>CAXKVI010000005.1:16308776-16628776 GCA_964058755.1 Campiglossa producta | reverse complement strand
GGGGTTCACCTAAGCTTTACATAAAAATTGGCCTCTACCGCATACTCCACCGCTGGGAGTAAACCTGATGAAATTGGATAAAATGGCCCTCCAACCACGCCTATTTTCGATATAGAAAATTTCGAAAATCACCTAAACACATGCATACATACATAAGTATTCGGTAAAGGAAACGGTTTAAATGATATTATTTGGTAGGATGTACCCCCTGGTCATTCTATTATGACTCTTTTAATAAATTTGTAAATTTTAAATTTAAGGGAGATATTTGTGAAAATTCGTCTGGTCATAACTTTTAAACTGATTTCGGTAGAGTCATGAAATTTTTCACAAGGTATAATAGCATTATAGGAAGTATATCACATGAATTGACATAATTCGGTAAGGTAAATAGCTAAAATGGTATAATTTGGTAGGTAAGTCCTCCTGGTAGTTCTTTTGCGACTTTCTGTCAAACTTCAAAAGTGGGTGTGGTACCCTGCATTAAAGGGAGGTACTTTTGAAAATTCGACTTAAATGTTACCAAAATCATTCGAAATTGAACCTAAAGTGACCTAAAAATGATCCCAAAATAATCTCAAAATTACCCTAAAATAATCCCCAAATCATCCAAAAATGATCCCAAATGGCCCCAAAATGATTCTAAAATGACCCTTAAATGTACCCAAAATGACCCTAAATTGATCCCAAAATTATCCAAAAATTATCCCAGAATGATCCCAATAAGACCTCCAAAGAAATCCGAAAACGACCCAAAAATGTCCCAAAACAATCCAAACTTGAACCCAAAATGATCTCAAAATAGCCCCAAAATTATCCCAAAGTGACCCCTTAATGATCGCAAAATAATCCTAAAATAATAAAAATATGATCCCAAAACGACGCCAAAATATACAAATACAATACGGTAAAATGTTAACCCCGGGCGACAACCCTACATGAAAATGTTTTAGTTGGTATGTCGGCGAAAATACCTTTCATTTCATACCCGTATTGACATATCTTGCTCCATAATTTAAAAAAAAATGAGATAGGTGGCAACCCTATAAGCCCCCAAGTTGCAACCCTCAAGTGGATAGTCTTAGAATCCATAATACTTTCTCTATGTCAAATTTCATTCCAATCGTTGAAGCGGTTCTCGAGATAATAGGCGCATATACAAATATACAGTGGCAACCCTGCTTGAAAATATTTTAGTTGGCATGTCGCGAAAATACCTTTCAATTGATACCCGTATTGCCATATCTTGCTGCATAATTTAAAAAAAAAAATTGAAATAGGTGGCAACCATGTAAACCGCCTCAAGTGGCAACCGCTAGGTGGATAGTCTGAGCATCAATCATACTATCTATATGCCAAATTTCATCCAAATCGGACAAGCGGTTCCCAAAATAGTACCGGATGTACAAACATACAAGTTAAGCTCGTTTAAAATTATAAGATTATATAAGAATAATGAAATTTGGAACCGCTGGGTATTAAATGTTCGTTTTACCCGAGCTTAGACTTCCTAACTTGTCTAATTTTATTTCAATATAGATATTTTATTTTACTCTGCTTTGTTTCATTTCATTTTTATTTATTTTAATTAGCTATACAGGTTCCAGTTTGTTTTTCTATGGTCCCAAAAGACTTTCCAACACTTTGCCCGATCCTCCGGTACATTTTTTTCCAGTGTGATGTCTAAACATCCTGCCTTACAACAGCAGCAACAAACGTTGGGTACTCCCCACAGTTACAAATACAGAGCGGTTCATACACAATCCAAGGCAGTGATGGTGAACTAGAAATACAACAACGCAATAACAAAGAGAACCTCAAAATAGTTCTATAACACAGCTAGGGGTTCCAGTAACGAAGAAATACTCATTGAGCAACCAAAACACTGTAACAACAAAAACATTTACAATGAGAAGAATGCAAAGTTAAATGAAGAAAACGAATTAGTGCGCCGTGAGTAAATGAGTAAGTAAGTTTGAGAAAATTGGCGTACTCCATTCATCGAATGCGGGCACATTCAAGCATCAACACGAAATATGCTAGCAAAAGCAACAAAGTAACAGTGAGTAAAAATAAGTGAGTAGGTGACAACATCAAAAATGCTTGCAAATTAACTAACAAAAACTAAGGGCAACACCAACAACACTGTAGTCACTACTATGGCGGACATTTGTACTCATTTGAAGAAGGGTGGGCTGATTTTGTGCTTCCTATTGTTGTTGTCATATGAATGGATGCAAAATCAAAACTAATACGTTGATAAGCTAAAAACAAAGATGGTAGGAGGGTCACGCACACCAACGTGGCTTAAGCACTCACACAAGGAAACGGTGCACAATCCAACTGGAAAATATTCCAATTGGAAGTGAGTGAATGGAAATACGGCTGTAAAGCGTAAGCTAGAGTAGTACAGCTAAAAAAGGTAGATGTAGTGAGTGCTAGCGTTGCTCTTCTTGCTTGTGTGGAGTAAGAAGGCGTGTTAAAACGCATGCGCCATATTTGTAAATCGCATCTGAGAGGGGAAATGTGTGCTGAGTGAGGAGCAAAGCTATAAGTAGTGGTGTGTTGTAAGAGCCAGTTGAACCACTCTTCTTGCGCTCTGTGAGGTTGACGCCCAATATTTGCGCGAGCACCTTTGTTGAGTGAGTGTGTTCCTTATTTTCTTGTTATGTTGGATTTTTTTGCTTACGGACTCTCGAACTTTGGTATGGCCGCTAAAAAGCTGAGCGCTCAGCGAGATTTGCTGTTTGAAAGTTAAAAAGTCAGTAGCAAAAAGTGACTGCTATGCAAATTTTATTTGATTTTGAGAAGGTCGTATGACAAAATAGCAACAAAGAAAAGCAGCTAAGTAAATTAAAAAAACATTTAAAGATGGTACAACTAATAGCTACTATTAAGCAAAGTCGTTATACAAATAATAATAAAAACTAAATTTATGTTAAAATAAAATCAATAATAAATTATAAATTAAATACAACAGCATTAGCTAGCTGTTGGTACAACATGAAAGGTCACACGACAAAACTAAAAACCAAAAACAGCAGCAAAAATAAAAGTTCTAACGCAACCAGGGTCGCTTACACACTGAAAGAGGGGGAGGAGGTTCTGGCTTTCTTCTGAAATGAAAATAATTTTCTTACGATTTGTAGGACTTTCATTTTACATATTATATTTTATTTTATTTTATTTTATTTTATTTTATTTTATTTTATTTTATTTTATTTTATTTTATTTTATTTTATTTTATTTTATTTTATTTTATTTTATTTTATTTTATTTTATTTTATTTTATTTTATTTTATTTTATTTTATTTTATTTTATTTTATTTTATTTTACTGAATTTTTTCTATGTTCGGTTTTATCCTGTTTCATTGAAATAAATTTAATTTTTTTTATTTTCTTTTTTTATAAAATTTTATTTCATTTTCTTTTTTTTTAATTTTTTTTATTTATTTGCTTTTGTTGAATTTTATGCTGTTATTTTTTTATATTCTTTTATTTCCTATTATTTTTATTGTTCGTTTTTATTTTATATTCATGATATTTAAATCCCTCTTCCCAAATTCGTTTCCACGACTCTGCCCCTCCAAAACTTACACTTGCTGCACTTGCGCCAGAATTTTTAGATACCCTTTTCTTCTCCTTAAAATCTCAATTTTTACTGTTTTTTTTATTTTGATACTCTATTCAAACTTCATGCGCAAATCTTATCGAAAACCAGCAATAACAACAACAAACATTTAAACATGATTTTCGGACGCTCACAACAGTACGGCAACTCGAACCAGTCCCGTGCATCCACTTGTTTTAGCATATGTATTTCCATACTTACAAATAGTCGTATTTACCGTTACTAAAGCCATTGCGCCACTCAACAAAGCCTTTTTGCTGCATTTTGCATTATAGCGCACCATAATCAAAGTTAGAGCGCGCGTCATTAACGTCGCCGTCGTCGTCGTTGTCGCAGTCAGCGTCGCTGTAGTCTTTGCTGTCGTCATTTGAACAAAACTCTCGCCAAGTCTGTAATCGGGCAACAGTTGTACGTGGAAATTATTGCGAATTTGTTGTGTATTTTATAATGCGAAATTGTGCGCTTAGTATTTTAGTCTATACAAAAAATTACGAAATATTGAACGTTTTGCAAGTCATAAAAGCGCTTGATTACGCAGCTTTGATAGTAAAAGTAGACTTCGTTCGTTCATAATCGTCGCGTTGCCGTGTACGCTTTTTAATGCGCGTTGTTGTGCTGCTCTGCTGATTGCCCTTCTCTCAATGTCGTGTCGATGGCGGGCTAATGTGACTAAGCGCAATTAACTGTATACGTCCATATGTGTATGGGTGTGCGTTTGTTGGGTGGCAGGCGGGCGTAGGTATGTGTATTTGTGTACTCGTTGAATGTGTGTGTGCCTACGGAGGTGAGCAGAGCTAACCGGTTTATTGCCAGTTAATGTGTTTTGTATGTTGATCAAATGTGCGCATACGGGGCAAGTACGGCTAGTTCCTATTAAACGAAGCAAAAAGCTAACTAACTACAATCAATTAATTTTCCTAACTCTATTAAGACTTACAAAAACACTAAAATAAAACTCTATTTTTTTACTTTCATAAAATTAAAATAAAAAATGTTCTTGATAACACTAATCAACAAATTTTGATCAAATTTAGTTGCCAAATATCACAATGTTGTAGTAGTGTACTTGAGATTTGACTAATTGAATCGCTTGGGCTAACTTTTTTCGTCCTACATTTTTTCTGATTTTAAGGTGGTTAAATCTAAAATTTTGTAAAAAATTAAATTTTTTTGGAAGTTTTTTGTCATAGTGGCCAAACTACACAAGCTACTTATAAAGATCAAGGTAAAGCATGTTGATGGGAATAAGGATACCATATAATCCGAAGGTTACATCGATAAAATTAGATATAGTATGTAAGAATATTAGGGTGATTCAAAAAAAATGTCGGCTTGGACCTTAGGGGTGGCTATTTTTTCGCCCTTTCCCATACATTTGGGGGTATGGGGGAAAATGGTATTTTTTTTTACAAAGTGAATTTTCTATGAATTTTTGAAACTTTTTTCAAAATATTTTTATACACTCTTAAAGTTGAATCTTTGATGCTTCCAAAATGGTAAGCCATGTGCGATTATCTTAACTATTAAAATAATTACAGCCGAAAAAATACCAAATTTTTTTTATTTGAATCACCCTAATGTGTATATTTCTACCGCACTTGTATAAAGCAATGCTTAGTAAAATGGGTTTTTTCATATTTTCACCGATATCTTAGAATTTAGATCTGCCACAGGAAAATAGATGTGATATTGGGAATCAGGAGACAATTTTAAAAGTTTTTTTTGGCAAGCCAGAATCTTTAAACGTTTTAAAATTTGATCGCAAGATTCCCATTTTCAAACTAATTTTCGAAATATCTCGACACCTGCGCCACCGCATTGTCGACGGGTTCTGACAAATGAAGACATGCATGGATGAAGGGGGTATGTCGCATTTTGAGTGAAACGAGACAAATGACTTTAAACTTTTGCTTAAACATTTGAGGGTTTTTCAAATCTTTATGGAAAACTGACATAAAAATTATGCAAAGCCATAAAAGACGCTGCATAATATGCAATAAAAAGCATAATTTTATGTTTACCCCCTTCTTCCACAATTCATATTGAAAAGTTGTTTACATACCCCCTTCATTCCACCTAGCGTTCGGGATTGATCGTTTATTCCACAAAACAAAGAAATGTTTCAGAAAATTTTCGTTTTATGCACTTTTTTATTGGATTGGACATTTGGCCTAACAGGCCAGAGAAAATTTAAGAAAGAAGTAAACTAAAATTAAATGAAATTAAGTTATCATTGCTTTATAAAATCTGTATAAATGTTAATTTTCTCTTAAAAATTGTTTCGTTTTATAATCTATTAGACAGAGAAATGGCCCGGACCCAAGAATTTCTTAATGGTTTATTTAACTTTCCTATTAGTGGACATTTAGCATGAAATAGTATTACGCAAAAGCAAGCTGTTGTGATAGCCGTTTCCGAGATATTTAAGGTTTTTGCGTTGTCAATAGGGAGTTTCCTTGATTTCAAAAGATAGTTCGTCTATTTATTCGGTTGCTATGGCAGCTAGCGTGTTATTTAAAACACATTTTCCCCTACATAGTATCATTCCTAACACACAAAAAAACGAAAACTGGACTTAAGCCACTTGTGATTTAAACGACTCATTTTATACATATATTTTGAATGAGGAGCTAAAACTCCCTCACCTACATATCGCCGGCAATTCTGCAAAACCACGTAATGGACAAATTAAATCGCGTAACTGATATTTCAGTTTAGCGGTTTTACAACTACAAATTATTTAATTCAATTTAAATTTCTTGAGAATAATTAAATACATCTTAATGGCAGGGACTATAAAAGTATTTGTTATAAATGTCACTTACGCGGTCTCTCAGATATACATTACGCTGTTTTGCAGAATTACCGACGATACAAAAAAAAATTCCCTCAGTTTTGCACATCTTAAATAAAAACTCCCACGATATTGCCACAGAATTTAACCCTTTAACTTCTTAAATTAAGGAAGCCATGTCCTTGGAGCCAAATAAGGGAAATTTTTCCTTGACATAAGGAAACTCTTTTTTGATTGTAAGGATGTTTTCACGAAAGATTTTAGTGTGGTAGTGGTTATCACTAGAAAATTATTGCTGTAAACTGTCCAAAATAAAAAAATTTTAAAAATATTAATGTTCTACAGGGTGGCGCAAAAGTAATCCTCCTATCAGAAAATGCTATAAATTTTGCGATTGGCTCTTAATGTCAGTTCTGTTTTGACATTTGTGTAGTAAACGCATGCGAAATACACGTTAATAAACAATGTTACGCTACACTGCTCCAGAACGCCATCCTTAATCACCACCAAGAGGAAGATGATTTTTCATAAAAAATAATCATGAGTGATGAGGCCCATTTCCATCTTAGCGAGTACGTAAATAAGCAAAATTTTCGCTTCTGGGGCACTGAAAATCCGCGTGTAACCCACGAAGAGCCATTACACCCGCTCAAAGTCACTGTATGGTGTGCTGTTTTCGCTGGAGGAGTCATCGGACCTTTTTTCTTCGAAGACGTCGCGGGCCAAACGCTTACTGGGAATGGTGAGCGCTACAGAGCCGCAACTTGATGAATTGGGATTGGAAAACATGTGGTTCCAACAAAACGGTGCAACAGCACACACTGCACGTGCCACGACCAATATGCTGAAGGATGCATTTCCCGGGCGCCTAATCTCCCGTTTTGGCGATTTGCACTGGCCAGCAAGATCGCCTGATTTGACCGCTCCAGACTTCTTTTTGTGGGGCTTTTTGAAGTCGCGGGTTTATGTCAACAAGCCTAAGACTCTTGCAGCTCTTAAAGACAATATCCGTCAAGAATGTGAGGACCTATCCCCGGAAGTTTTGGCTAAAGTGATGGAAAATTCCATAAAAAGGGCTCAAATGATGTAAAAAATTTAAAAGACCAAATAAAAATAATCCACAAGAAGAATCAAAGTTTTTCATTTTTTTTTTTAAATTACAGCCAAAAATCATCGGAAGGTTACTTTTGCACCACCTTGTATAAAATATTTAATATTTAGTTTGATCTTGGTTCCGCAGCGCCTCAAAGGTGACTGGTGCCATATGGCATCAATTTCGCGAAAGGGTTTTATCAGTTTTTATTTCGGGTATTGCACTTCGACTGCTAAGTGGAAGATCACCCTGTTTTAAAATATTTTTCAAAAAACGCCCAATCTCAGAAATTGTTTGAAGAGGGCTCTATTTCAGACTTTTTTCAATGTCCCCTATTTTCAAACTAGCTTGAAGAACGCCCTACCTCATGATGAGTTTGAAACACGGCCTATCTCAATGAATATTCAATACATTTTTAGCTGGGATAGGGCGGTTTCAATCAAATTTTGAAATAAAGCGTTATTGAAACCAGGTGCGTATTCAGGGGAGGGGTCCGGTGGGGTCCGGACACCCCCCAAAATGCGCATGTTAGTGCAATTTTTTTTGTCTGTGACTGTAAAAAGAAAAATTTGGAATATTGATTTCCGGTCAAATTAGACATTTGAAATAGCGAAAATTTCGACAGAGCCAAATTGTTGTAGAGAGCTTATGTTCGAAAAAGGTTGCTTTTCTCTAGGCTTTGATAAATTTGGTTCGCATATGCACTAGTAACAAAATTAGCTTTAGCTAAGTCATATCCATTTTCCAGTCAAAATGGTTATTATGAAAAAATTGGACCCCTCCCCGAAAATATTTTCTGGATACGCGCCTGATTGAAACACATTTTGAGAGAACTAAGAATTTCCTCTTTTTTTTCCTTTTACAAAACTTTGTAGGGAAATATCCCTCATAAAGGGTAATTTTCTATGTTCTGGCGGCACAGTACTCATGCGCCCTTGGTGATAAGAGACCTAAAAGTAAGGAGAAGAAGCTTTACGAGTAAACATTATTATATGACAGTTAGTTTTGGTATAACAATGTGCAAATTTTAAGTACCGTTGATTTTCGGCCATATTGTTTTAGCCAAGGAGTGAAACCGAAACCGATTTAAACCGCGTCATTATTCAAAACCAGACCTGTTAATAATTGATTAGTAATCGGTAATGATTAGCATTTCGTTGATTATTTTTTGAGAAGCCACCTAATGATTGATTACCAATTACTTTCACTTTATAATGATTATTTTTTCAATTGATTAAAAAAAAAAATTAAAAAAAAAATAAAAAAAAATAAAAAAAATTAAAAAAAATCCAAAAAAAATCAAAAATTCAAAAATAATCAAAAATAATCAAAAGTAATGATTACTTTTGATTTTTTGATTTTTTTCCAGTACTGTTGTAGAAAAATATGTACATACATACATAAATATTCACTTGCACAAACATGCAAATGTATAGGTGAAGCAAGAAGTTCTTTTATATAAATGCATGTATTCATGCACATAAATATCCCTGGAGGAAAAATCTCGAGATCTTTCGTACTACTTAGTTCTCATCAAGTGGTCGAACTACAACCTAAACAGAAGACTGGCGCTTTTGCACATTCAGTCTATTATTTTTAAGAAGGTATATGTAATATGGAATGATAATGATGATAAAATATTAATTAAATTAAAAATATGGAATGTAGCGGTGTAATTACAACTTGTTAATAGTACTGTACGATAGTAAATCCAATGTCAAATGCCCATAAATGACTACGTCGCCCAAGTCTCTTTTGGACATAGTTGGTATGCCTATGTTTTAATTTGTGTAGCATACTTAGGCTACGCTCACACTGCAACCGACTTTTTCATCCGGTCTCATCAGAGAAATTCGAACGCGGCCAAAGTTTGTTTACATTCGGGTGAAATCGGATGAAATCTAGGAGCTCATTTAAAACACATGTGTGTGGATGTGTGATTGTTGCCGGACGGCCGAAGTCGGTTGCAGTGTGAGCCTAGCCTTATAAGTGTTCAAATAGAACTATCCGACCGTACCCGTAGGGTATCAAACGAGAAATGTCCGACACTAGCCGTTTACATATAAAGGACAAATTACACTAGTTTACAGACAGACCGACAAAAATTCTAAAAAATGGTTGATTTGGACTTTATTGGCTTAGTTATGACTAATACTATGAATATTTTTTTGAATATCTACAATACTCAGATATCGACCTTTTACAATTCTATTAAAAGTAGAGACGTTGAAAGTTACAAAAAAATCGGCAAAAATACAGTTTTTCCTAGATCTTGGTAATATTGCGCTTAAAGTGTTTGCAATTATACACACTAATTTTCGAAAAAATAAACAGTTCTGATTTTCACAACTTCGCATGAAAAAAACATTTTTAAAATCAATTTTTTTTTTCAAAAATCGTAAAAATTCGACAAAATTTCGACTTTGGCCATCTATTGCTTAGCGATTTTTTGACCCACCCTTACATTTTATAAGTCGTTAGAAGCGTATTTTAATTTCCTTTCGATCGAAGTATCGCTTAGCTCCATCGCTTTTGCAACATTGGCAAAAAGAAATTTTGAATAAAGTGATACCTGAAAAAACACAAAATTACCGATATCTCAAAAACCTACCCATACAAAAAATTTAAAAAATATATGCCAGGCATATCAGTGCCAATTCACCCATATATTTACATATTTGTAAACTAGTGTTATCATCTCTCCAACCAATATAACCATTAAACCTGGCATTTTTTCTCATATGTACATATACTTAGCGATCAAGGATCATTCTAGAAATCCATGAGCCCCAAAGTGTAAGTAGGTGTATATATTTGCATACAAAGATACACAGATGTTTACACTTTTAACAACAAAACTTTAAAATAATCAAAAGAAAATAAAAAAAAAAATAAAAAAAAAAAATAAAAAAAAATAAAAAAAATCAAAAAAAATCAAAAAAATTAAAAAAAATCAAAAAAAATCAAAAAAATCAAAAATAGTCAAAAAAAAGCCGTTTTTGATTACTTTTGATTATTTTTGGTTTTTTTGATTTTTTCTTGATTTTTTAATTTTTTTTTTTATTTTTTTTGATTTTTTTCTGATTTTTTCTAATCGTAATCAATTAGTAATTGCTTTTTCTTGAAAGCAATTAAAATAATCATTACTAATTAAAAAAACCTTCTAATCAATCAATTACTAATTACTAATCAAAATTAACAGCTCTGTTCAAAACCGAAACCCATACCGTTGTTTTTATCTACTACTTTACAACTAGTATGTGCACTAGGTCCAACTACACGGCTAAAAAAATTAGACTAAATTTTAAACCCGTCTAAAGTTTAGCCGATTTTTTAGACTTATTTTTGAATATTTTGAACGGTGCAGTGAAATAACGCCCGCGGGAATATCGCCCGCCGAGAAAACGAAATTACGCCCGCTGGCGTTATTTCACTGCCCCATTTTGAGCCTTCCAAACCTTTGAAACCAAATTTCGTTTGGTACATATATTTAGGGTCAAAACTTTAACCGTGTATTAAGTTCCTACTTTTAAGTAGTACTTGTACTAAAATGTAGGACATATCGATGTGCAATACAAAAACTAGGTAGATTTGTCCTTAAAACAGCGTTTCCCTTAAAAATAAGAAAAATACTCATCTTATAGGTCAACTAGCACGTTTACTGAAATTTAGGGGAATTATTTTTATGAGTGAACGAACATTTTAACTGATTTTTGGACTTTTGTAACTGGTATGAGTTCAGCCAGAAAAGTTGTATACTAGTATTTTTCTCACTAGCTTGGTGTTTTGCTGCAGTGTAGCTACAATTTGTCGAATTCCCCATACAACGAGCATATCGTCGGAGAAAGTGCAAAACCGAACATCGCAATTCTGCAAAACCGCACAAATTTTTCAGGAAATACTGAAAACTGATTTATTTCAACATAAATTGTTATATAGGTGTACAAATTCATACATAGCTAGATTTCATGAAAGCTTAGACACCGAAAATCTTTTACCAACGAATGAAACCGGTTGCACTGGAGGCTCTGGTAGGCAAATCTAATTTTTGACAGAAATGTCGAAAATGCGGTTTTGCAGAAGGGCGATGTACGGTTTTGCACTTTTTTCGACGATATATAAAAATTTGTATTACCATTTAATGATTAGTTTCTAATTACTACTAATAACTAAGTAATTTATGATAATTTTTTTATTGCATGCTTTTAATTTTATTTCCACGTTTTGGTCATTATTTAAAAATTTTCAATAATATTGTTGATTTTGTGCGCTTCGTTAATCAGCCACTTTTAAAGAGTGACTAGCCGATTAATCGTTCATTAACTTTAAACAAGTGCCCTCACAGCGCACACATACATTCATACAACATGGAAAGGTTAAAAATTAATGTTGGAGTGTTAAAAACAAAACAAGAACATACACATACAAAATAATAAAATAAAAGTGATATAAAAATAAAAAAAGAAAGAAGAAAACAAAAAAAAAAAAAAATACCTACCCAAAAAATTTAAAATACACAATATCTAACTAAACCAAAGCTAAAAAAATTATGTACGCAATTTAATTAATCTAAACCATAGAACAAACAAACATATTGAGCAAAACAATTTTTTTAAAAATGCCGCAACGCTCACCCTTCGCCATACAAGAGCTGCTTGGCTTGAGCAATTCCGCCGCAGCTGCAGCAGCCGCCGTCGCCGTCATAGCAAAGTCGAACGACTCAGGCGAGCACGCTGACAATGATGCAACCGCCACAAAAACCAAAATAAATTCGTCGCCTGCATTAAATAACAGTGGCAAAATGTCACCGAAGCAAACAACAATAACAACACCAACACGCACTCCTTCGCCCAAGCAATCAGCTGCAAGTAGAAGTAGTCCACTTTCAACATCATTGAATACGGCCACAACTGCGGTCTCAAGTGCAACCGCAGCAACGACGACCGTGGTCACTGCAGCTGCAAATAGTAGTGTTGCATCGCCTTTGAGTGTTACTGCACCGGTAGCAGAACAACAACAGCAACAACAACAAGTTCAGCATCAGCACCACAATCAGCATCATCATCATCAACATCAGATGACTATGGCCGCTGCCGCTGCTTCACGCATGGCCTACTTTAATGCCCACGCTGCGGTTGCCGCTGCATTTATGCCGCACAATTTAAGCAGTGGCACTGGCGGCGGAGGTGGTGGTGGTGGCGCTACAGCTACGCAACATCCTGCCAATTTGCATGCGCTACAACAACATCAACATCATTTGTCGCTGCAACATCATACGCACGGGCATCCGCATCATTTGCTGCATGCACAAGGTAAGCAGGGGGTAAAGGGATTATAATAGCTAATTAGGTATGTTATTTAATTAGTCATTTTGTAGTTTTTTATGTATGCGATACGGCTCAGGATACATATATATATTTGCCCACGGAGATCATTTGTTGGCGACATCGCCTTTCTTGCGGATTACGTGATGTACCAAACAGGGTATCGTGATAGTGGCTTTCCTTTTCCGAATATGAATCCAGTGCACTCTGGTTCTAGCACCATGCGGTACTAGATTGACTCCCATTGGAGCTTGACCTTTGAGCCGGGACCATGTTGATATTATTAGCCTCTAAAGCGAAGTCACTATATCATCGTAGGCTCGTATAATCCTCAACAGAACTGCGCTAAATCCAACTTTTTGCATGGTTCGGAAAGTTCTTACCAAATCCTGACTCTTAATAGGGGCACAGGTGTCTTTTCTATCCTAATAAATAAATATGTATGTTTAATAAAAGGATTTTTTTTGGTGATTCCATCAAGGAGAAGCTTTTCAGTAGTTTTACCATAAGAGCTGCATTTTTAGGCACTCAGAAAAAAAAATTTCTTTGCGGTAAAAATGCATTACTTTAAGAAACAATTTATGTTATTAACATACAAAAAAAAAACATTTTACCAAGTTTAAGATATAGGGTTTTCCTTGTTAGGACTCACCTGAGTTCGATTCTCGTTTAAGGCAACGTAAGAACTCTGAAAAATTGTTATCGAAGTGAGGTATCTTTACGGTGACCATAAATTTTTTTGGAAAAAACAGAACTCTTTTTACTTAAGGCTTGGTATTGCCTTCACGTGAAAATTTCGCTACCCGGCTATAAACTATTTGGGGTTACACTCTCAATATTTGGAATAAAAAAGTGTTTTTCATGGCGTAATCATCTCTTTGCAGTAAAAAATGTTGCCAACGTCTTAGAAACATTGAAATTGCAATCTCAAATAATTTCAACCAAAGTGCATCAATTGAAAGTTATTTTTTAGGTATATTTTTCCTTTTTGTGAATAGTATTTCTTGATGGTGAGAGACATTTCCTTGTTAATTTAAAACCTACCATAACCACGGTTGCCGTTTTGGCCGAAATGTACCATTTTTAGTATGAATTTTTTTCCGGGTACGGAACTTCCAAATTTGGTACGTTTTTGCATTTTAACGTACACAATTTTTGATTTCGCTGAAGCACTTGACCGCGTTAAACATAAACTAAATTATTTTTAAAATATTTTGAAAGATTTTAAATTTTTCATAAAGTTTTGAAATTATTGAGCAAACTAACTTTACAGAGCTACTCATTACATTTGTTAAAAAAGGTTGCCGCCACAAAAAGCAGAACAAAAACAGAACATTTGCTTAAAAACAGAACATTTCGGTTATTTTCCTAAGAAAAAAAAAATACGCAGAACAAGCTCCTTAAAAACAGAACTGTTCTGCCAAAAACAGAACGGATGGTCACCGTAGGTATCTTGAAAGCTCAACCCAGATGTCCACCATGATGCCAGCAGCAACTTATACCTACTTGCTAGGTCTAATTACAGCTTTGTTGTAAATGATGGCGGCGAACCGTTTTTTAAGGAAACTAAAACTTGTATTGAGAAAATTTAGCTCTTTAAGTTAAAGACAACATTGATACCTATGCTATGGATACACACACAGAGATTATCGCTTATAAATTCTTTTTTATCAGATCCAAGTTTTACCCTGATACACACAACATTGAAGATTAACAATCCACCATCTCGGCGCCATCTAGTGTTTTGGTTGTATTTCTTGCGGTTTAAAGCTAGATGTCGCTGAGAATTGTTTATTTTTTGGCGCCATCATATATATTATTTCTGTAAGGTCTTTTTGTGTTTGCTCCTAATTGTTTGCTTTCATTTGAAACCAATATTAATAAATCGTTTTAAATCGTATCGTTTTAGCTCTACATGCGAAACCATATATTAACTAGCCGATTGCTTTTGTTTAAGCGTATTTTATAAAAATTAATTTGTTTAAATAAACCATTGTGAATTCACAAAAAAATCAATTTGTACTGCAAGCTATTGTGACTGACATTCATCAGACTTCAGATCGGTTTTGCCAGAATCGGGGATATCGCCCTTTATCGGGGATTTTCCGTCTGCCAATGTAATTTCGAAATGGTTTGGTATTTGTTTCCTTTAGGGGTTATTTGCAATCAAAGTTGCAAGTTTTCATGTGGTTGTTGTAATCACATTAGGCCGTCCCTAAAAATGTCTAAAAAGTGTTCTGCGCAGAAATGCTGAGGATGGCGTAGCCTGTGTTGGACCGGACGAGTGTTATTTTTTATAAGCAACTCGGAAAGGTGTTTGCACACAAATACCATGGATCCCGATCCGAATTGGGGTCGGACCTGGGTCCTTTTTCGGGATTTTGATCATAATTTTTCACTGAAACAAAAAATCAAAAAAGCGCTCTGGGATTCGTGCTCCTGCGGCCAATACACGTTTTTTGAGCCCTCTCCCATAATTTTTTTTAAATTTGTTTGCAGTTGACCCCTAAAGGAAACAAATACCAATGCTTTTTAGCTATAAAATCCCCAATTCATGATTTAAGCAACATCGTTTCTTTTTCCCCACCGTGGAACAAACTCAGAGCAGCACTACAAAAATTTGAAGAGAAATGTTTCTGAAGGTTCTAATGATAACCTGTACATTTATCGCGCCATAGCTCTTTTTAGGTGTGTTTTTCCATGCTAGAAAAAAAATTTGACACTCTTAAACTATTTTGGCACAAAAAATAAATGTGAGTGGCAACACTGCGCTGGACTGGTAGTGGTGCAAGTCTTTGATTTTGGTTAAAAAAAGACAATGGTGAATGGACATTCTTTTCAAATGTTCAAATGTAGATGGCGCGCGGGCGGGTAATTGCCAGTGGTGAAAGTCTTTGCTGAACACCTGTTGCGAATATTTTTATTATTCTTTCTCACAATACTACGCTGATTATGATAGCCTAATTGCTAAGCTTTACGGCACAAATGAAATAAATGACACTAATGCTATGGATACACACACGGAGATTCTCTCCAATAAATCTTCTTTAATCAGATCCAAATTTTACTCTGATACACACAAAATTGAAGATTAACAGCATTGAGAATTACTACTTTGGTTGTTATTGCACCATATTCTTAAAACTGCTCAAATCTTCTTAATTTTTGGGAGTTTATAATGAAGATTATGCTCAATTTAACTCCCAAAAGCGCAGTTAATTCGGAATTGGCGCAAATGTATCAGCCGTATAACCAAGGACTGAAACCGAAACCGAAACCGTAACCGTAACCGATTAAAACCGATTCATTTTTCAAAACCGAAACCGAAACCGTAACCGTTATTTTTTTCTGAAAAGGAACGAAACCGAAACCGTTTCAAAAGCCGGAACCGGTTCCAAACGGTTTTGAATTTTTTTGTGGACACATATTTTATTTTAAAAGAGGCTACCCTGAATAATTTTCATGAAAGATGATTAAGCAAGACACTTTTTGACCTCAATATCAAAATTTCGAAAGAACTGAACTATAGGCGAATGAAGCCATCGAAAAAATTTACGACAACCGAAAAAAAAATGTTTAGTTGCCGTCTCAGAAAGCATCATCATAGTAACGTTCCATTTTAACATTTTTCTAATATATCGGTCAAAAGTCCACCAAATTTTCAAAGATTTTCAAATTAATGACCACTAACTTATAACATACATACTTATATTGAAGAAAATTTTTTTCCATAAATTGCGAAAGTAATATTTATTACCATATATTGGAGAAAATTCTTCATGAAAACCGGAGTGAAGTTATAAAAATTCAGACTTATTTGGCATTTAGGTACATATTTGAGTTTTGTAGTAGCACAATTTTTTTGTGTTGGTGTTTTTATTTGGAAACCGAAACCGGAACGAAACCGTAACCGAAACCGAAATAAATGTTGAAGAGCGAAACCGGAAGCGAAACCGAAACACGTTACAAAACCGTAACCGAAACCGGAACTTTATTTTAATCGGTAAAAAATGTTGCCAACGTCTTAGAAACATTGAAATTGCAATCTCAAATAATTTCAACCAAAGTGCATCAATTGAAAGTTATTTTTTAGGTATATTTTTCCTTTTTGTGAATAGTATTTCTTGATGGTGAGAGACATTTCCTTGTTAATTTAAAACCTACCATAACCACGGTTGCCGTTTTGGCCGAAATGTACCATTTTTAGTATGAATTTTTTTCCGGGTACGGAACTTCCAAATTTGGTACGTTTTTGCATTTTAACGTACACAATTTTTGATTTCGCTGAAGCACTTGACCGCGTTAAACATAAACTAAATTATTTTTAAAATATTTTGAAAGATTTTAAATTTTTCATAAAGTTTTGAAATTATTGAGCAAACTAACTTTACAGAGCTACTCATTACATTTGTTAAAAAAGGTTGCCGCCACAAAAAGCAGAACAAAAACAGAACATTTGCTTAAAAACAGAACATTTCGGTTATTTTCCTAAGAAAAAAAAAATACGCAGAACAAGCTCCTTAAAAACAGAACTGTTCTGCCAAAAACAGAACGGATGGTCACCGTAGGTATCTTGAAAGCTCAACCCAGATGTCCACCATGATGCCAGCAGCAACTTATACCTACTTGCTAGGTCTAATTACAGCTTTGTTGTAAATGATGGCGGCGAACCGTTTTTTAAGGAAACTAAAACTTGTATTGAGAAAATTTAGCTCTTTAAGTTAAAGACAACATTGATACCTATGCTATGGATACACACACAGAGATTATCGCTTATAAATTCTTTTTTATCAGATCCAAGTTTTACCCTGATACACACAACATTGAAGATTAACAATCCACCATCTCGGCGCCATCTAGTGTTTTGGTTGTATTTCTTGCGGTTTAAAGCTAGATGTCGCTGAGAATTGTTTATTTTTTGGCGCCATCATATATATTATTTCTGTAAGGTCTTTTTGTGTTTGCTCCTAATTGTTTGCTTTCATTTGAAACCAATATTAATAAATCGTTTTAAATCGTATCGTTTTAGCTCTACATGCGAAACCATATATTAACTAGCCGATTGCTTTTGTTTAAGCGTATTTTATAAAAATTAATTTGTTTAAATAAACCATTGTGAATTCACAAAAAAATCAATTTGTACTGCAAGCTATTGTGACTGACATTCATCAGACTTCAGATCGGTTTTGCCAGAATCGGGGATATCGCCCTTTATCGGGGATTTTCCGTCTGCCAATGTAATTTCGAAATGGTTTGGTATTTGTTTCCTTTAGGGGTTATTTGCAATCAAAGTTGCAAGTTTTCATGTGGTTGTTGTAATCACATTAGGCCGTCCCTAAAAATGTCTAAAAAGTGTTCTGCGCAGAAATGCTGAGGATGGCGTAGCCTGTGTTGGACCGGACGAGTGTTATTTTTTATAAGCAACTCGGAAAGGTGTTTGCACACAAATACCATGGATCCCGATCCGAATTGGGGTCGGACCTGGGTCCTTTTTCGGGATTTTGATCATAATTTTTCACTGAAACAAAAAATCAAAAAAGCGCTCTGGGATTCGTGCTCCTGCGGCCAATACACGTTTTTTGAGCCCTCTCCCATAATTTTTTTTAAATTTGTTTGCAGTTGACCCCTAAAGGAAACAAATACCAATGCTTTTTAGCTATAAAATCCCCAATTCATGATTTAAGCAACATCGTTTCTTTTTCCCCACCGTGGAACAAACTCAGAGCAGCACTACAAAAATTTGAAGAGAAATGTTTCTGAAGGTTCTAATGATAACCTGTACATTTATCGCGCCATAGCTCTTTTTAGGTGTGTTTTTCCATGCTAGAAAAAAAATTTGACACTCTTAAACTATTTTGGCACAAAAAATAAATGTGAGTGGCAACACTGCGCTGGACTGGTAGTGGTGCAAGTCTTTGATTTTGGTTAAAAAAAGACAATGGTGAATGGACATTCTTTTCAAATGTTCAAATGTAGATGGCGCGCGGGCGGGTAATTGCCAGTGGTGAAAGTCTTTGCTGAACACCTGTTGCGAATATTTTTATTATTCTTTCTCACAATACTACGCTGATTATGATAGCCTAATTGCTAAGCTTTACGGCACAAATGAAATAAATGACACTAATGCTATGGATACACACACGGAGATTCTCTCCAATAAATCTTCTTTAATCAGATCCAAATTTTACTCTGATACACACAAAATTGAAGATTAACAGCATTGAGAATTACTACTTTGGTTGTTATTGCACCATATTCTTAAAACTGCTCAAATCTTCTTAATTTTTGGGAGTTTATAATGAAGATTATGCTCAATTTAACTCCCAAAAGCGCAGTTAATTCGGAATTGGCGCAAATGTATCAGCCGTATAACCAAGGACTGAAACCGAAACCGAAACCGTAACCGTAACCGATTAAAACCGATTCATTTTTCAAAACCGAAACCGAAACCGTAACCGTTATTTTTTTCTGAAAAGGAACGAAACCGAAACCGTTTCAAAAGCCGGAACCGGTTCCAAACGGTTTTGAATTTTTTTGTGGACACATATTTTATTTTAAAAGAGGCTACCCTGAATAATTTTCATGAAAGATGATTAAGCAAGACACTTTTTGACCTCAATATCAAAATTTCGAAAGAACTGAACTATAGGCGAATGAAGCCATCGAAAAAATTTACGACAACCGAAAAAAAAATGTTTAGTTGCCGTCTCAGAAAGCATCATCATAGTAACGTTCCATTTTAACATTTTTCTAATATATCGGTCAAAAGTCCACCAAATTTTCAAAGATTTTCAAATTAATGACCACTAACTTATAACATACATACTTATATTGAAGAAAATTTTTTTCCATAAATTGCGAAAGTAATATTTATTACCATATATTGGAGAAAATTCTTCATGAAAACCGGAGTGAAGTTATAAAAATTCAGACTTATTTGGCATTTAGGTACATATTTGAGTTTTGTAGTAGCACAATTTTTTTGTGTTGGTGTTTTTATTTGGAAACCGAAACCGGAACGAAACCGTAACCGAAACCGAAATAAATGTTGAAGAGCGAAACCGGAAGCGAAACCGAAACACGTTACAAAACCGTAACCGAAACCGGAACTTTATTTTAATCGGTTTCATACCTTGCGTATAACATATCAAATGTTTACTCAACAGCTACTTTATGCCCAAAAAATTACGAATGCTTAACTTTTAATGAGTGTATAGTATCAAAATTATTACCCGGGGATAGTAAAGTTTATCTAAGTTGTGATACCGTCGAAAAAAATGAATCTAACAATGCCGAGTATTATCCAACTGAGTTTCTTAACTCTCTAAATTCTTCCGGCTTACCTCCACATAAACTAATTTTGAAGAAAAATGCAATCGTAATGTTGATTCGCAATCTTAATGCCAAAGAAGGACTTATAAATGGTGCCAGGATGGTCGTCAGTCATTTAGGCGAGAACGCAATCAGTGTCAATTTAATCGGTTCGGGAAAAATTGCTATAATACCGAGAGTTAAACTAACTCCTTCAGATCCAACAGTACCATTCCAGATGACTAGGAAACAGTTTCCCTTAAAAGAAGCTTTCGCTATGACTATCAACAAAGCCAAGGTCAAACATTTGATAAAGCCGGTTTGTATTTACCTAGCCCAGTGTTTTCACACGGACAGTTGTATGTGGCATTTTCTACAGTCAAGCGATTCCAAGATATAACTTTTTCAGCCCAATCGACATTCAAACAAAAAATTACAAATGATTTTATTTTTACGTCAAATATTGTATCTAAGGAAGTTTTGTAAAAAATACATGTGGCCACTGGGTCATATTTATAGAAAAAATCGATTGCTTTTTTATCAAATTTCCGAAAACTTTACTTAAGTTTGTATGACGTAAGTAAACGATTTCAAACCATTTATTTTGGTAGTAGGTATTTCTTGCTGTGGTCGTTATCTGAAAAGTGAGTTATCATATCCGAGGCTCGTCTGTTAGATCTCATTGGAATTTTGTTTTATGTGGTAGGTACCAAACCCTACGCACCACCCGCTTCTCGGGGAGTTGGATTTAAGTTACACTTTTATTTAGCGAGCCGCTTAATCCAAGACAGACGCCCGCTTGCAGCCGCACCTCATGATGACAGACGCTGCTGTTGGAATCCCCTGGCAAGCCCTTAAACCAATTATGTCGGAGTGGCCTTGTCAGGTTGTCGCCTTCTCACATCAGTTCACCACCGAACGGATGTTCAGTGGCTATCCAGAGGATACGACTCGGACGTAGTGAGCTGCTTGGACCGCACATAGAGGAATCGCTCTGGCCATTCCAAGTTGAATGGCGGTCAAAAACTTTCCCCCACTTGCGTGGACTACTACACACGATCCCATCCTCCTAAAAGTTGGCGACGGCGAGTACCGAAGAAGATATACTGATGAGCTGTGTGAGCTTTACGCAGAAGAGGATAGAGTTCAGCGAAATAAAACCCAGCGGCTTCGCTGGCTAGGACACGTGGTGCGAATGAATGAAGACGCTCCGGCCCAAAAATCGCCCAGGCGGTTAAAGGCTATTTTAAGTAAGTAAGTAAGGTATTTCTTGCTATTTTTTGTGTATTTATCCGTGTCAGTAGCGGTCAAATCGTAATTTCTGTTGCTCAAATCTGCTCCAAAAACGGAGTTAATTTGGTATTTGCGCTAATGTAGCAGCTTATTAGATATGAATTTTGATTTTTTAGAGGATTCTCTTTTCGTCGGTTCCGTCCGTGCTCTGTTCAAAAGGTGAATATGAGCATGGAAGAGATTAAGCCTGGATTTTCATGGCCATCTAAAATTTATCAATGTATATCTCTACAAATTACATTTATTAGCCAGTTTTGAAAATTTATGGCCCGCATATATGAGACTTGGCGTTGAGTTTGGGACTAACCACATAAAACAAAATTCCAATGAGATCCGACTTTGAACGGCCAAAATCGCGTAGGCGGTTAAAGGCTATTTTAAGTTTCAATATTTTTGTGCGATCCATACTTGTTTTAGAACCAGAATTTGTGGTTACCATGTTTTCTCCTCGAGCTAGCTCGAGTAAATCTTTATAATTTTATTAATCTTTTTACAATTATGAAGTTTAGTGTAAGTCAAAACATATGTATTTATAAATATTAAGCTATACACAAGAGAAGATTTGACTAACTATTAGTTTGCTGAACCTTAACTAGTGGCGTTTTCTTTTCTCGACAAAATGTCGCCCTCTTAAACTCTAACTTTTGTCCTCGGCAATTTAGAGCCTTTCAAAATGGCTTAATTTGTAGATAGTAGTGTCCCTCTGCCTACTTATGAGGTATTATTTTGTGAAATGAACCTATAAGTCTTAGAGGGAGCTGAGAAAAATCTACAGGGCAACACTTTTTCTAGAAAAGAAAACGCCATAAGTAAGAGAACGAATCATTCGCCAAATTAAGTGCAATCACTACATGTTAGTGGACATTTTTGGCAAAGCTAACAACGCTAGACTATAATTGTTCCCAAAGAGCAAAAACAGAGCACAGGTACGAATATATGTACATACATACCTGTACCTACTACATATGTATATGAAAATCATCACAAATAATTGTAAGCAATGAATTGCATAAATCAGTCACATAGGAAATTAGCGCTGAATCAGAGATGAATGTGAGCAAATAATATCACAATTACTTAAATTATTGTCAAATATGTACCTAGCTGAGAAAACAAAACATTGAAAAATCAACTAAACTTAACGGAAGTCATGAGCTAAAAATAACAAAAAAAAATTAAAGGAAATAAAAAGAAAAAAATGTAGAAGCAACAAATAACATGAATGAAATAAGCACCAAAAACAGCTGATTGTCGGCTACTGGGATTTATAAAAGCAACAACAAAGCAAAGGTAAAGTTGAAAGATCCAAACGCTCTGTCATATTCGTTGTGGAAAGAGGTGACAAAGTTGTAGATATTGAAAACACTTGGCATATTAAAGTGGAAACATAAAGGTAAAAAAAAACGAATAACAAAAGCAGCAAATTAACGGATATAGAAAAAACACTCAACTATAAAAACAACAAAGAAGAGAAAAAATAAAACAACACAACGCCAGAAAGTAGAAAGGGGCCCTTTTGTCGCTTCTTCCAAGTACACTAAGTGTTGAGTGACTCAAATTGAAATCCGATTAATCCATTCGTACGCTAATTACTTGCAACACTAAACGTACAGAGCTTCTGCTAAGGCTGAATTTAACCGTCTGTTAAATCAACAATATGTACTCGCAGTGCTTACAACTAGGCGCGTATTCAGGGGAGGGGTCCGGGGGGTCCGGACACCCCCCCAAATGCGCAAGTTATTGCAATTTTTTTTGTCTGTGACTGTAAAAAATAAAATTTTGAATATGAATCCCAAACTCATGGGATAATATTTTTTGATTTCCGGTCAAATTAGACATTAGAAATAACCAAAATTGCGACAGAGCAAAACTTTTGCAGAGAAAGAAAAAGTTATTTTCAAAGGTGAACATTTACGGTTTTGCGAAGTTTTCTCGAAGTTATTTGGGGTCTAAGGTGAACATTTACGGTTTTACGAAGTTTTCTCGTAAACGGTAATTTTTTCGAAAAATTATCTTCGACCAAACTGTACACCTAAAAATTTACTATAAAAATCGTCTTAGCATGTTTCTAAATTACTAGCTGACCCGACAGACGTTGCATCTGCATCCCGATCCCTATCGCTATCTATATATGGGGTAAAATTCCTCAAGCAGACCACCTAAAAATTCGATTTGAATAAAATTTGGTGAAAGTGATCTGCTATGTAAGAAAAAAAAATATCACCAAAGGTCGCGTAAAAATATTGGATGGTTACCGAGATATATGGGTTCGAATTCGCAATTTTTTGTGTGCCAGCCTTTTTTCTTTAAATTAGAAGACATGTAATTGGCATGCTAACAAGGAGCATGGAAACCGTTTTCTACAGTATTTTTTCCGTTTTTGTCGAATATTAATTTAAAAAATAAATTTTATTGAAAAAGTTTAGTAAAAATTTTATTAAAAAAATTGTATCAATTTTTTCAAACTTGGACATTTTAATATTTTTTTTTTTTTAATTTTAATTTAAAGCTTGATATTTTTCCTTTAAAATTATAAAATTTTTGTAACAGACCTCGAAAATTTTTAAATGTTCTTTCAAAAGAGAATTTATTTATTTTTCGTTGTTTTTCTCTACGCTTTGATAAATTTGGTTCGCGTCCGCTCTAGTAACAAAATTAAACTTTAGCTAAGTCGTTTCCATTTTCCAGTCAAATAGTTATTATGGACAAAAAAAAAAAAAATTGGACCCCCCGAAAATATTTTCTGGATACGCGCCTGCTTACAATAACAAGGAGTAGCTAACAAGATGTTGATTGTGATGAACGCTTACGATGGTGCGTTTACCAGGGTGGTCCCTTTTTTTGAATTCTTGACCATAAGGTTTTGTAAAAAGTTGTGTAGCTCAAAAACGGTAAAATATTATTAAATGAACATAAGTTGTTTAAATAGAAAATTTACCGCTCTACAAGGTTAAATGAACTTTTTTGATATATATAATCATTAAAAAGATATCCAAACACAAAGTCTACGATTTTTTGGTGTGAAGATATATTCATTACTAGGAATTCGAATTTCTGTATGCAATGAGAAAATGATAATCGATTTTTTTTGAACCACCCTAATGAATAATTGTCTCAATAAAACAGTTTAAAAGGTCATTGTCCATCCACCTACGCTTTCTCAGTCGCTTCAGCTACTTCATCCGCTCATTAGCATTAGGCAGGTCATCATTCGTTTCTTTTTTATACCCAGCTGTACTTGTACACAGGGTATTATAACTTTGTTAGGATAACGGTTGGTTGTACAGGTATAAAGGAATCGAGATAGATATAGACTTCCATATATCAATATGATCAGGATCGAAAAAAAATTTGATTTAGCCATGTCCGTCCGTCCGTCCGTCCGTCCGTCCGTCCGTCCGTCCGTCCGTCTGTCCGTTAACACGATAACTTGAGCAAATAATGAGATATCTTCACCAAATTTGGCATGCGTACTTATTTGGGTTCAGAATAGATTGCTATTGAAAATGGGTAAAATCGGACCATAACCACGCCCCTTTTTCGATATCGAAAATTTCGAAAAACGTATAAAATGGGTTAATTCAATATTAGAAGCAGCTACAATGATAAAATTTGCAATATGTATTGATTTAGATGTTCTAAGGCCGATTTTATAAAAAATTTTGAAAAGGGGGCGTGGTACCGCCCACGTATATTTGAAGAAATTTTAAAATTTTGACTCTTAATAACTTCAGAACAGTTTATGCTAGTATAACGAAATTTCGTAGAGGACATACTATTGTTGTGGTAAATTCAGCTATAGAAAATAAACGAAATCGCTTCGCGACCACGCCTACTTTTTCATAAAAGTTATATTGAAAGGAGGTGGAAATATTGAAAAGTCCATATCTAATTAACTGATTTCGCTATAATAACATAATTTGGTACATACATCAACTTTCATATTCTTTACATAATTTTTTCAAAATTTTGGAAAGTGGGCGTGGCACCGCCCACTTATGAGTCAAGCAATTTTTAAATTCGACTGCTAACAACTTCAGAACGGTGTGAGATAGATTTACGAAACAAGGTACCAGGCATGTTATGTTTATGTAGAGTACTACCACAGAAAATAAGAAAAATCGGTGAACGATCACGCCCACTTTATGTGCACAGCTGGGTATGTAATGTTCGGTTTCACCCGAACTTAGACTTCCTTACTTGTTTTATTTAAATTACCTCTCCCTAACAGGTTTAAGCTGTTTAAATACTTGTTATGCAAAATAAGATATTTTCACGTTAGATTTATGTATGTATGTATATACTCCCCTGACTTTGTAGTTTTTGAAGTGGGCACCCATGTACTTTGGTTCAATTCAAAGTAGCACTTTATTTTGCGGTGCTTTTTATACCAATTTTTTTCTGTGTAAAAATTTACTTCATAATATATACTCTCCCAGGTACCCCAGTCTTAAAGTGTTGAAACAAACTTAAAAAAATAATAAACATAATTTTGATTAAGCTCCAAAAGCAAATAATTGGAATTAGTATTACTGTTTTTTTAGTGGATCTTGTTGAGAAGCCTCAAATAAGCTGCTCTGCAGGCGAATTCTAGAAATCTCCATCCATCTCCATCTCGTAAATGCTAAAATATGCTAAAATGCTTAAGCAAATGAACTCTCAGAATTTTAGGAGATGACGCTTATTTGCGATTCTGATCCACAAGCCGCCTAGCTATGATAATAGTGCGTTATCTGCACTATAGATGCCACGCAGGCATCACTGCAAAATGTCAATTTAGGTGTGATCCTTTACAACTCAGAAAAAGCCAGGAATAAACCGAAACGCCCGAAGTTACTAGCTACTAATCCCGTACTTTTCAGCGTTACTCTACTTTTTTAATTACAAAATAAATTCCATTTTCGGTAAAAAGATTTGAGTTTGTTTATTAAAGTCAGTTAAGAACAGATTTTAAATTGTTATATACACCTTAATTTAATTATTTATTGAGTTTTTCTCTAAAAAATTGTTATACGGAAACAAATAATGTTTTTTAGTTATAACTTTTAAATGATAAATAATATTACTTTTTTGACACCGGATTATGATTTCTAGGACTGAAACTCGACTTTTGATTTCTCTGCCCATTTTTTCCTACGTGTTTTTTGCAGTTTTAGTAGGATATAAAAAAATACAATTTCCAAAATTATGGGCAAATACATAATTAAATATCAATTTTTCTTATAAATTACACATATTTATTGTTTTTGAGTAATTTTGGGGCCAACATAATTCTACCCTTTTTCCTATTTTATTGCGTTTTAGCAACAACTTTTTTTCGTCGCCGAAATTTGCCAGCTTTTGGAGAAAATTGGAGATTTTACGAGATGGCTAAAATTGCAGAATCGCAAATTTAGCTTAGTAGCTGTCAAAAACAGCTGATCTACGTTATCTGATTCATTTTGCGTTCATCGCTTAAATATGCCAAAAAATGAAGCAAATGGAGATTTTTAGCGATTTTCTTTCACTGGAATCGCAAAAGTCGCTAAAATTTGGCATAAGGAATTTAGATATTTTAGGAGATGGAAATTAAGCATTAGCGAAAACTGGAATTCATGTACTGGAAACAATTGTAGTACCTAATTTACAGCTGTACATAGTAGCAATATTTTATATCCACTGTAAGGTAACTATCACCATTCCCATATGATGGACGATGAATGACCTCCTAAGAACATTCCTTTAACAGAAAACCAATCTCGAACGAATTTGGGGAATCCGGAACGTTCGGCTACTAACACCTTCTAGTACGTTAGATCTCAAGTTCATAACTAATGGGCTTCTACAATCTAACTAAAAAAAAAACTAATGGCGGCGATATACCAACAGGTTATCATAACCTCTAACGAGATTTTTAGCCGAGCTTCTCTTTCCCACTTGTGGTGTGTTGCTTTTTGAGTGTTTCCCACAAGTTGGCGGGACCTACAGTTTTTTGCCGACTCCGAACGGCACTTGCAAAGCAAATGAATTTTTTGCTGAGAAGCTTCTCATGGCAGAATTACACCCGGAGAGTTTGCCAAACTACTGCCGAGGGGCGGCCCCGTTTTGAAAAATTCTTTTTCTAAATAATTTTTGATGTTACTTTTGCCGGGCATCGAACCGCCACGACTTAGTGTAGAAGGCCGAACACTTAACCGCTACACCACGGCGGCCGCCACAGACCGCTACAATCACAAAGGCTTTTTTTTCTACACCGAATAATCTTGAGAATCATAACGTTCACAACACAAACGGCATTTTTTTATATGGCAAAAATGCTGATCCTCAAGTTGAGAAAGTTGGGCTAATTCTCAACTTGAACTCGGATGGAATAACTCTCTCCCATTGAAGAAGACCAAAGGGGAGCAACCGAGACCCCTATGATGCTATAAAAAGAAGGAATAACTGGTGCTTTAAGAAGAACGGGTTGCTAGTACTTCAAGAAATATTAGTTTAACGTGCTTCAGAAAGCCCGAGGTACTAGTACTTAAAGAAGACCGAGTTATGAAAAACGAGGCGCATGTACTTTAAGAATAACGCGTTGGTCGTACCTTAAAAAGAAGAAGAATTCAAGGACAATGAGTTACTCATAGTTTAAGAAGAACAACTCGTTAAGACCCTGGAAAGGACTTTCCTAATCGGGAATGTTTATCGTTAAAAGAACAACAAGCAAATTTCAGAACAGCCCAAAGATGAAGTGTGATATAAGAATTTGATGAGCTTTGTGAATACCAAGTGCCAATTAGGAAGAAGTTTTACTTATCATTTACCTAATAAATATAGCATTTTGGGACAGGAAATTGAAATCTTTGAAAATATTTAAAATCCGCTTAAATAGCATTTAATCTTTTACAACCCTTTCATGTTTGATTTTTTTTTTTTTTAATTTTTATATGTATATTTTTTCATTAAAAAAACATTCGAGGGCTTCAAAACAATGAAGTCAAACCCCAAAGTCACACAAAACATTGCAAAAGCCTTGCATTACACTCATCGAACCGACACGACAGATTGGCATATAAAGCGACAACGATTTTAAAGCTCATGCATATTGCACTTAAACACCAGAACACACAAACATACAAACAAATTGTAACCGCGAAATTAGCGCGCTTGTCTGTCAAATTTAATTTCGCTTTGATATGTCACTGACTGACGACTGACTGACTGATAGCCTACAAGTTTGTACGACACGACTCTGCAGCGACTAAGCTCTGTTTTAAATGGACGACGGGTGATGTTCGCTGTGTTTGTCTGGGCATTTTTGGTTGGTGTTGCATGCAACAACATATTTTTAAGTAGCTCTGAGAATTAAAAAAAAAAAAAAAAACAGAAAAACAATTCAAAAAACAACAAATGTCATACCGCGTCCTTTGTTGTATACAGTGCATTCAAGGTGACGCTTTTTTGTTGTTTTGTTGTTGTTATTGCACACGAGTCACACTATATACCTATTGTAGAGTTATTGTCGCAGCGGCGGTTAACTTCATCGAGTGGCTATTTATGGTAAAGATGCATGGGCGTATACGGGTAGGGGAATTCAAGTGCGCTGTGCCGAACTAGAAGCCCTAGCGGCTGAGAATGCTTAGAATATTCGGTAAATGAAGCCCTATAGCCACCTATTGCAAAGCAAGAACTTGTCCTATATCAACACACCCAATTTACTAGTCCGTTGAATGCCCTGTTAGGACCTTATCACATCGAGTTACCCCTCCTCTAAGAAGTACGAGTTCTGCCAGAAAATTATAGTTGTATACTAGTATTTTTCTTACTGGTTTGACGTTTCGCTGCAGGGTAGTAAGTTGGGGAGGGCTTTTATTAAAAAGAACGATATAATAACATTACCCGACAGCAAAAAATATCCTCGACATTTGATACATGGTTCCTAGTAGAATTTTATGCTGATTCCAAATATGTAAACATTTGATTTAAAAGTGGAACATTTTTCGAGATATTTTGAAATTTCAGTTTTTACGACACAAAAAAAAGTGGGACTGAGTTATGACCAACCAAAAATTTTTTTCATACAAATTTCATAACAAGATTTCGAAAAAAATAAAAATAAAAAAGGCCCCTTCAGTAACATTGTCATTTTTCTACCGATTATAATCGGGAAAGAGCCAAAGTGTTCACAAAGAAATAAGCTACGAACACAAAGTGTTAAACCAGTAGGATATTTAATATTTCGTAAAAAAATGACAAAAAAGTAGAAAAATGTCGAAAAAAAACTGAAATTCAGATGAAAAAAAAAATGTTTGGTTCGTCATAACTAATTTTTGATTTGGTGGAACGGTTATTTCATCCTCTCAAAATTAAATGAAATATCATAAAAATTGAGATAGTGGCGGAGATATTGATAGATTAGTCATCCTACATTTGTTTTTATATCTAAAACTGAAATTTCAAAATATCTCGAAAACTGTTCTACTTTTAAATCAAATGTTTACATATTTGGAATCATCATAAAATTCTGAATAGGAATCATGCATCAAATGTCGAGCATATGAAAACTTTTGAAAATTTTTCGTCCAGTGTAATTTGAGGTAAACTAGTTACTCGTGCTTTAAGGAGAGTGGGTTACTCGTACTTTAGATGAAAGAGTCCCTAGTAAGTTGAGGAGAGCTTTGAACTACAAAGCCCTTTGAAATAAGGAAACTCTTTTCGGAGTGTAGTTTTCTTAATCATGGAAGGCTTTCAAGACAACCTTTTGTATTGGGGGTTGGCTTGTTAGTTTCAGTAGGTCAAGTGATGGATTCAAGATGTTAGATCACAAAGATTGTTTGTAATTCCGAAGAACTCTCTATTAGCAAAAATTTAAATAATTTTTGACAGAGAATATCAGGAAAGTACTATTTCGCTGTGGATATTGTGGTAATGCTAAGATCAAAAACCTCTAGTTTTCTGTTTGAGATCATGAAAATGAGCTTTAAGCAGGCGACGACACAGTTCAACGAAATAAAACTCAGCGGATTCGCTGGCTAGACCACGTTGTGCGAATGAACGAAGATGCTCCGGGCCAGAAGGTATTCTTATCGGCAGGGATGGAGACCACTACTGCGATGAAAGGACCAGGTGGAGGCAGATCTACGATCACGAGGTGTTTCCAATTGGCATCAGTTCGCTGACTGGCTAGCGAAATATATTGGACGCCCATAATCGCCTAGGCGGTTAACGGCTATTCTAAGTAAGTAAGTAAGTAAGTGAAAAGAAGGAGCCTCGAGATCCAGATACTGTAAGAGTCAAATGCAAGGCTTTGATTCTGATGCTAGGCTTCTGCTGCCTTTCAAATACACTGATTTAAATATTGTTATGTGGCGCCTCAAACAGCAATGCAGTGCACCTCGATGTCTTATTTTAATGGTATGAGACCATCATCCTCTCATAATCCCCCACACAGAGCCAAAAATGCCTAATAAAATTAATAAGATTGTCTTTATGAACGGTTTTCAGGCTCAGGGGTAGTCAAGACGGCGGAAACGAAAAAAAACCATACGCAAATCTATTTGGTTTAATGAGGAAATTCTTATTGCTATTATCAAGTGCAATTTCTTCTTTTTTCTTTGCGATTTCTTTTTATATGTGTTATTAATAAGAAAATCTTCTCGAAATTTCTGTCAAAATATTGAAAAAAAGCTGAAAGAGAAAAACTTCTTATTTTAATAAGATGATCTTAGGGTTCCTAACAATAAGATTTGACTTATTAATGTTTTCAAAGGAAAATCTTGCAGAAAACGGACTGATTTCTTAGGGTTCTTAACAAGAAGATGATCTTAGAGTTCCTAACAAGAAGATATGACTTATTAACAGATTTCCGCATAATTGTATGTGTTAATAAGACGATCTTAGGGTTCCTAACAAGAAGATCTGACTTATTAACTGATTTCCGCATAATTGTATCTGTTAATAAGACGATCTTAGGGTTCCTAACAAGAAGATTCGACTTATTAAAGTTTTCAAAATGAAATCACATATTATTGAGAAGAAAATATTTTCTTCTTTTTATATTTCCTTCAAGCCATCTCACCGCACTCTTCCTTACATTGCCTTCCACACTTGCCATATTGCTTCCACCGCGAATCGAACTAACCACATATTGAATGCTGAACACAGGTGCTTACCATCGAGCCATCGGGTACTTCTGCTTCTCAGCGTATAATTGTTCTACATGATGTCTGCTGATGATGATGCAAGATTTCCCTTTGAAAATATTAATAAGTCAAATCTTCTTGTTAGGAACCCTAAGATCGTCTTATTAACACATACAATTATGCGGAAATCTGTTAATAAGTCAAATCTTCTTGTTAGGAACCCTAAGATCGTCTTATTAACACATACAATTACGCGGAAATATGTTTTCCCTTTGAAAACATTAATAAGTCGAATCTTCTTGTTAGGAACCCTAAGAAATCAGTACGTTTTTTGCAAGATTTCTCTTTGTAAAGATTAATAAGATTTTCTCTTCAAAAATAAAAAGAACTTCTTCTTGAAGAAAATCTATAGAGATATCATATGACTTTTATTCTATTTTATTAGGCAGTGTTGGCTCTGTGCACTTTTCATAAATTTTTTGAGGCACTGTTAACTGCTAAGATATTTTGGAGAACAAATTCGCAAGGTGGAACGGCACGAAGGCTATTTGGAGAGCCGCAGACCTTAAGGTGGGATGATTTGGAGGGTTCGAAGCGGACAATTCAAATCGTTTGAATAACAGTTACGAAACTGAGTTTCGAGCAGTGTCATCATTTCATATAAAAACCGTTTATGTGTCTTCAATAACTGGACCATTTTAACTAACCCCCCGTGCTTAGTGGCAGCTTTGTTACGTCCCTGCGCAGTTGCACACAACTGGTCTAAGTACAATGCATGGCAGGGAACAGATTCGAGGTGATGCACCCCTTTCCGTTGCATGCGTTGACAGGCTAATAAATGAAGACATGAAAAAATAAGTTTGAACACAAGGCTTAAGCATGCAAATCGTTCGGGATGATCGTTCAGATGCTTGATAGACCTTAGAATGGAAAGCCTTCGAGCCGGCCAATGGATTGGTGCATTCCGAATCATCGCGAGATTTAATAACACCGCAGGCTGTTTCAAGGACTATAGACGGCAACCAACGATAGACGCTGACCCTACGGACTCATGAAAAGGGACATAGTATATACTGAAAAGTCAGATAGGATGGTTTTTCTGTCTTGGAAGTGGTATCCTGCGTGTGGCCTTGGTTACATACTACTAAACTAGAAAGTTGGTTGACTCCTTGTCTATCGCAACATGCATTTGATTAAGGGTTTGTAGACTCGTCCTCAGTAATTATAAATCTCAAATAGGATCTGAAGGCTCAGTTTCTTAAATTAGACTGTCCACAGAAAATCTTTTCCCACTCAATAGCTAAATTCATGCTCTTCAAAGTTCGAACCACCTAAAGGCCTCTCCTTCGTATTTCGGTCCATATACAATTTATGTAGGTCGTTGCCGTTTACTTCGATTGTATGAAATATGATACTTCATTCCTTCTCTGTTTAAACACATTCCAATTTGACGAGCTCAACGTGTTAGGTTTACGTTAATTGTTTACTACTTCTGTGGCACAAAGGCGAATATTGGGGTAAGTGCCGAGTTAATTAAACATTGATTAATGCAAAACAAAGCTTGATGAGGGTAAATACTTGGCAGACAAAATATGAAAAAAGAGAAAAAATCAAACGGACGATATGGAGTGCTCACAAATATTAAATTTGAATGTTTTAAAACAGAACAAAGGAAACTATCGCAGGACGGTGAGTAAAAGGAACAAAGTTTGTAGCTTTTTGTATAAAGCGCTTTAAGTTTGGTGCTTTTTTTCCGTACCGTAAATATTACTATCGGCAGCGCCATCTGTTGAGGCTTTCTCAGCAAGGAGACGATCGTATGCGCGATCTCTGTCAAGAACATTTGAACTTTCATACGCAAAGCTTTTACTGTTGTGAGCAGGATAACAATTTTAGATCGCGAACGTTGTTGATGAAAGTGGTTGATTGAGGTCAGATATGTTAAAATTAAATAACAGTAGCCCATATGATATCAGAACTATGTAAGAGACAGCGATATTTTTGCATATCAACTTGCTTTGAGTAGGAGCAGAATATCAGCATACTTAACCTCCGCCATATAGGATAGCGATAGGGATAGGGGAGCTTGAATGAATTGCCCTATTTTTTAACCATGTTCTGAGACCGTGAACTTGAACACTTTGAAATCTGGAAAATATATAATGGAAAAACGTGTGCGCGTCAATCAAAGTGATTCCTTTGTAAAAGGTGTGAAATACCGAAGTGTGACTACCATCTAGAACAAATGTGTAGGCACATTAGAATGGGTCTTAAATTATTATAATTGTTTAACTGCTGGAATATCTTCTGCATCACATATGCATGCTAGTATTGGTCCAAAGAATTAACCTATACACTAAGGCCCACAATTTCAATATTTTTTATTTTTTTTTTTGACAAATATCGACTTGGACGAGCCTAGGATAAGAAAGGAACGAAAAGCGTTCGTATATCGTAGAAATATTTTTTGTTTTTTAAATAAAAAAAAACACAATTGTGACACCCTAACGTAAACTTTTACTTTCATTTGTCAATTGAAATTTGAAGTACACACTCGAGTTTTTAAAAAACTGATTTCTTTATACTCGGTGTCGGCACTGGTGTCAAGCATGTACTTAACATTTAATCACTAAGGGTGGATTCTTGCTACAAAATAAAACTAGGTACACCGGCTTTACTGCAACAGAACATTCTGGGAATTTAAAGTTTTGATGCATTTTAATTAGCTATATCCCTTTTGTCTTCCACGATTGAATTTTTATTTTTCTATTCTTTTTACAGGTTTTTCACAAATAAAGAATTTTGGAATACCAGGCGGTTGCTTAAGTGGTAAGGCTTTTTATAATTTTTTGTTTTCAAATATACTACACATATTATATTTATGTATGTATGTAGTTTTTTGTGTATTTGAAATGTGCCTCCGAGAGACCATCTTTCATCTTCGATTACCATTGCGTTCGCGAAAAACTTCCGAAAAGTTCGCGTAATGATCCATAAAAAAATATTCGAAAAAGGGCCGAAATGCTCCAGAAAAATTCAAGAAATTATCGCAAGAACGATCCCTAAATGACCTGAAAAGTTTCGAAATAGCTCCGAATTGAGCCCTGAAACTATCGCGAGAAATTTGTTCAAATATGTCCCTCAAATGATCCAAAATAACTTTTTTACTTAAAATAGCTTTGGCGATTTTGGCGGTACAAAAATGAAATAACACCTAACGGAAAAATAAATATAAAATATATTTTCTTAAAATTACAATCTAGCAAACTTCGAGTGCTGCCAACTAAATAGACTGCAACCAAAAAGCGATCAAATTAGCGGAAAATTAACTTTGACAACATTGTCAATTGTCAACTACGTTTTATCCTAACACCTTCTTCACACTTCCATTCCTTTTTGCAATGGTGGATGAGCTGGGCCCTCATAGATCAGCTCTACTCTCCATCTTCCCATACTCCAAACGCGAAGCATTCGTTAGATACCGAAACTCTTATTTCTCTTTGAAGTAGGGACAATGTATGTATCGCCTGTAGCAAATTTGTTTGTGCTCATATCACACCTTCACGTACAACTCCAACATCACTGAAACTGCCGTCCAGTCCACGTTGTGCATCGTATCTACCGTTGTGTGCTTTAATTTGGGCACTCAGTGGAAAATTGTTAATTAGATTCTTTTTGGTGTGCCGGTGGCTTATCGGTGGATGGCGTTGTTGTGTAGGGTATTAGTTGAGGCGACTCTTATTTGAATGTAGTCTTCAGTGTTCGGACTAGATGCTTTTAGTTTCAAGGTAGATTCGAAAGAAATATATATAACCTACAATAGGTAAGACAACGACTGAGTTAGACAAAATTCACACCTCGTAGGTAATTTTGGCTTATTGGTTTTACGGCTTTTTAAGGCTAGTCCCGTAAAAAAATGAATTAAATAAAATAAAATAAAATAAAATAAAATAAAATAAAATAAAATAAAATAAAATAAAATAAAATAAAATAAAATAAAATAAAATAAAATAAAATAAAATAAAATAAAATAAAATAAAATAAAATAAAATAAAAATTAAAGAAAATAAAATAAAATAAAATAAAGAATAATATTTAAAATAAATAAAAAATAATATAAAATAAAATAAAATAAAAAAAAAAAAATAAAATAAAAAAAATAAAATAAAATAGAATACAACTAAATAAATTAAAGTAAAGTAAAATAAAATAAAATGAAATCAAAACAAATAAAATAAAATAAACTAAAAGAATAAAATGAAGCAAAATACATAAAATAAAATGAAATAAAATAATTTAAAAAAAATTTTAATTAAATAAAAAATAAAACAAAAAAACTAAGACAAATCAAATAGCCTAAAATAAAGTAAGATAAAAGAAGATATAATCAAAAAAATAATAAAAACAGTTAGTGCCTTGCCCAATAGAACTCAGTTTGGTTCTTATATGAGATAACGACTGTTTTCTCATATTTACCTCAGCTTTCCTAGCTTTTGTCTTTCCTTCTCTTCCTCTTTGTTCCAGTGTTTTCCTACTTGATCAACTCTCTTCCAACTGGAACTTGTCCTTCATACCAACCGGTACAAAATACCACCGTTTGACGTACCAGAACTTAATGGCATGAGGCTGAAATTGACGAATAAAGCCAAATTCTTAGGCACAGTTCTAGGTAGGAAGCTAAACTGGAAGGAGAATATTCTTCAGCGCCAGAGGAAGGCGTGTGATGCCCTGTACAAAACAGCCGTTGTCAAAAAGTGGTCTCTCAGCCCAAAAATATGCAGATGAATTTACACCAAGCATCGGCGCTCCATAGATCTTAAGATCAGTCAAACAAGTTGGATTCATCACACAGACACGTTGTGCTCTTTGTTTACCAAATGATTTAGTCGTCGCTGGGCAAGGGGCGAAACCACATCGCGTGGGGGTGCCGCTTGTTTGGTCAGCGAATGTTAAAAATATAGTTCGGACGATCAAAGCGCGTGTATAAGCGTTCTCACTTATACACCTGCATTTATAAATCTGCCGACCCATGATTTACACTGTAATTATCCGACCTATTATTCTATATGGAGTCATGGTATGGTGGCCTGCGCTGAGCAAGGCTACAAATCTCTTCTAGGATACACTTCCCACTTCCTTGCTCGCCTTAAAGACAACTCAAGCCTTTTAGAAGATATCCTTTCGGAAGCCATTTTGCACACTGGCTACATCCACTACATCCTTCATTTGACTTGGAGTGCATTAAAGCCAAGAGTTAGCGTTGACTGACAAGTGGGGTAATTAAATTCATGAGGACACCGCGCACACACACATACATAAGAAAAATTAGACGTACAAATGGAAATAAAATGAAGCTCTTTTCTTGTATACATTTTTTAATTTATTTTTTCTACTAAACAAGATGTTGGAAAGCTCAGAAAAAACTGTAGATGAAGTGCACTTTTCTCACACAATTTTCTTACTTTGCGCTTTGTAGGTAAGCTCATTATTATTGTATGAAAAAGTGGCTCTCAATCTAAAGTGGACCTTTATTAGTAACTTCTGTAAGTCCTTGAATGCCCCTTTTACGAAAAACACCTCATGAAATGCTTTGGAATAGAATTGTGGTAGGCTGTGAAGCTGATATTGATTGTAGAGCTGAGACATACGTACATAGATACCTACACACCTATTAGCCCATCTCAGTTGAGGCGTTGAGAGGAGATATACCCCATATGCTCCAGAGCCCGAAAACGGGTGATACATAGATCCCATAGTCGTTATTTGCAAAGGAAATTTCTCACCAGCTAGTCAGATATTTCAAACACTACTTAGTTACTTTAGAGCATCAGTTCGCAGATATTTTCCTAGGAGGAAACGGTCAGAGGCTTGTTAAGATCGTTGTTCCAGCATGTGATCTCTTATCTTTTCCTAGCTTCTATTTGCTACACCTGCTAGTATGGAACCCTTTCTTCAATAAGTTGTTATTGTTTTTGCACTTTTTGATGTTCTCTCCCTATTCTAGTTCTTTCGCCACATATCCTTATTTATTTGCTTAGCGTAACTGATAACATTATTAAGTTTGTCAAATACTTTTGTAATGAAATAATTGAATTTTACACATTAGCGGTGGTATAGAAATGTATCACATCCTTCTGGTCTAGTATGTGTGAATGTCCTTTCAAGCCTTTGACACGCCCATTAGCATACCTTACACATATGTGGCGTGTTAGATTTGATATGTGTTTTAATGTTATTGCTTCTTCGCGCCTTTTGTTAGGCAATCAATGTTGAGAAGCTAAAGTTTCAGTATACCTAATGAAAAAAAGGGTTGCACATTTAGATATAGTCAGAAAGTGAAGATGGGAAAATGCTATCGACTATTAGTGAATTTCGGTATTTTAAATATTTCGATTCTTTTGTTTAAAGCAATCAAGGGTGGTATAAGAAAGTTATGGTATGTTGGGTCAAATTCGGTATGTGATATCGATATATGCTATCGATTCTTTTGACCATTCTAAGCTTACATTTTTTGATGTCTAATTATCGATATAGCCAAAATAAGAGTCGGAGTGCGATTAGAAAAAGTGTTGAATTATTAGAGATGGTCACCAAGTGTAGATGGACAAACATTGTCGACTATTTTTAGGTATCTTCATTAGTAAGATAATCAATGTTGATAAGCTAAACTTTGAGTATGATGAGAAAAAAGGTCTGAAGAACTAGAGATGGTCAGAAAGAAAATAAAGGAAAATATTGTCGATTATTTCCCGTTAGCATTTTGTAGGCTCTTTGTTGAGGTGATCAGTGTATAAAGAAAGATATATGCTGCGCTACAAAGCAAAAACACGGCGTAACTTTATAAATAAATAATAAATATATGTATTTATTTATAAAACTATAGCGACAATTGACGTCTTTTTAGTAACTATTAATAATATTGAAATAATCGATAAACTTTGATAATGTTTCGATAAAAATTAAAAAAATAAAATAAAAATAGTTTTAAGTTAATATAAATTTATGGCTTAAAAAATGGACATACACAAATACACAAAAAAGAGATGCAAGAGCCCATTTAAAATGGAACAAACAAAAAACCCTTTTAAAACAATAATCGATTAAAATCAATAAATTCAAATAAATCCTGTAACCCGTTTCTGTAAAAAAACGACAAAATTCTCGATTTTAATGTCGTCACACTCAACTCGATTCAAAATTGAAAAAAAAAAAATGTTGTCACTACCTCAAAAGCAAGTGAAAAAATAAATCGAAAAAATTAAATTTTTCTACAGAAACAAAAAAAATATGAATGTGACGTCAATATGACGTCAAATCGACTATTTCAATCGCGACAATCGATCGAATTGAGTTGTAGAAACGCAGTTCTGCAATAATCTGTCAAAATGTTCAGAGCGTTAAGTAGCAATACAAAGGAGCTAAAAATAAATTGAATTAATAAAATCGATAAAAATCGATATATCATAGCTCATGTCAAAAATCCATAACAACCTTTTTTTTATTCACGGAATGACGTAATTCGTGACCCAAACTAGTCATCGAAAAAATTGATATTAAAATCGAACACTGATAATTGTAAAAAACAAACAAAAAACGATCAAAGTATATGAAAATCGAATAAAATTGGACTATTAAAAGTCGATGGCAGCGTGGAAACTCGGTGTAAAAAATAATTGATGATAAAGGAATTATCGATAAAAACCTATGGTAATATAGTAGCATGTAACGTTTGTGTAAATCGATAATTTATGCCACAAATGAATAATCGATAAAAATTCATATATCGAGCATCAATACCTATTTGGTGAAATATAGTAATTGTCGATAAAAATATAAGAATATCTAAAAAAATCTACACATTCGGTAAATTGAAATTTATTTTGTCGTACGGTGAATACTTTAGCTATAAAATAATCCATAGCAGGAACAAAAATAAACTAATTCACAAAAATTCGATAAACTATAAAAATCGATAATAATATCGATAATTGATAACACAAACCATAAATGGAAAAAATTTATAGAAATAGGAATTTTATTTTGTTTTGTCAAAAGGGTAACAAGTGTTAGTTAGTCACTTTGGCTAATCTATCGACTTTTAATGCGTTCTGTTATCGCTAACCCCTCGCGCTCACCAAAAGTAGCATACACATGTGTAAATATGTACACATATGAGCGCGAACAAATTTCTACGCATCTACCACAACCAAAGGGTGGCTACCTCGATTCTAGTGTAGCGAAAGGGTTAAATTGCCTGTACACACATACTCATTCCATGTACAAAAGTCGACCCTAAACAACAACACACTCATATGCCGCTCAAAGCTTTATAGTAGTAATTTGTTGTTGCTTTACTTTTTTCACCTTTTTATCGTTATTGTTTTTTGGTATACGGCTGATATATGCGCATGTTAATTGCATTGAAGGCACTCTATTGCCTTGCCATTTATATGTGTGAATGTTTAATGTTACAATTGTATGTATGTACGAGCTGAAAATATTTATTACCGTTACAAATTGTTACTAAATGAAAATTTTCATTACATATCTGTTTTTTTAGTTTATTTGTTGTGAGCGCGTGTTGTCCTTTATTTGTATTTTAAATTGTTTTAGTTGTTGCAAGTGAATTGACTTCTTTCAGGGGCAAAACGCCTAAAAGTAGGCTATGAAATTGTTTTTGATGACGTGAAGGATTTAAACTGATTTAAAGAACTTAAAGTAGTTAGTAGTATAAAAAATCGAAGTTTTAAACAAGTAGCCTCCTTTAGCTTAACTTTTTTACTTCTATCGATAAGCCCTCTATCATCATATTGAAAAAATTGCACCGTTTTAACCCTTCGATGATATTTCGGCCTAATCATGCCAGAAGAGAGTTTCTGGAAACTAGCTAATAACTAAATCCGAATCAGAAAACCCCCTGTGGGTTAGAGGTTTAGAATACGCCCGAGTTAGGCATGCCGGCATAATGGCGTGCTAGCTCGATGGTCAATCTACGAATATGATGCCTCTCACCTCTCATTACACATGTTCTCCTTCCTCGCGGATGGAGGGATGACATGACCTAGAAGGTTCCACTGGTCATGCCAAATCGCTACCACGACAATCCGGCCAAGGACTGCCAATTTCGGCATCACTCCCCAAAACCTTCGGGGAGTGTTTTTGCTGTTACAACAGCAACAACAATACAAGGATCTGTAGTCATAAAGTTCAGCGTCTTGCTTAAAAAATAAGTCAGTCCAAAAGGGAGTACTTCTTGGGTTTCAAGCTCGTAACTGCCTTGAGCTTCTTTAGCTAATAATTGTTAAAGCTTTATTAAAAAGGGTAGGTAACTTAAATTCCTCTATACACAGCAATTTGTCTCTTCATGTTTAATATGTATGTATGCTCCTGTCATTGCTGTCAAAATGGCGTACGAACATTTTTCATGCACTTTTGAGCAAATTAGATTTCCTAATTAAATTTTCAGCAACAACAAACCCAAAGAGAAAGTATGAGGACAAAAGTGCAAGAAGTAAGCTAACAAAATCAGGGAACGATTAAATGGTGGAATTTAATTCATTTAGTTCAAGGAGGCAAACTTTTTTTTCAAATTGACGCCAAAGTTATCCCAAACTAGCCCCAATATGATTCCAAAATGACCACAATGTGGCCATAAAATGATCCCAAAACTACCTCAAAAGTAATCCCGAAATGATCCCAAATTGAATCCAATATGATCCCAAAATGTCATAAATTAACCCCGAAATTATCACAAAATTACCCCAATATGATCGGAATATGACCTCAAATTGACAACCAAAATAGTCCATAAAAGGATTCTAAATGACCCCGAAATGATCCCAAAATAGTCTCAAAAGAAACCTGAAAATGGTCCCAAAGTCGCAAACACTTCAATGTTATCTCTCTTTGTGTGTTTGTGAATTATGGACTTACTCTGTAAATGACTAAGAAAACCAATTTTTATAGCTCTTGGCATATTTACGAAAGAAAAACAATTATTTTCCCATTGATATAAAAAAAGTTGTTAAAAAAGTTTTGTTTTCCGATCGAAATTTAAAAATTAGCTATTATAACCAACTTATAAAATACAAGGAACTGTTTTGATAAAAGTCACAAACCTTCACGTTCCCTGATAAAAAAGCACTCATATTAGGGTAAAAGCAAAGAAAAATATAAAAAAATGGAAATGTCGAATTCTGAGGCACTTTGCGTCAAGTCTAGCTTTTAGGAGTAGGTACCTTTTTGCTTTTGTGTGTAGCTTTTGTAGTATGTGAGTGTGACTTTAAAATTTTTGCACTAGAGTGCATTTATGGTCGTCATTCATTTCAATTATGTATGCGTGTTTTTATATATGTATGGGTTTATTCGAGTGTGTGTGTTTGTTTGACTGCCTCATTGCCACTGAGTAGCAACGTTAATTTGCATTTGCCATTTTGACAGTTTTGACATTTGTGCAATTGGATGCAAACACACACACAAGCGCATAGGTAGGCATTGTAAGATAGAAGAGTTTCTGCTTTTGAAGTTATAAAAAGAAGTTGCATAAAGCTGCTTAGGAGCGCTTTTCTTTCTGTGAGGGAGGCGCCTGTAATTCTCAACTGGTTAATGCAAAATGAATATCTTGATATTTTTGTGCGACATTCATACCTAACCCCAGGTATATTTAAACAGTACTCAGATTTCTGAGGGAACGTGCTCTCAGCACCATTTATAGGGTAAGAGAAGTTATGTTGACATGAAAATGGAGAGGTAAGTGCTTCAAAAGAGATTAAGTTGGCAAGACATGCGTCTGGTCCTACCTGGAAGTATCTTAGGGCATAAAAAAGCTGCAGTAAAAGTTTCAATGCAACTTTTTGCAAGATTTTTAGACTTAAATAAAATTGGTATTTTTCTGTTTCCCAAACACAAACACTTTTCTATGCATATTTTTGTGAGCTTAGCATGAGCTGCGTTTATTTGCTTGGCTTTTTGACTGCCTGCTTGGCTGGTTGGCTGAGTGGCCGTTAATATATGCTCGCCTCAACTAATCTCTATGCGTTATTATGTGCTTACAAACTTGCAAACACACATGCATCCTTTTTCATATATGTATTTGTTTCAGTGGTTTAGCTTCCACCACAAGCCCGCCCGCATGTGTGCTTAGACGAGCAGTGTATTTGGGGTTTAGTGCCGCTTGGCTTGCAAAAATTTTCCAACACATCCATTTTATGTGTACTCATACATTCACGCTTGCTTGAGCTGCTTAAAGTAATTAACTAGGAAAATTTTAATTGCTAATATGTGCCAATGTAAAATGTGTAGCCGTTGTGTGAGTGTGGGTAGCGGTAAATGTGTGTGTGTGTATTTCAGGGTATAAGCGCCTGCAAGTATGCTTCTATATTTTCATTCACCATCTCGTTAGTTTGCTTGTGGCTTTCTCTGCTTTGAGCTGTGTGACCTCAGCGTTATAATTCTCGACGCATTTATTCATACATATTATTTTAGATACATATGCATATGAAAATGGCTCTTATCAGGACCCTAGTGAAATTTACACAATGAAAAATAGCTTGATTATTTCTGGAAAAGTTGTGGACCCTCAAACATATGGCGCCTAGCACCAATATACAAAGTACATACATATTTCCTGCAATGAAAATTAACTCGTTTTATTTAAAATTGTTAATTAGAGGAATTTTGTATATATTCCCATTTTACTACCATCACTTTAAAATATATTCATAGGTATCTATGCATTAACTTTTATGTTCGTATGTCTTTCACTTTTTATGTGTTTGCTTGACAATTTTAATAAGAGGAATTAAATAATTATATGTATAAGAAAACTTTGTACTATGAATGTCATTGCAAATCTGCCATTGGAAAAATTTTCAAAGTGAAACTGATTTGGTTAGTTCGAAAAATGATATGAAACGATATGCATTCATTGATAAAATAAGTAAAAAAAAAAAAAACAAAAAAAAAATATATATAAAAAACTTAAATTATATTGAATTAAAAACAAAAAAATAAAACATTACAGGAGTTATCTACCAAAACCCTTTTATCGGAAAAATCGATTGTAATGGGGCTATATGAAATATTTATCCCATCTCAATAATTTTAGCATCGTTATTGCACATATAAAAATAGCGATACCAGTTTAATTTCAGGAATTGTAGCCCAAAATCCGTTTATCGGAACAATCGATTGTATGGTTGCTATCTGTAAAATCGGTCCGATCTAGCTGGTTCCGACAAATGATTTCTATATTAGAAAATGGTGCCGGCATACCAAATTTCAGCCAAATATCTCAAAAGCTGAGGGACTAGTTCGCGTTCAAACAGACAGACAGACAGGCGGACATAGCTAAATCAACTCATCTCGTCATCCTGATCATTTCGGTATACTTATTGATGGGTCCATCTCTTCTTCTTCTCATACTTACAAACATCGGACCAAAGTTATAATACCCTTTTATCTTCATGAAGGGTAAAATTAGATAAAATAAGGAAAAATCAAATCAAATTACGTCAAATAAAAAAATGGACCAAAAAAATAAAAAAAAAATCATAAAATAAAACGAAACAAAATATAATGAAAAAAAAAAATAAAAAGATCGGTAGTTGTAAGACAAAAATTTTTTTGTAAAAATTCAACAATTTTTTTGGGATCATAACTTAGTTTTGATTTTTATATTTGGTGGCATACTGTTGTTTCATAGTGCAAAAAATTAAAAAAAAAAAACAAAAAAAATTGTTTACTAATACCGATCTTGGGACAAACCACCCTCTGGAGAGAGAACCTTGGGTGACTCAAAAAAGCCAACTTCAGATTCGGATTCTCTGGGTTTTTTTGGCTGTTGTACAGTGTAATTATGTATGTATATGAATTTTCCAATAAGAATTATTAGCACGGTCTAAAGCTTATAAAATGTTTACTATACATGTGTAAAAATGCATGACCATTAAAAAAATATTAGTAAAATACAATAAAATGAAATAAAATAAAAAAAGCAAAATTAAATAAAATTAAATAAAATATTGTAAAATAAAATAAAATGAAAAAAATAAAATAAATAAATAAATAAATAAAATAAAATAAAATAAAATAAAATAAAATTAAATTAAATTAAAAAAGAATAAAAAAACCAAAAAACAATATAAAAAAAATTTAAAAAATTAATTAATTAATCTTGCCATCTCAAATGACTCTCTTTTCCAAACCTGAAATCATCACGTCGAAGAATTGCCTATTTCGATATACGTACATACTATCATTATTCTTACCTTTTCGCATATTTTCCTTCCTCTTACCCTCTTCCTCGAGGAATACTACCAGAAGTTACTTGCACATCTTCTAGTGAACAATGACTATACTCATTTGTTTATTACAAGGGCGCGGTGGGACAAGGATTACTCTCGGATCTAATGCTATTCGAGTTCTATATCTCTTTCCTTTAAGTAGTCACGCTTTAGAGCTGCCAAGTTAAAAAAAAAATCCCAGCGGCACTTAAAAATTCACAGAAAAATCACAAATCAAAGCTACAAAGTAAATACGAAGTGCTGAGGTTTGCATAAAATAGCTGAAAAAAAAACAAAACCTTCTTCAGACTGTCAATTCAGTTGCCAAGAAATCATTTAAAAGATTTGTGCGTGCATTGACAATCAAGTAATACCCACTTTACAAGCTGCAAACGATCAACGATGACAAAAGTGTGTACACAACAACAACAAAAGTTAAAAAAATTAACCATAAGGCACCTTTGCATTATTACAGGCATGCTTTGAAGTTTTGTTATGACACTTGGCCTGAATGCAACGCTGTTTAGCAAATTTTTTGCCAATTTTGAAATGACAGCGAAAGATTCGAAAAATACATACATATGTATATGACTGTATGCATTTGTGAATGTGTTACCAAGGAAACACCGATGCTTTGGAGTACTTACGTAGGCTTCTGGATACTGGAATTTTAAGGGTATCCGAGTAACTGGGCCAGATTTTCCTAAAATAAAATGAAATAAAACAAAATAAAATAAAGTAAAACTAAAATTAAAAAATATAAAATAAAAGAAAATAAATTAATATAAAGTAAAAAAATCGTGTAAAATTAAGTAACATGAAATAAAATAAAAAAATCGTATAAAATAAAATAAGATGAAATAAAATAAAATAAAGTAAAAAAAAATAAATAAGATTAAAAAAATAAAGTAGAGCAAAATAAAAAAAGATCAAATAAAATAAAATGAAATAAACTAAAATGAAAAAAAAAAATGTAAAATAAAAAATATAAAAAATACATCAAAAATAAATAAAATCAAAGAAAGCATAAACAAAATAATACAAATTAAATTATTTTTGTATATTTTTTTGATACAACATTTGGGATCTGGAATTTCCATAAAATAGCCCAGCTTTCCGGATCCAGTTAATCAGCTCTGTGCAACACGAATATTTATATATTTGTAGATGCCATTTAGCGTAGCGCTAAATAAGTGGTGAAGCGTCACTTAAGCGCTTATTCTTGTTGCTTTCATTGGTTGTGTGCGCAGACAGCATGCAAATCCAAATCTTCAATGTAATAAACATCAACATTATTTTGTTTTATTTGTAATTGGATATGTGAAAAAAGTTAAGAAAATATTTTCTCTTCCATAGAAAATGTGGCACAGTTCAAGATGCCGCGTTGCATGTGTTGCAACTGTTGCAAGTACATTGCTGTGCTCTTTTTGCGTATCAAATGACGTTCCCATGGCAGGAGATTGGTTTTTGGTGTTGTTTAAATTTTGTTTTTTGGGTTCATGTGATTTGACATCTTGCAACGTCCTTAACAAATAATTTTAATTTTTAATTCCAGGCCCACTTTCCAGCAAAGATTTCACCATTGATGGTCTTAATGGTTTTGGTAGCAAGAAAAAGAAGAAGAAACGTCGTCATAGTCGTACAATTTTCACATCTTATCAATTGGAAAAACTCGAAGAGGCCTTCAAAGAAGCACACTACCCCGATGTGTATGCGCGTGAAATGTTATCGCTGAAAACCGAGTTACCTGAAGATCGAATACAGGTGAGTGGAAAAGAGAAATTTCAATTGTTAGATGTGGTGGTGAAAATGAAGAGAAAATTATCCAGGCACCGATAGAGATGCATCTAATAAGGTTTAAAATTTGGTTTATTTTTAATTTTTAAATTTTATTTTATTCAACTTGATTTTATTTTATTTTAACCCTTGCAAGCCAGCAACCACCAAGTATTCAAGCTTCCTCTTTGTTGCTGTTGGCCTTTTTATATAAAGGTTGTCTTAAACAAATTTTTAACATACTTTCTTTTCTTTTTATTATTATTCCTACATTTAGCCCAAACAAAAATTTTAAAAGTTAGTAATTTAATACTATTAAAACTAAAACGAACAAGAATTAGATTCCAAAACATAAAACTAATTTACTCTGAGAACAATGGGTGTGTGTTTAATCAAAGTCGTGGCAAAGTTAAGCTAGCTTATTTGCAGATGTATATATGTATGTGTGCAGTGGCGGATCCAGGATTTTGTGAAGGAGGGGGCGGGATTCAATTTTTTTTTCAAGGACATTTTTTATTTACAGGTACATACAATGTCAAATTCAAGATATCACGTTTCTACGTTCTTTAAAAAGTTACCGAATGTGTGCTACGTAAAAAAATTATCAGTTGTCAGTTTACTGGCAGTTTGACTATATTTTTTGTGTAATTTTGACTATATTTTTTATTGTACTAAATTTTTTGCGTAATTTTTACTATATTTTTAATGTAATTTGTACTATATTTTTTGTGTAAATTGCACTATGTTTTGTGAATTTTTATACCCAGCTGTACTTGTACACAGGGTATTATAACTTTGTTAGGATAACGGTTGGTTGTACAGGTATAAAGGAATCGAGATAGATATAGACTTCCATATATCAATATGATCAGGATCGAAAAAAAATTTGATTGAGCCATGTCCGTCCGTCTGTCCGTCCGTCCGTCCGTCTGTCCGTCTGTCCGTTAACACGATAACTTGAGCAAATAATGAGATATCTTCACCAAATTTGGCATGCGTACTTATTTGGGTTCAGAATAGATTGCTATTGAAAATGGGTAAAATCGGACCATAACCACGCCCCTTTTTCGATATCGAAAATTTCGAAAAACGTATAAAATGGGTTAATTCAATATTAGAAGCAGCTACAATGATAAAATTTGCAATATGTATTGATTTAGATGTTCTAAGGCCGATTTTATGAAAATTTTTGAAAAGGGGGCGTGGTACCGCCCACGTATATTTGAAGAAATTTTAAAATTTTGACTCTTAATAACTTCAGAACAGTTTATGCTAGTATAACGAAATTTCGTAGAGGACATACTATTGTTGTGGTAAATTCAGCTATAGAAAATAAACGAAATCGCTTCGCGACCACGCCTACTTTTTCATAAAAGGAGGTGGAAATATTGAAAAGTCCATATCTAATTAACTGATTTCGCTATAATAATATAATTTGGTACATACATCAACTTTCATATTCTTTACATAATTTTTTCAAAATTTTGGAAAGTGGGCGTGGCACCGCCCACTTATGAGTCAAGCAATTTTTAAATTCGACTGCTAACAACTTCAGAACGGTGTGAGATAGATTTACGAAACTAGGTACCAGGCATGTTATGTTTATGTAGAGTACTACCACAGAAAATAAGAAAAATCGGTGAACGATCACGCCCACTTTATGTGCACAGCTGGGTATGTAATGTTCGGTTTCACCCGAACTTAGACTTCCTTACTTGTTTACTATAATTTTGTGTATAATTTTACTTAATTTTTTATTTTACTATATTTTTTTGGTTTCAATTTTACTATCTTTTTTTGTGTTTTTTTTATATATTTTTTTCTTCATTTTTACTATATTTTTTGTGTAATTTTTACTGTATTTTTTGTTTAATTTTTACTATCTTTTTTGAAAACCCTGGATCCGCCCTGTATGTATGTATTTCCTTACGTATGCACACGTACAAACAGCCATGGTTAAATCGTATGCAGATATTTTTTTAATAAACTTGTATTTTAGGTCTTCGTATTTCATTGTCCTTTTGCCTCACTAGAGTCTGCTGAATAGTTATCTACATATATACTCTACATATGTATATGATTTCATTTATACTTTTTTCTCACTTCCTTCTAGCTAAAAAGCTTTGTTTTAAATTTTTAAGTTTTTGTGTTCATCTCGTCCTTTTTGGTACTGTCAACTGGCGATTCCGTTGATTTTGAAATTTTGCTTGTTTGGATTTCTTTGCGTTGATCTTTCACACCTTTTCTACACTACATCCTGTTGCCATTGCAGAAATTCATATTTTCATAAAGACTCTGCTTTATATACTTAACAGAAAAAAATCCTAATTTTTATTTTTATTTGGTCGAATTCTTTCCTTTCGTTTATCCCTTCACTGCATTTTTAATAAAACACCCCAATTCAGTTCATTTTTTGCATTTGTTGTGATATTACGTTCCTGCAATCGGGCTGTCGGTATTGGCTAAATAAGAATGTGTGGCCTTGTGCAATTTTAAATATTGAAAAATGATTTTGTAAAATATTTGTAGTGAATTTTTAGTGTGGTGTAATTGACGATTTTCCAGAGTTCGGGATATTTGCAGTGCGGAAAGATATATACTTGAATATATTTAAATGAAATGATGATTCATTGCGTAATTTTTACTAATTTTTTAGGAAATCTTTTTACTATATTTTTTTTGTAACTTTTACAATAGTTTTCGCGTCAATTTACTCTCTTTTGGGTTATTTTTACCATATTTTTTTCGTAACTTTTACTGCGTTTTTTGCGTAATTTTTACTGTATTTTTTGTGTAAATTTTACTATATTTTTTTAGTAGTTTTTAGTATATTTTTTGGGTAATTTTTTACTATATGTTTTGCGTATTTTTTATCATAATTTTTGTGTAATTTTTGCTATAAAAACTAATGGCGGTGATATACCTACCAACCTCTAACGAGATTTTTAGCCGAGCTTCTCTTTCCAACTTGTGGTGTGTTGCTTTTGTGTTTTTCCTACAAGTTGGCGGGACCTACAATTTGTTGCCGACTTCGAACGGCGCTTGCAAGGCAAATGCATTTTTTGCTGAGAAGCTTCTCATGGCAGAAATACACCCGGAGATTTTGGCAAACTAGTGCCGAGGGTGACCCCGTTTAGAAAAATTCTGTTTCTAAATAATTACTTTTGCCGGGCATCAAACCGCCACTATTTGGTGTAGAAGGCCGAACACTTAACCGCTACACCACGGCAACTGATATACCTTTAATGTAAATTTTAATAAATTTTTTGTGAAAATTTTACTATTTTTTTGGAGTAATTTGTATTACATTTTTACGTAATTTTTACTATATTTTTTGGGTAGCTTTTAATATATTTTAGGTGTAATTTTTTACTGTATTTTTTACCAAAATTTTTGTGTAATTTTTTGAGTAATTTTTACTATGTTTTATGCGTAATTTATATATTTTTGTGTAGTTTTTTACTGTATTATTGCGTAATTTTTACCAAAATGTTTGTGTAATGTTTTCTATCTTTTTAATGTAAATTTTACTCAATTTTCTTGTAAGTATTACAATTTTTTAAATGTAATTTTTACCATACTTTTTGCGTAATTTTTACTAATAATACCAGGATTTATCCAGTTGGCTGATGATAAAAGGCACAACCTCTATTCGGGAATGTCCGATCCAGAGGGCTAGCAGGCTTAGAATACACCAACGGTCCGGAAGGTGTGTCGTTGAGGTTCTCAAGGCTAAAAAAATCGCAGTTGAGCTGGATTAAAAATATCGCTCCCTTAAACCTTGCGGGATAAAGTGGGTACAGTTTGGTTGGAGCTTCCTACACAGTCTGGTTTGACTTAAATTCGATTTAAAAAGTATTTGTTGCATCTTCACGGTTGTTTCTTGCCACAGCCAAGATACTAATTACTTTTCGTGTCAGGAAGCTATGGAAATGCATTTGTCGACTCGGAAGTGGCAAAAGAGTTTCCGGAATGAAATAACGAGCTCAATTTTTATGTAGAACAATATGAAAGTCCATTAACTGGGTACTCACGAATAGACTCGTGCACGGTTGTATGGCTTTTATTAACCCTTCAATGTTCATACTCAAAAAAATTTATATCTCAATATTAAATGTGGTTCTTCTGTTCCCGCTTTTACTCTTGCTCATTCCATTCTCTCACTGTTTTGTTTTACATACTTCATAAGTTTGTTTTTTTGGTTTTTTTTTTTCAAAAGTCACTTCAATGGCTGTGAAATTGCCTATTAAATATGGGCGGAATTTCTCGCATATTCATGCATGTTTGATTGCCTGAGGCCGTTTAGGTGTATCTTTTGTGTGCGCATGCCATATCCTTCACTTTGCCTACTTAATTGCCATACACACCCCCGAAAGAGTATAAACTTCAGCCAGTCTAGGAATGGATTTCAGCAAGCAAAAAAAGATAAAAGTAATGGAAATATATTCTAAATTTGGGGCTTTAAAGCAATTTACTTCCCCAACGGGTCAGATGGGCTCAGCCCCAAAACTTGCAGATGGATGTATACTGCGATAATTCGGCCAATTATGCTCTATGGAGTCGTGGTGTGGTGGCCTGCGCTGAACAAGGCACCAAACCTAAATCTTTACGGGAAAGTCCACAGATACAGTATGATCTGTTTAAGCGGGGCGATAAGAACAACGCCCAATGAAGCTCTCCAGGTCATTCTTGTAATTTTGCCACACAATCCGGAAGGGTACCGGGCAGCAGCAGCATCGGCTATGCGTATAAGAGAAACGTCCGGCTGGGGACTACTGGGCACTCCAGTATTCTGAGATCTTACAGTTTCCTCCCTCTGTGCACAGATCGTGGTAAACATTCTCAGCAGAAAAGACTATGAGAGGACGGATCGACGAACCTCTACAAGTGCGGCACTTCCATATACACCGGCGTTCACTCAATAATCTGGACCTTGAGCTTTTCTTCAGACTACCTGATCACTGCAGCGTGTTTCAGGCTGAAGTCTCAGCTATTATGGTCGCTGCGGCTTGGATCGAGGGAAACTGTAACACAGACGAACTTTCAGGGCGCGGTCGGACCAAGCAGATTCCTCGGGATAAAGAGCGGTTAGTTATGCCGTTTGCCACATGCAAACTAATGCTGAAGGAGCACACACTCCGTCAAGCCAACGAAAGATGGCTACAATTCCCAGGGTGCCGGATATCCAAAAAAGCTTGGCCAAAATCGGATCTTAAAAGTTCTACATAGATACATTTACACCCTATACAGAAGTGAAATCTTCATTTGAGTATGTGTTTTAACCGGGCACTGCCCAGGCGTTACCTACCGATGATGCTGTAGGAATAGCAAAGATGATGAGAAGGAGATAATTGTGGATCACCTCATCTGCAACTGCCCGGCTTTAAGCGGCGCAAAAATGCGCTTTCTGGGAGTTCCCTTCCTAGATAGCCTAAACCAGGTCGCGGAGCTAGATGTAAAGGACTTGATGGCCCTCATCAAGTGATCTAAATGGTCCGGGCTGGAGTAACGGTGTCGGTTTAGCAGTGTCAGTCCCGGGACTCTTCTGTATATAGAGTCCTGACAGCACTGGGATTTTCCATTTGGCCGGGTCCCGGGACTGACTTTCCTAGCGTTAATGGTATCACAACCAGCCTTTTAAAACTGGCCAAAGTGTGCCTCTGCGGCAGCCACTTGAACCTAACCTAACCTAATCTAAGGATAATCTAATGTCGTCTAAAGCCCCGTTTGGTGTCGAATGCATAGAAAAGTTCCTTACCATTTCTGAAATCAAGGTGACGCATATTGATTTCCATCTCTTTGGTCTTTCGGCTTCCAAATGCCTTGGCATTCGCTAGCCATATCCCTACACTGTCTTCTTGTGAGATGTCTCATAATTTCACATTATTTTTGCAAACAATGTCCCCATTATTTAATTACGATGACGTAGCGGTTACCCACAATGTAAGTATGCTCCTCGACCATAATCAAGTAATCGTACAGCACTCAACATGGATGCATTTATCAAGTTATAAGTTGGAGAGAAAAAAAAAATCAACGAAGGAAGCAAAGGGATTTCACTGAGAGGAGAGAAAAGTGAAACGTGAAAATTGTATGCGTTTGCGAATTTATAATTAAGCATTTTAATGGCTGACACTTTCCTGTGTCCCACACCACCGCACCTAACGAAGTTCGAAGGACAAATACAATACATATGCTGGCTAGAGTATGTGTTTGTAAGCATGTGTGTAACTATTTACTTGAACGGGACATCACAACGCGATTACCAGCCATAAATTGCAAAATTACCACCCTTAAGGAATTTTCGAGTGCCAGTCAAACGTCAGACCAAAACGCTCTTAAACCCAATTCAGTTCATTCTTTATTATGGCGGCTAGTCCTTCACAGTATTGTATGGCTGCGACTTTGATCAGTAAAAAATACTCATTATGCATATGCAATACTGGTGTGCCTGTTTCCGGACGGTTGTTTGTATGTGTTAGTAATTTCGACAAAGCATTATCGAGGCTTCACTGTAAAGGACTGTTCCACCCAAAATCTCTGATTCAATGGTCATTAATTGCGGCTAGGGCTAAAACGTAATACCTATGTATAGGTGCGCATTATCTTGGCTCTCATTGTGAAGCTAGGTCTTGGCTCCTTATCACCTGCCATACCTATAAATTGGCCTGTAAAATGCAGAAGGAAAATTCCGGCACGTACAAAGAGGCCGCTGTCCCAACTTTATTCCCAAAATTATTTTTCCAGCACAAAGAGTGGTAACGTGGCTGAGAGCGCCACAAAAACATTTTTGTAATGAATTTGAATTTGCAAAATTTGGTAATTGTAAAGATATTTGTTCGGCTCACCACGCATATATGTACGCCCAAATGTAGTCAACAATTTTAATTTTACCATATTTGAATGTTACAATTGGAAAATTGCAAAACAAAAACAGCAAAAAAAAGTTCAAATACTTTTACACAACACTGCGCAAAGCCAATGAAGAGGATATAGGCTGCGAGGCAAGCACGAAAGCTCATAGATTGCCTGATCTTCCGAAGGGCGGTTCGAGTGGTGTAAACCAAAATGGAAATCCAGCCAACACAAGCGAACATAATTAACCAGACACACCACAAACAGCCACAAGTGCTCTTGTCGTACAAACACATAAGCAAGCATATCCTGCAAAAAAAATTACTAGTCTATAAAAAGAGTAGTCTCATATACCTCTTTATTGGACGCAATTATATATTTATTAGGCCCAAACTAAAAGCTTCCGATTGTAATTGAGATTTGGGTTTTATGTAATTTTCTAGTTTTATTTTTTTTAATATTATTTTTTTTATTTCTTTATTATATTTATTTTATTTTATTCGATTTTATTTTATTTTGTTGTGTTTTAGTTTATTTTATCACATTTAATTTTACTTTGTTTTATTTTATTTTATTTTTATTTTTTTTATTTTATTTTAATTTTTTTTATCACATTATATATTTTTTTTTTGTTTTGTATTATTTTATTTTTATTTATTTTATTTTTAATGTTTTATTTTATATTATTTTATTTAATTTAATTTTGTTTTATTTTTTATACCTTTCATGAACATGAAATGGTAATATAACTTTGGTCCGATGTCTGCCTGTCTGCCTGTCTGTTTGAACGCAGACTAGTCCCTCAGTTTTTGAGATATTTGGCTGAAATTTTGTATGCGGCCACCAGTTTCTAATATAGGAATCATTTGTCGGAACCAGCAAGATCGGACCGATATTAAATGTAGCTCCCATACAACCGATTTTTCCGATAAACGGATTTTGGGCTATAACTCCTGTAATTAAAGCGGTAAGAACGTGAAATTTTGTAAAAGTTGCTTATTTTACATAAGAAATATCGATGTCGAAAATCATCGAGATAGGATAAATATTTCACATAGCCCCCATACAATCGATTGTTCCGATAAACGGATTTTGGTAGATAACTCCTGTAATTATATAGGTAGGAAAGTGAAATTTCGTAACAATTGCTCTTTTAGAATCCGAAGACAGCTTTCCTTACTTGTTTTTATTTTATTTTGTTTTAGTTTGTTTTATTTAACTTTATTTTTATTTTATTTTTTTTTTTTTATTTTGTTTTTCATATATTTTTTTTTTTTTTGTTTTAATTCTTTTTTTGATTTTTATTTAATTTTATTTTTTAGTTTTTTATATTTTTATTTATTTTAGTTTTTTTAGCTTAATTTTTTTCCAATTCCGTACAGAATTGTCCATAGGGTACATTCATAGCTCAGCACATATGGAGCTCATCTGCAGCAAAAGTAAAGCTCCACTACATATGCGCCGCTTATAAGCTTTCTATGGAGTCGTTGATTGTGCTGATGTTGGGATGGAAAATTAACAATTTTTCAATTAAAATCAATACGAGCCAAGCTATGTAAACCAAAGTGGTGGCTTAGGTGCTACAGTGTGTCGGTATATGGGTATGTGGGCATGTGGTGCAGTAAAAGCAGAACTCATTGGATGCTAGTTGTAGTTGTGGGTTGAACGTTGGATAGGATATCTGTCTGTTATATGCTTGTGTTCGTCTTGTAAGTGGCATTAGGTATGTTTGCTTTGGGACATTTGCATAAAACGTATGCGTAGACATATATGGAATTGAACAGTATGTTAGGTTAGGTTGAAGTAGCTTTATTTTACGGTGGAACATTCCAGGCTCATAATTAGAATTTAAAATCGCCCTAGACGAGCTTCAGCTCGGGAACAGTGGTGCCAGGTCGTGGGAAATTACCCTTTTTGAGGGATATTCGATTACAAAATTTTGTAAAAGCGTAAAAAGGGAAATTTTTAGGTCCCTCATATCAAAAATGGGATATTTTGGTTGCATAACTGGTTATGCTAAACGTAAAATCACAAAATATCCATGTTAATTTGAGCACAATTTTAAATGTAAAATGATCACATTTGGAGTACTCTGATACTCCAATTTGAGTACTCTTTAGATATCAAACTCAGTACTCTTGATTTTTGCAGGGAGGGCGGTTGTCGAACTCATTCTGAGATTAGGCGTTCTTCAAGCGAATTTTGAGATGGGGCTTTTTCGAAAATATATCTGAAATAGAGTGTTTTTCGAGAAAACTCTAAGAAAAGGCGTTTTTGAAAATTATTTCGAAACAGGGTGATCTTCTATTCAGCAGTCGAAATATGACACCCCCAATAAAAAATGAATTAGGTTCTGTGGGAATTACGCAAAGTCGATAAGATCCAAGGGAATATTTAGAAAAAAGTTGTAGAATCAATCATAAACAATTTTAAACTAAGCATAAACCGTCATGATTTTCGGTTAAAGTTCTTAAGCCAAGCATGGACAATGTTGATTTTAAAATTTAAATGGAACATGTACAATTTTTAATTGAAGTTGGCTTATGCTTGAATTAACATTGATTCGTGCATTCTTATTTGAGGGTAGTCAGCACTTGAAATCAAGGAAAAGACCTGAGCATTGGAGCTTCATAGATTTTTTTGTTACCGTTTTTTAGATGAACCCAAAACAGGTCTTGCTTAACAAGCTGACGAGTGTTTAGTAAATAGATTTTTTTAATACTCACTTTGTATATCTTTTTGAAGGGGATGTTTTCAGCTAGAGGGAGATCCTTGGAAGTAAGCTTCTTTCAAGTTCTCACGGTTAGTAGCACTAGTCTAGAGACTAAAGAACGTCCTTTTCCCTTCATACTTATAGTTATAAGACATCGAGAAGAGCCTACGAGTAATTCCCACTTAAACCCCTTTTAGGAATTCAAGGCAAAGTCTGATAGTAAGAGTAGATGCCTTGAAAACACCATCAGCTATTTTGAAACTCACATCGTCGTCCTATACATACATTTACGCACTACACTCGTCGTCGAGGGAAATGTTATGGAAAGTTATAACTTTAGTTTGTGGTTTCCCAGTTGTAAAGGGAAAAAAGCTGCTTGTATGCAAATTTTCCAGATATACACATACACACACACCCATCTAAGTTGCGGTGGGGTGGGGCTCAGGTAGACCTCCAGCAGCTGGAGGGCCTTACTCAAGTCACTTTTGTGAACAAGTAAACCCTAACTGAGTAGCTATGAACGTATAAATGGCAGGAAATTGGGGAAATGCGAGGAAATGAGAGGATATGCGCCTAAATGTATGCAATATAAATGATAGAGCTACAATTTACAGATCTACTACAACTTGTATTTGAGGATGCCTATATACATACATAAGTTTATTCGCCTATGAGTAGAGTAAAATTTTGCAAAATTGTCAAATTGGCAAATTGGAGAAAGTAGGGAAAGAGTTGGAGGAAAAGTAAGAAAATAGTAACAATCAAGCTCGGTTGCAGTGAAAGGCGATGAAACGGAATGTTGGTAGATGTTTACTCTTTGTGTTTTTTTGGCTGCTGCTAATTCTTGTTTTGCAATTTTGTAGTTGTTGTTGTTATTTGCAAGTGTTAGTCATGCTACTAATTGGGCTTGGTATTGCAGTGCTTTTGCTACAGCCTAAATAGCAGCTAACTACTACTTGCTTACTTGCTCTTCATCTCCTCTTTAACACATTGGCTCAGCTCAAGCTCTGTTGGGATAGACTTTTCCAGTGTATTTGTAGACTTGCATCTGGATGTATGTATGCCTGTATGTTCTAAGATATGTATGTACATAAATTTGTCTAGATAAGTCTGCCACAATCGTCGCTAGTTTTGTAGTTTTAGTTTTCAACTTGGAATCATTCTGCGGCTAAACACTTAAAGTGTGAGTGCTGGCGTTGTTAAGGGTATAATTGGGGATTTTCGAATTGACAATGTGAATTCGAAAGAGCTAGTTTTATTGCTTTTATTTTTGCATTTCTAACGTAGTGAAGGATGTAGTGAGGTGATAAAACAGCGCTTGCTGAATAAGTAGTATTAGGACGGCACATTTCGTGTGAGAGAGTGGTAAAGTGGAATGTGATTGCTTAAGAGGGTTAAAAACCCGATAAAAAGTGGTCTCGTTCATAGGTACATTTTTTTTATTAAATTTTTTTTCTGTTTTATTTTTTTTTTTATTATTTTATCTTAATTTGTTTTTAATTTTTTTTTATTTTTATGTTAGTTTCTTTTGTTTTATTTTATTTTATTTAATCTTATTTACATAATTAATTTTTTTAATTTTATTTTTTTTATTCTGTTTAAGTTTTTCTTAGGCTTTTTTGTTGTGTGTTAACTTCTTTGCAACGTAGCAACAATCGTTTAAACATCAAGTGACGAAGTTAAAACGATTGTTGCTACGTCATGGTTCTTTCAACAGTTTTCAAGCTCTCTCTCGCATTGTTGTTCTTCGCAGGAATTAGAGATGAGTGAGTGAGTCGGATTTACACGGGACTCACAGCAGCTCTTGTAAGCGGTCCTTCGTCAAGATTTCCAAAAAAAACTTCTTTTCTGACAATTCCTATAAAACTCAGAAAACAATCCTAATAGACCCTATACACAATGCGTCTGAATCAAGAGTCAGTTTAGGTGTATCAGTGAAAATGTGTATGTAGCAGTTACACCGACATGACTCTAGCATGACTCAAGAAAATCAAAATGAGTTTGATATATTGTAGAATGACGGCGAGTCAACACGTACACAAATGACTCGCGAGTCAGACGCACTGTGTATAGACCCTATAAAACGTTGGATGAAATAGGAATGTTTTTCAAAATTTTTAAAACTTAACATATTACAACAAGTAAGGAAGTCTAAGTTCGGGTGAACCGAACATTTAATACCCAGCGGCCATTTTTAGAACGGGATAACGATCATTAGGCCCTAGGAGGATTTACTTAATTTCCGTTACCAAATTATTTCAATTTATGTGATTTTCGATATCGAAAGTGGGCGTGGTTGGAGAGCGATTTTTTCCAGTTTCATCAGGTATACTCCCAACAATACTAGTATGATTTGTGCCAAATTCCATCGTTTTATCGTAATCAGTTTAAAAGTTACGACCATTCAAATTTTCAAAAATTTCTCCCTTAAAATTGGGCGGTGCCACGCCCATTATAAAAAATTTATGAACAAAATCTTAAGAGAATCGCCAGGGGGATTCACCTATAAAATTATATCATTTTAGTCATTTCAACTGTCGAGATATGTCAATTTGTGTGATTTTCGAAATTTTCGATATCGAAAGTGGGCGTGTTTGAATGGCGATTTTATCCAGTTTCATCAGGTAATCAGTTTAAGAGTTACGACCAGTCAAATTTTCAAAAATGCCTCCCTTAAAAGTGGGCGGTGCCACGCCCACTATAAAAAATTTATTGAAAAATCATAAGAGAATGACCAGGGGAATTCACCTATAAAATTATATCATTTTAGCCATTTCAGCTGCCGAGATAAGTCAATTTGTGTGATTTTCGAAATTTTCGATATCGAAAAAAGGGGGCGTGGTTATCATCCGATTTCGCCCATTTTCAATAGCAACCTACCTTGGCCAGAAAGTAACCTGAGTACAAAATTTCATGCAAATATCTCAATTTTTACTCAAGTTATCGTGTACACGGACGGACAGACGGACGGACATGCCTTAATCAACTCCTCTTTTAATCCTAAGAACTTTCATATATGGAACTCTATATCTATCTCGATTATTTTGTGCCGTTAGATACAACCGTTATGTGAACAAAATTAATATACCCTTGTACTAGTACTAGTACGCTGGGTATAAAAAAGATATTGGGTTTCAATGGCCCCACATTACATCCGAAGTGGTGCGACATTGGGGAGAAAACTATTTCGAGATCGAACGGCTCGGGACTTGATAAGTATTGTACTGCACTGGTGCTTAGAGTCGGTTTGGATTAGCTCCGTGCTTAACCCTACTCCGCATCGTACGGCGATCAGATTCGTTTCGTCACTGCTTCCCGACAACATGTTTTGTAGATACAAATGTACCTCATAATTTGTTGTTGTTATTACGAAATTTATAAGTACGACGTGCTGCATTGTGTCGGGATATATATAATGACGATGACAATAAAAAAAATAGCAACAACACCAAAAACCAGCAGCGCCACACATAAAGCACGACTACAAAATGGAAACGTCAATTTCAAGGGCTTTTCCTGGTAGTAATTAGTAGCTGAGGTGGGCATTTAAATACTTATGACGCGCACTTGTCTGCTGGATGACAGCTACAACAACAACAATTAACGCATTTTAGAAGAATAGGGAACATAACAAAAACAGCAACAATAAGTTGGGCGTTGCAATGCTGGAGACAGTGAGTTGTGGAAGTTTTCGTACTAGACTCAGGGAAAAACACCGTTCTAAAATGCAGCATTTTCGTGTTCTTGATTTGTTGGTCTCAAAAAATAGAACGGCTGGTGTTATCATCAGAACACATAACGAGAACGTTACAACATCGTTGCATACTTTTAGGCATTTTGCCTGTAAAAAACTGTAATAGAACAAATCCAACAGCAAAGATAGTGTCATTGCTGTCATAGAACAAAGCTGCAAAGGTTTTTGCCGGGGAGAGCGAGTGGGGACAAATTTGAAGAAAATTTGTGCCAGGAAATCTTCTAGATTTTAGCTTGAATTTCTTCTCAAATTTATTGAAAAGGAAATCGGCTAAAAAGAAAGAGTTAGCTTCTTATTTATGAATTTTTTATGTACTTTTGTCAAAAACGTTCAATTGTTAGAAGAAATCTGCTTGTTTTTATGAGAAAACCTGTTTAAAGTAAATTAATGAGGACATCCTCTTATTTTCACTAGATTCATATTGAATTTATTGAAAAGGAAAACTATATATTTTTAAAAGATCCCTTATTAATTCAAATTCAGGTATGCCTTCTTCAAATGTGTAATTCAACGCTACCAAGCACAAGTAAACGGTAAAAAATTTTAACCTAAATTTTAAACTTTCTTGGACTCCATATATGACCAAACCAAATTTGGATTCAAATTCAATCTAGACCAGTTTCCATGAAACTTGGCTAAATGAATCTGGTTTCAATTATAAACAAGAAATGTTTTAACAATTTTTTAATGATAAAATAAATTGTTTGTCCGTTGGCGGGAATTCGAACCAAGACACCCCGCATCATGCCCGTCTGCTCTACCACTGAGCAACATCGCACACATAAATGTTGTTGGCAAAATTCAATCTTGAATAAGCTTTCAAAAATAAATTTGAATTTTCAAACCCAAAAGTTTAAATTTTAGACCGAAATGTTTTAATTTTCAAACCAAAAAGTTTTAATTTTAAACCGAAAAGTTTTAAGAATAAAATAAAACTAAACAAATGTGGCAGCTGGCAGGATTCGAACGAAAACGCTCAGGAGTCACAGCCGACTGCTCTACCGCTGAGCTACTTATGACGCACATGAAGTTTTTGTGGGCAAAATTCAATAACATTCAAACAAGCCGAAAATAAAAAAATTAGACTGCTTTTTCATTTAGATTTTAAAGCGAAACCAAAAGAAATTGAAAATCTTTGTAGGTATTTGGAGGGTTTGAAATATTGTACAAAAAAGTTTGAAAAATTGATTAAATTTTATACGGGTTTAAAATTTAGGTTAATTTTTTTAGCCGTGTACACGACAGCATCATGGTAGATATCTCCATTCAGCAGTTAGTAATTTTTAGTTCGATTCACGGTGAAGGCAATAAGGCAAGTGGACATGTGGTGAGGCAAAAAGAACAAAGGTGTAATTAGACGTTGGCAAGTTAAGTATACGATGGCATGCCAGTGTAGATTAGACTAGACATCTGGGTTGAGCGTTCATTTTTTTTTTTTTAATTTGAAATATTAAAAAGAAAATCTTCTTAATATTATGTGATTATCTACTCAGATTTATTAAAAAGAGACACCCAGTCATAATAAGACGGGCATCTTATTAGAAAAATATCATAGAGAAATAATCCTTCTGATTTAGAGGGCATTTTATGTGACTTTTTGCTCTGTGACCGTTAGAAATTTTCATTTAGAACAAAGCTACATATAAGCGATTCTCGGTGAAGAACTCGGAAATATAATTTTTTTAAATTTTTTTATTTACCTACTTTGACCCAAAATGTTTCTAAAAAAAAACCAATACGTTCTCAGAATAAGTTAAAAAATGTTCATAAATCAAGTCCAAACTGTTCATGGAACTCAAAACATGTTCTTGAAAAATCCGTTCTCAAAGTAAAACCATCGTTCTCGAGTTAAGTCGAAACGTTACTGAGAGACTTTTGTGCACGAATGTTCTCAGTTTTGGACTTGTTTCGTTCGTTTTAGAACGATTTTTTCTTTTAATATAGATTTCAGCAACTAGCTCTCTCTGAGCACGTTGTTCGAAATAGGTCTGTCTGGCAGGAGTTTACCGCTATTGAGCCAACCTGACTCATATATTGTGACTTAATTTGAGTTATACCCATTGTTTTATCACTTACTGTATGGAGATGTTTATAAATTATCAACTCTTTCAATCTTCATTCTATTGTTGGAGTAGGTGATGATGAGAGATGGGAGCGTTTGTATGCATTTAATACCGATCGATGAGGTACAGAAAGGTAAATGTAGAGGGGCAAATAAAAGTAAATGTATGAGTAGAGTTAGTTTTAGTGTTAGAAGTGTAGGCACTGGAAGATCCCGATGTAAATGCTTCCATCTCTACTCCTTTCAACACCTCAGCTTTCGTCTTATGCTGGACGAGCTCTCATAATTCAATTATGATTTTCTGGGTAATTCGACGGTCTATTTAGTGTCTACTTAATACTTTGAGTCGTTCTTTTCGAAAGTTCATAAAAAACAAAATGCAGTTAAAGCAGATATTTATTTTTAGAGATTCCACGAACCACCGTTGTTGCATTAGATGATTGTTGTTGGTAATTTAACATGAGTAGGATGTTCGCTCTTATAAACCACCTGATTTTTTTTTTGTTGAATTGCTCCACCCACTTTTTTCACTGTGTATGCCCTTTTTTGAGGAGGAAATCGATCACTTCAATAGTGTTTACACTTAAAGTGTTAATTACTTCGTGGAAAGCAGGAAACTACTCATTAGTTTTGCGGAAATCTCGTGCATTCCAGCTAGCATATGATTTAGCCTACCACGTTGCATGATTTGTGATTGATAGCTTGATTAAATGCTATCTACTAAGTTTTGAGGTGCAAACCTTTTTTCTCGCTGTATGCGAGAATGCAGTGACTTAGGTTGTTATATCAATAGAAAGAGCAAGAAGAAAGAAAATCAAGCAGTTATCTTTTCATCTCAGTCGAGGCCTCCCCCTCTTGGTTCTGCCGAAAAAGCACTACTCTCCGTGTTTTTCACTCGAACAATCCAAAATCTATCTCGTCTGGTATAACTATCCTCCACTTTGTCTCCCACTGCATGGACGGCCAGTTACGATACCTATGCCGCACTTAGCCTTAATCAAAAGTTACCTCAACGAGTTAATAAGAAAATCACAAAAAGTTAAATAAATAAACAAAGCAAAAATTGGTTAACAAAGAGTGGCTGATAAAGCAACAAAATAATGAGAACATTTAACAATTTTTTTTTGTGGCTTAACCACCAAAGTGCCAATTCTGTGAAACTAATTTTCTACGATGAATTTCAAATGAACTACAGAGTATGGGAAGCGATGAAATGTATGAGTGTTTGGCGGAGCGAAGTAATGAAAGGGTGTAGAGGTGTATCCACTTGAGATATGTCAATGACTGTGTGTTGGGGATAAAGATATACAGGAATACTTATGTAGTTGCGAGTGTATGCAGGGTATAAGTGGATAGCAGATTTCAATTATTGTGCAGTCATCTTGCAACAATGCAACTGCATGCTTACTCTATAGACATTTCCCCCTCCCCTACACACAATCAGACCAACAGGCAGACGAACTGACGTTACAGTTTTGGGTGATCTATATACAAAAGTGTTGTTGTCTGATTTTGCCACTTGACGCAATGCTGTCTGCCATCACTGCATGTTGACAGCCGATGGACAAGAAGCTGGAAGCAAATGTGCCGTCGCAAGATCAAACAAAATAGGTACTATTTAGCATTTAAATACTTAGTACATGCGCCCATATAGAATTTCCCAAGTCGTTCACTATGTAGGTATTGTGATCAATCCATTTCTCTGAAACTTATTTCCAGCAAGTAATTCATGCCACACACGCCAGACATTCTCCCATCTTCACTTAAAAGTTGGTATCAATTCTTAGAAAATTATTATTTTTTATTAATTTTATTTTTACTGCATGTTATTGGTTGTTGTTGTTGTTATTGTTCTTCATAATTGTCGAGTGCCTTAATCTGTTGGCAATGATGACTTGTTATATTTCCATTTCATAATTGTCTGCAAGCAATCATTGCTGAGAAGCAGTGTAAATACTCGGAGGAAGCAACTGATGCACGGTGGGACAAGCGATATATATATACATATATATTTTTTTTTTGATAAAAATTAAATAAAATAAAATAAAAGAAACTCAAAAAAATAAAATAAAAAGAAAAGATATAAAAGATTAAATTAAAAAATGATTAAAAAACTAAAGAAAAACAAAATAAAAAATTATAAAATGTAATAAAATAAAATAAATTTAAATAAAAGAAAGAAAATTAAATAAAATACAATAGGGTAAAACAACAAACAAAAAAAAACAATAAAAATATAGATAAAAAAGAATAGTAAAAAATTAAACTAAAGTAATAAGGAAATAAAAGTATAATAAAAACAAAGTAAAATAGAATAAAATAGAATAGTATAAAATAAATTTAAAATAATTTAATTAAAATAAAATAAATTAAAAAATCTTGAATAAAATATATAAATGTATGTTATGAGTTTGTGGTCATTAATTTGAGAATCTTTGAAACTTTGGTGGACTTTTGACCGTTTGGGAATAATTTTTCTTAAATTATTCTATGTTTTTATTATTAGTGAACAAGATGGAAAAGTAACAACAATTACAAGCTACCATGATTACGTAATTTCGGCCTTGCTCAAGGGCACTTATCAAATGGCTTTGTGTTTAGAAATTTTTCATCACCTTTTGTTGGTCATCGAACCAAGAACCAAGGGGATTAGGAATTTCTAAGCCCGCAGTGTGTACCTCTTACACCACGCTGCGTTGAAATTATTGCGAGCTTATATCCATCATGTTCACTTAGTATGTATTCATTTTATTTGTTTTTTGTTTTTTTATACTACCTTATCGACAACTAGAGCGACATCAATCGGCCGCCATTTATACTAGCAGTGTCAAGGATTTCAGTGCACCCCGTGATCATTTAACTGACAGCTGCAGCTTATATTATAAGCTCGCAATAATTTCAACGCAGCTTGGTGTAAGAGGTACACACTGCGGGCTTAGAAATTCCTAATCCCCTTGGTTCTTGGTTCGATGACCAACAAAAGGTGATGAAAAATTTCTAAACACAAAGCCATTTGATAAGTGCCCTTGAGCAAGGCCGAAATTACGTAATCATGGTAGCTTGTAATTGTTGTTACTTTTCCATCTTGTTCACTAATAATAAAAACATAGAATAATTTATGAAAAATTATTCCCAAACGGTCAAAAGTCCACCAAAGTTTCAAAGATTCTAAAATATATAAAAATAAATAAACTAAATTGAAACTAAAAAAATAAAATAAAGTAGAAGAAAATTAAAAAAAAGCTTAAATACAAATATATAAAAATAAATAAAGTAAATTAAAGTAATATGAAATTAAATAAAATAAAGTAAGTAAAATAAATTAAATTGAAATAAAATAGAAACTAAAAAATAAAATAAAATAATTTAATAAAATTTACGAAAATTAAAAAAAAAAAAAAAAAAACAAATAAAATATAAAGAAAAAAGATAAATTGCAATAATAAATTGAATTAATGAAACAAAATAAATTTAATAAAAAATAATAAAAATGAAGTAAAAGTGATTACTTTTTGATAGCTACAAATATTTGAGTAGAGGTTTCAAGGGAATCACTAATTTTAAAATATTATATTGGGAACAAATACAGTTCACTCCGTTATAGAGTCAGAAATAATTAGAACACTATCAAAAGCACAAATGATACATTTCTAATTAAAAAAAAAAAATAACAATAAGCAAATACTTGTGGTTTAACTTACAATACAATCCGTTTAAGGATACATCGTACCTTCGCCCTTCGGCGCTTTTTGAATGTTTCTAAGGGATGTTTAAACATTGTTATTGTAATTACTTAGTAGTTTTGCATAACAGAGCACAAAGGCAAAATAGTAACAAAAAAGGATGTCCCTACTACCTACAAAATTCTATGCTATAGAAGGAAAGATATTTCTGTCTGTCCACCGGGTTCCAAAATAACTGTCGCCCAGTGGTTGAAACTCAGCGGCCGGAAGATTTGTGTTTATTTTATTCTTTTATAAATTTTATTTAATTTTTATCTTATTTTACTCCATGTTAATTTTTTATTTTGTTTTATTAATTATTATTTTTTTATATTTATTTAATTAATTTTTTTTTCGATTTTATATAATTTTATATTATTCTATTTTATTGTATTTTATTATTTGTGCTTTTATTTTTTTCTATTTCATCTTGTTTCATTTTAGTTTATCGTATTTTACTTTTTTATTTTTTGTTTTAATTTTTTGTATTTAATTTTTTTCTTTTTATTAGTTTTTTATTTCATTTATTTTTTATATTATTTTTTTTTTAATTTTTAATTTTTTATTTTTTTTTAATTTATTCTTTTTTTAATTTTTGTCATGTTATTTAATTTTTTTTATTTTGTATTATTTTATTTTTATTTTATTTCTTTTTTTCATTTTATCATATTTTAATTTTTTTATTTAATATTACATAACTACTTAATTTTATTTTAGTTTTTCTATTACATTTTTTCATTTTATTTTATTTCGTTTTTTCTTATGGTGTTGCTTTTATTTTACTCTATTTTATTTCAAACAAATCTAACAAAATTTACATCATCATTTATTTTATTTTTATTTTTTTTTTTAATTTATGTAATTTAATATTTTTTAATTTTTTTATTTTTTTACTCTATACAGTATTTTTATTTTTCTACTTAATTTTTTTATTCCAGTTTATTCTTTTTTAATTTTAATAATATTTGATTTTTTCTTATTATTTTTTTATGTTGTGTAATTTTTTATTTATTTATTTTTTTTTTTCATGTTATTCTATTTTATTTTTTTTTCTTTTTATCATATTTTTTTTATTTTATATCAGTTTCTTTTATTCTATTTTTTTATTTATTTTTTTTTTTTTTTTCATTTTATTCCATTTTATTTTACTCCATTTCATTTTATTTTATTCATTTTTTTTATTTAACTAAATTTTATTTTAAACAAATCTAACATTTCTTTTCTTTAATAAATTATATTGGGAGTTATATTGGATCTCTGGTACCTAGTCAATGTTGTTGCCATTGCATTTAGCTACACTCGTTATTATTAATGATAATATCCACACATCTATCGCGTGAAAAAGGGTGTTAGCAAAAATATTTGTATTAGATACATCCGCACTTCCGTCGAACCTTCAGCTATCCAGTAGTGATGACAGTGTTGCTATACTGGTATTCAATTTCTGTTGTTGCTGTTACTGTGCTTATTTGGTCACACGCAAGCCACGTGTAAACACGCGTCACAACAGCTACAATTATCCACTTTTTCAGAGACTTCACTTGCGGCATGTCCTTTCGTCGTCATGGCGCCCTGCTGCGCTGCCAAAAACGAAATATTTAATATCTAATAAGTTTTTTTTTTTCATTTTGTTTGTTTGTCCTTTAGTTGCCAATTCGTTACTAATTTGTTTTTCTTTGTTATTCGCTTTGTTATTTTTTTTTTGCATCTTTCGTGTATCTTTGGTTTCCTGCTTCAGCGCATTTCGTGGCTGATTGGCGGCTTGCCTTTGGTTGACCACCCACGGTGCATGAACGTGACCTTAGCATGCTTTTAGGCTGATGAGCTGTAATTTTATAATATTCACATACTTACAACTACTTAAAGCTATCATGTGAATGGGATTTTTGCCAGTTAACGGTGTTTTTTAGAAAATAGCGAAAAGAAGGTAAGAGGTAGTTAGAAAGCTTTTGCTGAAAAAATTTTCATGGTGGAAAATTTTACAGAGTTACCATCGACTCCTATCTAAGTGCAACCTGAATCCACTCATTGGAAGTTCAGTATTTTTGAAGTGACCTTCTTAGACCAAGCAAAGTTTTTAGGGAGTGAAATTTTAATAAAAAATAGTGGCAACAGTTTTCGGACTTAAGTTATTTTCTGCCGTTTTCCAACTCAGATATTTTCTAGCAGAGTTGCCACCTAGCGGCAATTTATTTATTCCTTCGTATTATTTATTCTTCATGGCAGAAATACACTCGAAGAGTTTGCCAAACCATAGCCGAGCGACTTTTTTTGAATAATTTTTGACGTTGCTTTGACCGGTAGCTACCGGAGCTCTATCACATTGGAACCCGCTTTGAAAAAATTCAAATTTTTTTGCACTTTCGTCAACTACAAACGACGAGATTGATTGTAGTGAAATTCATTTTTTTTGCTCCAAAGGTTTCGGAGTAATCGCTAACGCATGTCAAAAAAAGGCGGAATTCAGCAATTTGAAAGCACTAAAAGTACTTTTCCAACAACTACAAACAACAAAATTGATTATAGTGATATTTTTTTTGTAGCTTTTATAGTTACTCCGAAAATACAGAAACCAATCAAATGAAGTAAATTTCGGTTTCTTTTTGTTGAAATATGTTTTAAATCGTTTTTAATTTTTTATCCGAAAAAACAATTTGTTTTTCCTCCAATGGTTTGGTTTAGATGGTTGCCACCTATTTCAATTTTTTTTTTTAATATTGGGCAAGATGGGCCAATATTGGTATCAAATGAAAAGTATTTTCTGTCGTATTCCAACTAAGATATTTTCAGGCAGGGTTGCCACCTAACGGAAATTTGTTTAATCTTTACTTTGTACATCGAACAAAAACTCGGGAACTCTTCCTAACCATATATTATTTATATTCATATTTTTTAAACCGGTTTACTCAGTTTTTGTTTATTGTTTAATTTCAAGTTTTTTTAGTTTTGGTCCACCTTACACACATGCTTTTTTATAAGTAAGACACACACCTAATAATAATAAATAATTGGTGTGACTTTTCACTTTCTGGCGGTCAAATCAGCAAACCCACAATTAAATGAGTTTACAAAATTTTTGTACAACGCTGAATCATTGGCTGACTGGCTGTCGCGTTATAGCTGTAATTATTTCAACAGTTTTGGAATAACAAAAAAACCACATAAAATTATAGCAAAAAAAAAGAAACAAATTATAAAAAAAGTTCAACAAAAAGTAGTATAATTGATATGTATATTTTTTAGGTTAGGAAAGGTACAGTGTTGCAATACCTTGGTAATTTACTGTTATTTTTAGCTTCTTTTCAAAGTTCACAAAGAAATATTCACTGCAATTAAGAGCACATTTATTTTAAAACATCTTTATCTCTCTCTTCTACTTCTTCTTCCTCCTATTGATCTTCCAGGAGATCCCCTTCCTGAAAGATTTTCATTAAGTTGTTGAGAATTTCTACTCTAGCGATAGTTCTTTGTATAACTATAATGAGCTGAATGACTTCTACTACGGCTACATTCTGCGCTGTAGTAATACCGCTTCCCACACCATCCCACAAGCTACCCCTTTCTCTACCAACACTAGCAAAGTAACAACATAAATCTATCAAATGCTGTCAAAAATGTGTATGAGCAAATAATGTGTAAACAACAGCCTAAAAGCATGCTGCTCAAAATATCATAATATCCGTTAGGCTTACATGTGCCTGTAAGTATGTAGGTATGCATGAGTAAAAAACAAAAAGCGCATAATGGATTTTTATGTTAGAAAAACAAGTTTAACTAATTTTACACGTTGATTGTTTATCCTGAAAGAAACAAGTATAAGGCTCAAGCGAGGTGTGGCATTTAAAGGGTTAACTGGCTAACTGTCTGCCGTTTACTTTAGTACACAACTCAACACTAATGAATCACGCAAATTGTATGAGTAGTAACAATAAATGATTTTAGGCGCTAAGTGACAGTAATTGGTAAATTAAATTTAAGTGATGAGCTGAACGAGCGAAGGGAAGGGGTGGCTTTTGAATTATCGGCGATGATGATAAATTAAGTTGTTTGGAAAATGAAGACTGGATGTACTTTGACGTTATTTAAAATCTTACGCCAAACCTAATTTTCCAATTAACTAGTCCAACATAACGTGCACCTAAAAGTATGTAATGTTTTTTTTTTTTTTAATTGTAACCTGTTCTTCAGAAGTAACCCTGCGTTTAGTCTAGTATGACTAAGGGGTGAGTTTTAGCGGAGCATACAACTATTGCTAGTTTTATCTCCTTAAATACATGTGTTTGCGGTGATCCGTATCAAGAGACTCTAAAGCAAGCATCGGCGCCCCATAGATCTTAAGATCAGTCAAACAAGTTGGATTCATCACACAGACACGTTGTGCTCTTTGTTTACCAAATGATTTAGTCGTCGCTGGGCAAGGGGCAAAACCACATCGCGTAGGGGTGTCGCTTATTTGGTCAGCGAATGTTAAAAATATAGTTCGGACGATCATAGCGCGTGTATAAGCGTTCTCACTTATACACCTGCATTTACAAATCTGCCGACCCATGCTCTAAAGCTACTTTTCTTATCACGCGACGCATTCCTTATCCCCGATCGGTTCAATTACGTCGGTTCCCCTTATTATTCTAGCCCCGTTGCATACTACACAAATTGAAATTGAATTAGCCAACTATGGCCATAGAAGACCTGTTGGGATCAATTATAGCCTACTGTGGACGAAAGGTACTAATCGCGACCAACTCCCTTCAAAGATTAATTGCAAAATATTTTGCAGGGAACACCACCAGATTTGGGCACCATGATTGCCCTCTTGCATATTTAGTAATACATATATTTATGTTGCATACTTTTAGGCAAAATGTTAAAGTTTTAGATATTTTGAGCAACCGAAATTTCACAGGAAATATTTCATGAACCTGCACTCAGGATAACTAGAGTAAAGACAGTACTCTCGCTTCCCTCCGTCTAAAGTTTTTCTTTTGAAAACGCAAAACGTCGGAGCTGACCCAGTCCACCCTGGAGTCGTTTCGAAGCAGATGTCTTAAAAATTAGAACACTTCTAGGCGAACCTAAATAACGACGAAAGGAAGTCCCTGTTGATATCGTTCTAATCGAGAAAATGTAGTTAAAACATTTGCTGACCGAGAAATGCCTTAAAGCTTGAAGAAGTGGTTCCAAAGCTTTCTCATGGAAACGACGTAGACTTGTTTCGACTTTCGTAACGATGAACCATACTTTGATTAACTAACCATCAGTTCGTCAGGAACAATTTTGGGTTAGGCTAAACGAACTATTGAAACACTTCATCCTTGAGAAAGGAAGGGAAATAAGATTTTCAGATAGTAGACACTGGGAACCTGAGTATTTTTTGGTATTTTCGTGGGGTTCTATTTTTGTGGGGTCGGTTTAGCTGAGATAATCACTCTTACCAACAAGTGATACTTTTGTCTAAGACGGAAGTGAGAAGTAGAGGCCTTTCGACGGCCAAATATGAGCCATGTTATGCGAATGAACAAGTAGGGCCCGACGGAGAATATTTTGGTCAACTGAATTCGATAGGGTCTAGAGTTTATTTAACCTTCCACTGGATCCTCCTCCATGGATGAATCAAAACATTAACGGAAACAATGATCCACGAATGAAACCGACACGACAGAGGCCATATGCTCCAAAACAAGTTGAGACAGCTTATGTATGTTGATGATGAAAGTGAGCGAGGCTCAGCTTCAATATCCTTCAACGAGGTTTCGAAGAACTTGCGACCAAAACAGATCTCCAAAAATCGCATAACTGGATCCTTTGGTGAGGACTCACTTTCAAAGACGATTCATTTTTTGCGAGATTCAGAAACATACGCCTAATCCGGAAGGAGTTTAGCAGAAACTCTGAGGTCTTCTCACTCCTGTCTTCTAAGGCACTTAAATAATTAGGATAAACCCAGAAATTAACAGATTAGATCAAAATTACTTAGCAAACTTCGTCACACATCACTCGCGACTCTTATCGTATACCAAACACCTCCAATTAATCCGTAAGAGTAATCAGCAGCCCTAATCAAATCTACACAAAACCAATGAAGATTTTCCAATTTACAGTTTTTTTTTTGTCTTTTTCAAAGCACTTAAAGAATTCCCAAGAGACCGCTTGAACGCTGTTAAACAATCACTTAGAACGAACGAGGAACAAAGCAGCTATACGACACACAAAGTGGGCGGACAAGCCGACTAAAAGACAGAAAATCCAAACTCGCAAAAAATGGGAAGCTCAAATACTTGTAACGATTTTGTAGAAAATTAATTTTGCAGATTAGGCTGACACATTTTAAATAGTTACTTACATCCATACATGAAATGTGAAGTGCGTTGAAGGAGGAGGTGAGAGGAATGTGTTATTGAGTTTAACAAAAGTTGTAACGTTTTACAAATGATTAGCAGTGGGATGAGATGAGTGTGTATTTACGTAGGAAGCATTTTAGATGAGGAGAGGAAGAAGGAATACCTTAGCAGAAAGACTGTGAGGCACAAGCGTGCCTTTATTTATTTTTCTGTCTTTAAAAATGTACCAAAACGTCAGTCACAGTAGAATGTATGTGCTTGGCCACGCCCACTAAAGCGCAACGTAAAAGCAATCTTTGTAGCCACTTCACACCCAAACACTGCTTTTAGTATTTTTGTTAGTGAAATTAATTTTTTTGCGCCCCCATTGTCTTTTGATTTGGCTAACGATTTCAACCCCTAATCAAGTGCTCAAGTACTTACGCAAACAAAATAAACAAATCAAATATTTGCTTGTTTTTGGTTTTCGATTTTTTTTATTTTTTCCCTTCATGAGGTCTAAAAGACCCCCCAATAATCGGTTAAGTAGTAATTTGTTAGATAAATAAAACAGCTGTTGTGGGTTGTGCAATAAGTTGTATACTTTAAGGCGTTGATGAAGCAGTTATTGCGTTGTTGTAAGCATTACGTCTAATTTGTTTGTTAAGCACTGGGTAAATAGAATGGGGTTAGGTTGCTACCTTACCTGGCGAACAAAGTACCTAGGTAACCGAGCTTGCTCGGTGCTATCAATTTAGCGCTAACTTTACTTACCCAAAATGATCCCAAAATGTCCCTAAACTAATCCTTAAATGATCCCACAACGACCACAAAAACCCCTTAAATGTTCCATTGATCCGAAATTAAACCCAAAAATGATCCCAAAATTACCCTAAAATGATCCTAAACTGATCCAAAAATGATTCCAAAAAAACCCTTAAATGTACCCAAAATTATCCGAAAATGAGCCCAAAATTATCCAAATATGATCCTAAAATGACCCTAAAATAACCCCCAAAATAGTCCCAAAACGATCGCAAAAAGACCCTAAACAGCCCCAAAATGATCCAAAATTTAATCCAAAATGATCCAAAAATTATTCCAAAATGATCCGAAAATTACCCCAAAATTTAACCCAAAATGATCTCAAAATAGCGCCGTTTAATTGCTAATTAATTCGATTCTACGGAAAACTGAGTAATCGCAAGCCGATTAATCATAATGACACCAGTGGCGTGCCTTCCATATAAGCCGAAAAGCCCGACTTGCCTAGCTAATCCCCTATGAGCTACAATATGTTCATTTGGGTTCTTAAAAGGATAACCGGGTTTTTATTTCCCTGCCTGCCACCTACTACCTAATAGCTTTTAATAACATAGAAACATACCTACAGCGTTTCCTGCCACCTGTCGGCTGATAGCTCATTTACATAAAATTATTTCAGTGCGTGTTGGCCATCTCTTAATTACTTACTTAAAACAGCCTTAAACCGTATGATGGAAATCTCGCTTTTACTTATTGGCTTTTACCGGGCTTTCAACACCAGTACGAAGCAATTGTTTTAATTTGGAAGTAATTTTATATGAAACTTTGAAGCCAGCTTCTGGCTGGTGTTACCATAAGCGAAAACGAAAATGAAATTTTTTTATGTAGGTATGTATCTACAATTTTAACGTGTAAAGCGCTCTACTCAAAAATTATTGGCGCATATTTTAAAGTAGATAAAAAGAGTTCAATAGTGGTAGGTGCTGTAATTTCTTTTTTTTGCTAGGCACTATTAAATTTAAAAAAGATTTTTAAGGTTTCTTAGCTTCTGCAATGTACCTAAATGGGAAATAGTGCGAATAAAACTTTTCTCTTGGATTGGAAAAGCTTAAAAAATCTGCAAACAATAACGCGCCTATTAGCGGAACCTAAAAGTTTAAGTTTTTCCCCGTCTGCAAAAGTCGATAAATATCCTGAACTCTTCTTTGTCTGAAATGTTCTCTGGCAGCAGTAGTTGCTTTCGTTGGGGTTATAAAGACTGGGGCTTGCCTTGGTTGATACACGTAGGCACGCCACTGAATCACACATGTACATTGCACATCGGAAAACATAAGATTTAGATAGACGGCAGCCCTGAAAGCCGCCCGAAGTCGAAGAACCCAGGTAGAAAGTCTTAAAATTATGGCCTCATTATGTATTGCGAACGATAGCTCAGACGAACCATTCTGCTCACAATATCGCCTAGCCATCTTATTATAATGCGCTTACTCCATAGATTTTTTTTAATATTTTCGACTTTTCTTTGACATAAAAAAAAAACAAGTCTGAGCTATCGTTCGCGATAAATAATTATGCCATTAAGCATATTTGGTATCAAATTTTATCGCTTCTCCGTTCACGTGACATAGGACCCTGGCTGAAAATGCCTCTGTTGGTATATAACCGAAAATACCTTTCATTTGATACCCATGTTGGCCTATTTTGCTCAATATTTAAAGAAAAAATTAGATAGGTGGAAACCCTGTAAACCGCCCGAAGTGGCAACACCCAATTAGAAAGTCTTAGAATGAACTATACTATGTATTTATATGCCATATTTGATCCAAATCGCTTCAAACACTAAAAGTTTTCATTTCCGTTGCGTTTCTTCGTAATTCAAATTTCACTCTCCATAAAAACATTGCATCGCCGCCTAAGAAGTTAACTTCAAAAAATTTCCAATTTGTCTGCGCACTACCTGCTGCTCAAGCTGATTAACAAATTTCCTTAGCCGAAAAACTGTGGCCGACATAACTGACCGGCAAACAACAAGATAAGCTACAACGGCCGCCACTTTGTTGTTGTGTCCAATAACAAACACACCTATTACAAACTTTACTGAGCTTTCAAACTGCTACGTTTAATAAGGAAACAAAGAGGTGAATGGAAACTTTTGTATGCCTAAAATGATGCTACATAAATTGCATACACGCCCAGCTTACGTGAGTCGAGTCCTCTCCCCATTCTGAATCTTACACGCCCCCGCCGTGCCTTTGACAAGTTAACGCGTGTGACATTGATTGAAAAATGAGTGAACATCACCTAAGTGATGTGTGTGAGTGCATGGGTGTAGCTAAGTTTTGGTCAGGGGGAGACTGGAAGTTATAAAGTCGAAAAAGTTGTTCTCACTTTATGTTGGGTAACTATTCAGCCCTATAAATGGCTTGAGAAAACTAAAAAATTAACATCCGAGTTACCATTCTGTGGAAATTTGGAAATATCTGAGCCAAAATGCCTCAATTCATGATGAGTATTAGATTTAAGGCAGGGGGATTTGCTGGACGACTGGAGTGCTTTGATACGATGCGGCCAAAATCGCGTTGGCGGTTAAGCGTCAATAAATGACGCAAGCCAAGATAAGATTCGACATTTTAATTTTTTACGGAATGATCCTACATAAATGGATTGTCGGGACATCTTTGCAACACCACATCTTTGCGACCACATTATTATTTATGCGTGTTCCTAACTTACCGGCCATTGCATAGCAGTCTTCTTTGACAGCCAAGTGCTTCTTCGGGCTACCGAATAACATCGAGAATAATAGGTCAATGCAGAGAGTGGATCATATCTAAACCTAAACTCGTATTATCGTTTGTCTAATATGGGTCCCGGGAAACGCGAAGTACAGGGAAACGAGAAGACAAATAAGCTAGCGAAGAAGGTTCCTGCACCTCAAGAGCGAGAACTCTCCTGAAGAGGATATAGAAGTGTATTACCGTCTTAAAATGAAGACCGATTGAAGTCAGAGGCAAACTATACCCTTTCCATAGATCGAGCATTGTCAAAAAGCTTTATTCTTCTTAGATTTAGATACCCAATTCCTTTAAACACTGTTATGTCATCAACGTAGAGTACACTACTAGCCGGGCCAATTATTTTATGAATCATAAAAAACAGAACAAACATTCCAGATAACCAAAGTCGAAATAATTATAGAAAAAAAGTCACCTCCAATATCATCTGATTTAGAAAAAAGTGTCTAAAAAAGTCCAAAACGTCTCTCAAAAAGGTTTAGAAAAGCATCAATAAAAGGCTCTATCAAAATTGAAAAAAATATGCCTCGAAAAAATATTCAGAACATCGTTAATAAAAGTTCCAAAAAAGTGTAAAAAGACTCTTAACTCATTTAAAAGATTCATAAAAAAACTTCAAAATAAAAGGATTCGTTGTTTTTTGTATCCTTGTTTTAAGACTCCTTTTAGGGTGCCCGCGTGGATCGATTTTTCGCTCATTTCCGTTTCTGAGAAAGATCTCGTTTATGTTGAAAACCTTCGATAAAGTTTTTTTCCGAATGGAAATGGAATATGTTGCGCTTTGAGTGGGAAATGGCCCCGCTTGTGTCTCCCCCTGTATACGCTCAAGTGTGAGTGAATACAGTTTGTGTACATTGAGATCGAGCTCCAGTGTATGAGTTTGAGTATGAGCAGTGAGTATTGGAAGCAACACTCAATTATGGGGCTCTCCCACATACTGTAAGGGGGTGTTTGTTGACCCTACACCATATACCCAGTAGAGTGCTGAGTGAAAAATTTGCGATCATGGGCTTTCATTTTTAATTGTCTACTTGCAAGTTTTCTCAAACCAGCTGAGGCTATTTTCCTTTTTTATTCGCCGCTGCTATTGTGACACTGTCTGACTCCCCCTTTCTATGCCACCTGGAGGTCCAATGACAATTTTTTATTTTATTTGGTAATCGTTTCACCGCATTCATCACCTTCTGTGTTTGACACATAAATTGGTTTGCGCGAGAACGAGTGAGCAAAAAAATATGCGCCAAGAAAAATTGCGTACTTCTATGAATACTTTACATTCATACACGGCAAAAATTTTGAGCCTAAATTTTAAAATTTTTTGGGGTACATATACCTATATGACCAAACCAAATTTGGTTTCATATTTAAGCTAGACCAGTTTTTAAGAAAATTGATGAAATGAAAGGGGTTTAAAGTGTAAACCAGAAATGTCCTAACAATTCTTTAAAGAGAAAATATTTTTTTGTTCGTTGGCAGGGAGGTTGCTCTACCACTGAAGAAAAAATTGTAAACCGAAAGGGTTTTAATTTTAAACCGAAAAGTTTTAGTTTTAAACTGAAAATTGATCAAACCTTAGACGGGTTTAAAATGTAGGCTCATTTTTTCAGCCGTGTACCCAAAGCCCTAAATGCGTCCGTACATGTATCCCTCCTCTGAGTATATCCTCGCTTTGCAGACAATTTGCATCCTGCCGTGTCAGTAATTGAAAAATTATAGAGTTTGTTTTGCTGTTCGTCAACTCGTCAACCCGTCCTCCCTTCGTACACTCATTCAGGTGTGATGTTGACATGTGCCCGACAGGTAAATAAAGTACATATGAGCACATGTAGCTAGGTAGGTATGTACCGTTGCTTATCAATTTATTGACAATTAGCGCACTTTTGTGTACTGTAATTAACAGACAGAAGAGCTCAGAAGACCTGCACACACAATACAAAGCAGAATATTATTTTTTTGCTCGGACAAAGCCAATCAATCTAGTAATAAAAAATGGGAATTTGAGACAACGAATGAACCAAAAGGACCTTCGAGTACATATTTTTGTTTTCTTGTGAGCTCTATTTATCCAATTTTTATGTCCATTCATACTCGGACCTTCGAGGCCTATAAAAAGTGAAACTAAAATCCTTACTGACACAGACAGCTGTGCATATCTTGTCTCAGCAGTTGCCATATCTTAAGATATTCCGTCTGACTAAGAGGAACAGACCTCCTATGTATACCCAAGATCTCTATGAAAACATAGCTCGTATATCGTAAACTGTTTATGGTCGTTAGAAACGTGGCATACCAGCAGCCATCTACAGCTTTTGTGCATATGTGATGTAACAGTAGGAACAATGCATTCTCGCACGTAAATACACATGCAAATTTTTAAGCGAATTATGGCGTTGATTACCCCAAAACTAATAATGAACTCAGAAATGTGGCGTCACTTGGATGGAGTACACATTGGAAAGAGCAATGCTTTATGGAGAGGGTTGCCAAATCTCAAAAGATTTTCCTTCTTAGGAAAGTGACATTTCTGACCTGAACATAAGTAAATGATTTTGGGAGCGTATCCGGTCGGGATCAGGCGGATTCGAAATGGGACCTGATGGACGAGTGTATTTCAATCTAGGATGTATGCTGAAAGCTCATGTAGTGCTGTAGAGTGTGGAGTAGTCTGTGGCCCTCCTACAATAAAGTACGATGCTTAACCAGTGAAATTGGTAGCGGGGATAGCACGAGGCGGCACGAATGAATTCGGAACATAATACCGGGAATGGAAAGAGTGGGTGAAGACGCGGTATCTATATCTATCATATTCCAGATCCATTCGCAGTATACTTTTAGTTTTTCTGTAATATATTTTATTGTGTCAGAGGGGGCTTGCGACGCCAGCCAACCACATAAATCCTCGACCACTCTGAGCCAGCCAGTCGCTGGAATGAAGCATTCTATTATTTATTGGGGTCTAAACGAGAGCTGTGTAAAACATGAGATTGGTCTTGAAAATACTGATTTGTTTTGGTGTCATGGATGAATTTTGGCAACGATCTCCGTCAGATGAAATCGTAGGAAATATATAGCTTTTTTGGCATGTTGGTACTGTTCTCTTTTAATAGTTTTCGGGAGTTTTGTCCTCACCGTATTAAAGAGAGACTTAGTGCGGATTTCCAAAAAAAAAAAACAATTTTAATTTGTAACTGAGTAGCAAAATTAAACTCAAACACTCCTCTTGGGAGCTTTTTCGAAGTCCCTTTATACTCCGTCAATTTTTTCTCTATTGGTACTGCAGTTGAATTTGCATCCAATCTGGCAACTCCTATCATACATTTAAACGCTTTTCTCCTTAAATATTTCCGTTAGACATGATTGACTAATTCGCATAACTCATTTGAGTCGTCTTAAATTGAGCAAGAGCAATGAATTTTGCCAAGGCTTTGAGAATGGGGCATTTGATATTTCATAGCCGTGATAGATGAGCAAGTAGATGCTTAGAAGTGTATGTATGTTTGTACTGTATATGACTTTCACGCTCCAACTTCGTCCTTTTCGTCATCGCATTTCTGCTTGTGACATGCAAGAATTCATGGAATTTTCACTCAGTAAGTCAGGGAGCCTCGTAGAGCTCTGTCATACTTTGTTCGTGTTTGTGCGTCTGCTTTGGGTGTACCGGGATACGGTTCAAGAGGGGTGGTGTTGGATACACAATTGGCACTTTACACTTTACCCAATTCATTACTGGTACTATTTTACTCGTAATACAAGTATGGCCATTGTTTGACGAAGCTTGGCGTTTGCATGACGATGAGATTCCTTAATTTAATGAGATTATTAGTTCGTGACCTTTTTTACGTAGTAGAGTGGGCAAGATGGGGTTTCGAATCAGAACTTTGAAAACAAGAAAAATATACATATTTACTAATTATAATACTATTTGAATGAAGTAATTAAGGATAGTGAGGAGCTTTTGAGGGGAATAAAAGCTCGTATTCTTTCAGAGCTGCAAGGAAGTAGGTCCTTTCTACAAATAAACCTTGGTTAGAACTTGGTAGGATGCTGGAGACTTCTTCCGTGCTGTCCAAAATACCACCTCTGGACATGCTTAAGCTTTTATGAAGGCCGACCAACTTACTAGGATATTCCTTAAGGTGAGCCCTGATCGGCACTTTAGTGACATCCCTGGAGAAAAGATTTTTAGTCTCCCTGACCTATTGATGACGCATCCTCGCCCTTTATCACCACTTTCCAGGATATTTTCTACAACCTATCCTCACTACCAAAAAGTTCAACGAAATCCAATCATCAATCCATACGACAAAAACAAGAGTACACAACCAAGCGATACCCCCAAAAGCCCTTTGTAATCCATGTTGTTTCACTCATTATTGCAAAGTTCGAAATTAGTGTGCCACGTGCTGAATAAGGGCTGGACTACGGCCTACGCACTACAGCGAATGACATCACCCACCCCATATGACCAACTTCATAATTATTATCATAATAATTGTCAGATCACAACCGCTAAACGGTTTCTTCGTCAACAACAAGAGCGGAGCAGAAGCACTACCAGCAACAATCGCTCGCCGCCCGAATACACTTGTTCGCCATCAAACCGCTAAGCAGCGTGTGAAAGTGGAAGGAACTGAAATTTGCTACAAAGGGTTGATACTTTCTGGGTAAATGAAAAGAGCGTAGAGCTTGTGGGCTCTCTAGGGATAAGATGCCTGCGAAAGCAATATTTTGTTAAACTCTACAAGATTTATGTCTCACATAATTGTGAATTGAATTTTTCTCGGGATTTTGGTCACGTGTTTATGGTCAAATTATTTAATCATATTTGTTGTAATTTGTGTAAATATTTTCAGCAGTGAAAGTGCTCGTAATAAAAACAATCAGTTTTGATTAATGGTTTTTGACTTTTTAAGGCGTCGTACATCTAAGCAATTGTTGATCTATTCTCCAAGGAAGACAAGGGATGGTTAACTTAACAAAGCTCTGTCGACAAAACCTAAAACTTTTTGTTCCCACGAAAGATATTCTGAGAAAGAAATCTACATTGTATGAGTCATTTCATTAAGATTAGCTTAGCTTGCCTTGGATGTACTGACTTTCTATCTTAATGTGATTCTTTATGAGGTTATGATCTATTTTCTATTTCCGTGTTTTATTAATCCCACAGGATTCCTACTTAGCGAAACAATTTTTGTCTTGAGATTTTTCGAAGGTTCCCTAAATGCATACAGATGTGGGTCATTCAAAGACCTATTTCTGGAGTCGTTGATAGAAGTACATTCGATAAAAGCTTCCAATAGCTGACCTATTTCTGCTGAACCGAAAATCAACACCAGCCCTATGATCCCATATAGTTTTTTCCATGGACTATGATTAAATCTAATGCATTAAATCTAGTCCCACTAGTTCGCGGCTAAGTTTCTCCTCATTTTGTCCGATACGGACTGGCACTGAATCCGATTCTGGTCAACCTCCTTCGCAGCTAAGTTTCATCGTCATCCCTTTCGCTCCACTAAATCCAATTCCGTTCCCACCATTCTTTTGACCCGGGAAAAGACAATTCTGATCTCACTACCACTCAACTGGGTTGCTTTCCACTCTTTCTGTGGGCTAGGACTAAATATAATTCTTCTCCGACTACTTGGAAGCTCAGTTTCCTCTTAGCTGAGTTGCTTCTCAAGCATCTCCTGTGGTGTGAAATGAAATTCAATTTTGGACCTACTACCCTTCAGCTGAGTTCCTTTCATCCTTCACGAACGGACTGGGATGAATTCCGATTCTGATACCACTACATATCTGCTGAGTTCCTTTTCATCCTCATCGTCCTCCTAATTGACAGTCTTCTGTAATGGGTAGTTGAAACTCGGCTCATTATCCTCCTTCTGGTCCTACTACCTTTCACCCAATTTTCTTCTTTTCCTGGTCTCACTCATTCACAGCTGATTTTGTCCTCATCCTTATCCTACGGCCTGGAGAAAACCCCACTCTGGTACCACTATCTTTCACCTGAGTTTCTCCTCATTCTACTATGCGGTGTGGATTGAACGGAGTTAGTCCCAGGAGCACAGAGCCATAGTGTCTTCACTCTCTTTGGGTTTATTACCCCACCCACAGCTCCAGCTTCCAAAATTGTGGGATCGAATAGATACCCCTTGGTCCTAGGTTATACCAAAACGTCACATAAGGTAGGTTTTGGTATTGATACGAAAGACTTCTAAGCATCCACGTATCCCTTACCTTAGTTACATAGAAAGTAGGGGTAAGACCACGTCGAGCTCTAAATTATTATCCACATCATCTGGCAGGATGTTACCCGTCGGTGTGTGTAAAGTCTTCAAAGATTATAGAGGCAAGATCTGGCTGAGGATGGGATCGTGTGTAGAAGTCCACGCAAGTGGGAAAAGCTTCTGACCGCCATTCAACTGGTTATGGCCAGAGCGATTCTTACGTCCACGTCGTATCCTCTGGATAGCCCCTGAACATCAGATCGGTGGTGAACTGATGTGAGAAGGTGACAACCTGACAAGGCCACTCCGACATAATCGGTTTAATGGCTTTACAGGGGATTTCAACAGCAGCGTCTGTTATCATGAGATGCGGCTGCAAGCGGGCGTTTGTCTTGGATCAAGCGGCTCGCTATATAAATGTGTAACTTAAATCTAACTACCCAAGAAAGGCGATGGGCGTAGGGTTTGGATATGATAAGTCACTATTCAGATAAAAACTGGCCAAAATCGCCTAGGCAGTTAAAGGCTATTTTAAGTAAGTAAGATCTGACTGAGGAGATAGGCGAAACGAGTTTGAAGCGGTTTGTCAGGAGGTCAGCAACAGTTCTAGGTTTCTAAGAACTTCAAAGTCATCCCGTGATATCCTGCTAAATTATGCTTCTTTTGAGTCCGATATAATATACTTAAGTATGCCTATTAGGGTGTCCCGTCCAGGTATGAGATTGGAGACAAATTTCTTTTTGAGATAGGATAGGCAAGGGGTGTCAAAATTTGGGTAATTGAATACAGAGTTGTATATTTATTTCAAGGTAAATTTAAAATAAATAAGCGACATTAAATTTCTAAAAACCCAATTAGTTGGTAATACGTCTTGCAACAATAGCAATATTTTACTCTTTGAAGATCGGTAGAGCCCTCAAGTTAATGTTGTTTTTAACATGTGAAAGCCATTTCGTAATCTGCTATCAAACACGCACGTTTTAAGCGGTGTTGCTTTGAGAAAACCCTCAAAAAAGTTTTTCGGGACACACTAATAGGGTGTGTCGAAATTTTTTTTTAATGTTTTCTTAACACAATACCCCTACGCTTATTTATTTGAAATTTACGTTAACACATACATAAATACATACAACTCTGTATTCAATTACGAAAATTTAAACACCTTTTGCGATATCGTATTAAAAAAAATTACTCTCATTCATGGACGGGACACCCTAATGCCTATTCCTATCCCTATCGCAATCACTATCCACTTCTGGGGAAAATATAACCCTATTTTACTATTAACAAAAGCAGGCGGCTTCCAATGCAGCGATTTGTAAATACGATTTTTTTGAATAGCTCGGTCCCTGCTCTCCATTTCCCGAATAAAAGTTTCCTAAATTTTAACCAGGACAAAAGGGCTGCCAAGGTAACGATAGGTATTTTTCTTCGAATTAGCCATATCAACTGGCACTGGTCTAGCCTTCAGGTCCATAGAAAAAACAACACAAACCTTCCAAAGCTCCGCTAAGTTTTTATTATTTCATTAAGTACAAAAAAAGAATAAAACTTCATATATTTGTATGTATGTAAGTAAGTAATTATGTATATAACATGCTTTTAAAATTAATAATAGTTTTTCTTATAGCCACCAGGTGCTGGAAGTGCACGGCTACTATTGTAATTAGAACGTCCGTTTGGATTAGGGACCCTGACTTCATGTGTTACTTTCTGCTCCACAGTGTGAGAGATATAAGATTTTGTTGCGCGCGTCGATTCCTTGTACGAGACGGTGGTTTTCTCGGTTTGATTGCCATTGCCATTGTAGTAAACCATGCGTTTATTCATTTTGAAATGCTGCGGTGGGAGGGGGATGAAAAGAAGAATAAGGTGTTGTATTAATTTTTTGAAGATGAGATGAAAATAAGAAATAGATTTTTCCAACTTTTTTGTTACCCTGCCACGAAACCTAGAATTTTCTGGCTGAACCCATACTAGAAGGGAATATCTATTCCATACTAGTAAACAACTAGATTTTTCTGGATGAAATCATACCAGTTAAAAAATACAAAATTCAATCGTTTCGTTTGTTTATTTTTTCTCTTGTAATTCACAGATGATTTTTCGTGCTAGGGTAAATACAAATAGTCGCTGCTTTCTTAAAAATAAACATGAAAATAAAAGCAAATGATAAAATAACGGGTGAGTCATGAAAATTCTGGTTGAAACCGTACTAGTCCAGGTTCAAACCTTTTTGGACTGGTATGGGATTAGTATATTTCATACTAGTCCTTTTTTGACTAGTATTGTATAGTAGTTTTCAACTAGTTGTTTTCGCTGCAGGGTACCTATGTTAGTTTATGTTATGTTCATAAAGTTTGCTATGTTATGTTATTTTCTGCGTTGATATTATTTTTTGTTTTATTATCTTATGTTATTTTATGTTATGTTCTATGTCTTTATATTGTCTTATGTTAGGCCATGTTATGCTATCTTATGTCACGTTATGCTATATTATTTTATGTCCTGTTTCTTATGTTATATATTTTGTTTTGCGTTAAGTTATTTTATATGTCTCATGTTACCATGTTATGTAGTTTTTCAATTATTGAGTTGTGTTATATTATGTTATGCAGAATTATGTTACGGTTTTTTTTGTTAAAATATTTCCATTTTCTTTAATTTTACTTAATTTTTTTGTACACATTTAATTTTGAACGGACCTAATATTTCTCACTTGTACAACATCCAAAGAATCCCAGAGGGTTTCTAAAGCTTATAGGTGTGCTGAATCCCAATCTGAAGTCAGATTTGTCGGGTCACCCTAGGTTTTTTCTAAAGAGAGAGTTTGTTCAGAGATCAATAGTACACAGTAAAAAAAATATTTTTTTAACTTTTTAATATTTTTTTAATTTGTTAAAAAAAGTTTTGTTTTGACAACTATCGATCTCTTTACAAACCACCATCTGTAGAGAAACCCTGGGGTGACCCGAAAAAACTGACCTCAGATTGGTATTCAGCACACTCTAGAGCTCCGGAAACCGTTCAGAAATCCGGTGGGATTTTCAAAAACTTCAATTTTGTTGTACAGTGTTATTTTTTGTAGTTTCAGTTATTTTATTTTTTTTTACTTTTAGCATATATGTATGTAAATCGCAATTCGTTCGAAAGTTTTTCTCAGAAAAAAAAAGCAATCTCAAGTGGCCAATTACAGACCCTGCAGATTGAATTTCGATTTTTTCTGCATTCTCAAATAAAATGTCTCTATGTATATTAGACCGTTTCAACAAAAAAAAAAAAAATTTTTTCACCCTGGCTGAAAAATTGTGTTCGGGTAAAAAAATCAATATCAGCTTTGAACATATTTCGATTTTCCACAAAACGATATCAAAAAAAAAAGGAATACAAATAAAAAAAATTGTATTGTGCCGACTTTTACGAAGGGATTGCAGGATCTGCACAGTTCAAGAAATTACAGTTTTTGTGTTAAGACACACTGAAACTCTTAAACCCTGTCAACACAATCAGGGTTCATCCGTTCTTGAAATATCAAAACTTATTATGTATATGAAAATATAAATACCAAAGAAAAGATGTTATTATCTTTTTATCTCCATTTAAATAATGCCTAAAATTTATTCTTGAAATTGAATATTCTTTTAACCAGTGAAAGTTGTTCACTTCTATACAAAATCATTTCCCTATGAAACGCATGAAAATAGTGTTTTTTTTTTGGGAGGGTTAAATCTAACAAGAAACGTAACTTTGAAGAATTTTCAACCAGAAAAAAATTATTAAAAATATATCTGAAACGGTCTAATGCACATAAGTACATATTTCTGTTTAATCCAACTTTCGGCCATATGTGTATTTGTTTACAATATAATTCTATGCTTGAGTATCAAATTCTGTAAATGTAAGCAAAAAGTGTAGCTAAAATGTGAGCAAACCAGCTTGAAGAAGTCTTCAAACTTGGCTTGTTTATTTGAAACTTCAAAAAAAGATCATAAATAATTGTCAACGAAGTGCCTACGCTGTATACACTGGTGGCGAAAATAATATACAAAAACTTGATGCCAAAGTGAAATCCACTTTATTTTATTGCGTAGAAATATCTATGTATGTATGTATGTACAAATTTTAAAGGTGTGAGTACATTTGGCTGTCAAACAAATACACTGGTGGCAAAAATAATGAACATACTTGAGGGCTACTTTCTTTACTTAGGTTTACTTTTATTAAATTTCCTTTAAAATATATCGAGTGCTGAGTATAAGATCACCATGATTCAAAATTATTTTTTTAAACGCGTTTTCTCAGATGTTGTTTCAATAACGCCCTATTTCAAAATTTTTTCCAAAAACGCCATCACCTTAGCTGAAAATGTATTAAATTTTCATTGAGATAAGGCGTTCTTGAAACTTATTTTGAGATAGTAGGTCTTTCAGCGGAATTTTGAAATAGGGTGGTTTTGAAAAAAGTGTAGAGTGGACCGCTCTTCAAAAAAAAATTCTGAGATATGGCGTTTTTGAAAAAAAATTTAAAAAAGGGCGATCCTCTGCTCAAATTTCAAAATAACGCTCCGGTTTCGGTTTTGTAACGTGTTTCGGTTGCGGTTTCGTTCCGGAAAAAAATCGTCAAAAACATAACTTCAAACTTCCTCTTTCAGTATTTTAATACTGAGGTCAAAACGTGTCTTTCTTAACCTTGCTCGGCAATCTTCCATGAATAACTTTCAGGGTACTTGTTTGTCAAAGAAAATTCCTGTGTGCCCGTTTGGAACCGTTTCCGGCTTTTGAAAAGTTTTTGTTTTCGTTCTTTTTCAGATCAAAATAACGGTTACGGTTTCGGTTTTGAAAAAAGAATCGGGTTTAATCGGTTACGGTTACGGTTTCGGTTTCAGTCCTTACTTAAAATTGAAGAAACCGCAAAAAAGTTGAATTGGGAATTAACGGATACCCTAATGTTCAGTACACAGTAGAGAAGATGTTTGGTTTTAACCAACAAAAAAATATCGCAAAAAAATAATTTTGTTAGGATAACAACTTAGAACTTAACTAATCCTTTAGAAATAAATTTTTTGCTTTGGAAATTCACAGTGATTTGGAAGATTGGAACTTCAAGCCACAGACAGCGAAGTTGTTGGGGAAAAGAAACAGTTTCTTGCTTAAACGGTGATATTCTAATTACATTTTTGTTAAAAACTGGAAACACTACAGCTTCTTTGCTCACTAACGGATTTCTGTTTTTGTAAAAAAACAGATATTCACAAAAATCGTAATAAAGTTAGAGTATTAACTTGGAATTAACAAAAAAATTAATAGCTATTTTATTTTAAATAACTTTTAAAGCCACAAACTAATTTTATTTTATTATAATATAGTTTCAACGATTAGAATTTCATTTTTAAATTTTTTTAATATGAAAAGTATCTAAATTTTTTTATTTTAAAATTTTTTAATTATTATTTCAATTTTTTGTTAAATTCTATTAATCAGAATAAATTTATGTATTTTTATATATAGTTTCCAAAGAAAGAGCTCCAATTATCGTATTTTTTAATTTAATTTATTTTGTAAACTCTATTTGACAGAAAAAAAATTTTATAATTTTTTTATTTTATTAATCTTATATTTTTTTTAATTTTATATAATTTTTTTTTCATTTTATTTATTTAAACTTTTTTATAAAACCAAATTAATTGTTTACAATTATTTCTTAATATTTTATTCTGTTTATACATTTTTTATGACAAAATAATATTTTTTTACCTTCTTTGAAATCACTCACACACTGCTTTGCACCAATAAAAGAAAATTTGAACTGTAAAACCAATTTTCACATTAGCGCTTTGCAAGTCATGCATTTTGATTGGAACGTTTGAGAGTTTGGAAGTGTGAGCAAATGAGTAAGTGAAAACGAGTCTATTTGTGAGAGCGCGCTTGTTCACAAGCTGGGCTTATTGCCGAGATGAGCGCTTTTAATGGTAACTCAATCCCCGACTATAGAACAGCTCTAGTTCCAACCCATAAATTACAGTGCCGAGTTATAAACTTCAAGCACAAGTGGTATAAGTCCAGTTTTCGTTTTTTTTTTAGTTAGGCATGACGCTATGTAGGGGAGAATGTTTTTAATATAGCACGCTAACGGGGTAACTCCTAGCTCCCATAGAAACCGAATAACTAGCAGAACTAACTTGTGAAATCAAGGGTACCCCCTGTTTGTTGACAACACAAAACCTTTAATATCTCAGTTCGAGAAAAGGTGGACTTATACCACTTGTGTTTTAAGGGGCTCATATACCAATCAAGTAATAGTGATTGTGGCAAATGTAATGTGAATTGTACCTACATAAGTTTGGCAATAAAGAAATCACGTTAGCAATTTGCTGATTGAAAATTTATTGCGAAATATATTTAGAAAGGTTGTAGATGTGTGTGTGTAGAGTAATTGAGTGAGTGATATGGTCAATAAGAAAGTAATTGATTGAGTGCATTGGGCTAAGGTAGGTGGTCAGAGGAAAGAGCTAAGAAAAATGTTGGCAGTTTGAAAATTGGGATGCTCAAGTAAATTTTTTTTTCTAGGGTGGTCAGGGAGAAAGGTAGTATGATAAAAGAAAATTAAAACTTTCCTCGACCTCGAAACGGTTTTGAATCTTGTAAGTACATATGGGGTAAAGGTCGCGTATAAATATTGGATGGTTCCTGAGGTATACGTGTTTGGCTTCGCAATTTTTTGGTTAAGCCTGTAAATTAGAAATTTTGTAATTGCCGTGCTACGAAAGAACATGGAAACCATTTTCCAAAGTATTTTTCCCCTTCTTTTGGAATATAAATTAAAAAAAAAATGTTATTGCAAAATTTTAGTAAAAACAAAAAAATCAAATTTTATAAATTTTTTCATAATTAGACTATTTTAATAAAAAAAAAAATAATGGCGGCGATATACCAACATGTTATAATAACCTCTAACGAGATTTTTGAAAAGCTTTAAACTAACGCCGCGGGACGACCGCGTTTAGAAAAATTATTTTTTGATTTTTTTTTTTTTAAATTAAACCTCTTTTGTAATGGACCTCTAAAATTTCTTAAAGGATTGTTATCTGAAACAAAAAAGCACACCATAAAATGAAATTAATTTTTATTTTTCATCATGAAATGATGTGTTATGGGTGAATTTTAGCTTTAAATTTTGAACAAAGAATTCGGACACCATATCAAATCGGAAATTTAAAAAAAATCCGTAAATTAATTGAAGTTTATGGTGAAATTTATTAGCTTTTTATACCTTTCATGAACATGAAATGGTATTCTAACTTTGGTCCGATGTTTGTAAGTATGAGAAGAAGAAGAGATAGACCCACTAATAAGTATACCGTTATGATCAGGACGATGAGTTGATTCGATTTAGCCATGTCCGCCTGTCCGTCTGTTTTTACGCAAATTAGTCCCCCAATTTAAGAGATATCTCGATGAATTTTGGTATGGAGGCGTTATTTTATATGAGAATAATCATTCGTCGGAACCAGCAAGATCAGACAAAAACTACTCATAGCTCCCATATAATCGATTGTTCCGATAAACGGATTTCGGTCTATAACTTCTGTAATTAAAGAGCTAGTAACGTGAAATTTTGTAGGTATTGATGTTTTTATATGTGAAATATCGATGTTGAAAATCATTGAGATGAGATAAATATTTCACATAGCCCCCATACAATCGATTGTTCCGATAAACTTACTTGTTTTTGTTTAAGATAACAATTCGTTAAAGAAATTTTCGAGGTCCATTACAAAAAAAGTATAATTTTAAAGGAAAAATATCAAGCAAATTAAAAAAATAATTAAAAATATCCAAAGATGAAAAAAAAAATTAATAAAATTTTTATATACGATTTTTACTCAAATTCAAAACGAACGAAAAAAATACTTTAGGAAACGGTTTCTATGTTTCTTTTTAGCACGTCAATTAAAAGACTTCCAATTTAATAAAAAGTCTTACATAAAAAATTTCGAATTAAACCCGTATATCTCGGTAACCATCCAATATTTATCACGCGATCTTTGGTGATATTTTTTTTTCTTATATAGCAGATCACTTTCACCAAATCTCATTCAAATCGAAGCGATGAAATTATTAGGTGGTCCGGTTAACGAGTTGAAAATATTTTCGGTATAGAACAAGCTTTGTTGAATAATAATTGATATTCCGAGTTTTATTTTTCTCAATGGGTTTCCGGTCCACCCTTATTTATGCATACACCTACAGCCCGTTTGCTTAAAGGTCACGCTTTCGTATTATTTCAGCAAAATGGAATTGACTTGAATTTGCTCAAGTTAGTTAGCGTATTTCTTCGATTTATTTTAATCTTATGTGAGTGCCTTATTTGCAGGATTTTTATTTACATAAGTTTTATTTTAATTTATTCTAATGTAATTAAGTTTTTTTGATACCATATTAAAAAGCACTGACGTGTAACACAGGTCTACAAGGTTTTGTAAATGAGCAGTGAAAAGGTGTTCCTACGGTAATCTTTAGCGCTGATTACGAATCCGCTATCCGTTTTTTCGCTATCAGGTCGAGTTTATTACATTACAGATGAAAAGTTGACACATTTTGCACTTTAAATGATTTTTCTATTGGACAAAAATTTTACAACTAGAAATGAAGCGAACTGCGTTGTTTGCAATTGTCAGGGTCCGTTTCACGTATCAGAAACCAACAATAGTCCCTAAGTGTAAGATATGTAACTTGAAAATCCGACCTGATGGCGGAAAACGAACTTCAGATTTGAATTTAATGATTGTTCTATTGGATACAAATTCTACAACTGTAAGTCTAACTACGTCGGTTGTAATTGTCAGGGTTGTTTTCACGTAGCAGAGACCAACAATAGTCTGTGAGCATGCACTCATGCCAAAAACCTTTGTAGTTTTGTTCGATTCTTTGTAAGTCACGATGGAGACGTTCCTCTTGTTTGTCGCTGGTACCGCCCAAGTTGTCGGGGAAGAAATTTAGATGAGAATGAATGAAATGGGTTATCAACGACATTCCAGAGCCATTCTACGGTAACTCTTAAAGAGATCCACTATAATTTGTTAACCGTCATCACTTTGCTTATTGCGAAGGAATTTTCTGATAACGTTTTTGAACGACGACTGATGCTGACTCTTCTGTGGGAGCCCTGCAAAAATCTTTGGATTAAGTGTTCCAATTTTTTGATATTGGAGTACTCCAATAGTAATCCTTTGCATACTTCATCGGACCACCTTCGGCTTTTTGAAAGTCGATCATTGCTCGTGCCTTATCGACGAAAATCACGACACTATCGCTCTGGTAATATATACTCCAAGGAGTAACAACATTGGAGTAGATTGCAAAGTACTCTGACTGTAGGTACTCCATGGAGTAGCAGAAACAAAGCGAAGGTTGGAGTAGGTGGTCCAGTCCTAGGACATCGCAATGTTAATTGGAGTACAATTTTTATATGAAAAAGGATTACATTTGGAGTACTCTGATGCTCAATAGGAGTACTCTTTCGATTTTTGCAGGGAGTTAACAATTTAGAAAAACCGTTGTCGTTGACCTGAATCATATTCGTGACGGTGAGGCGAAAATTGGTTTGCCTAAATTTGTTGGCCTGTGTTATTGACATCCATCGAAACTTTTTCGCGATTACCCGAAGGATAATCAGGACAGTTATAATAAGATACTTAGGAGCGTGATTTTGATATATGTTCGTCGAGGGATGACTTCAGTTCACAACTGTGTCACTTTGACATGAGGTATTCTCTATTAATTTCCATACTTTTTGGGGGCTAAATCTGGGTCCTAGATGGCCAAAATCCTTAATAGTTTAAAATCTGTAGCTTAAAAGAGGGACACGGTGTTAGACGGTGTCCACGATTTTGAGTCATGCCACAGAGTAGGTATGATCAGGGACTTACTACTACCACTACTATTGTCCGCTTCCCCAAGTGGGGCTTAAGGTCTCGATAACTCTTCTAAACCGATCTCTAGATATTTGGCGCTTTTATGCAAATGTCTTTCCACTTATATCCTACATCTGCTAGCGTGTTTTTAACTGTTCTTCGCCAAGTTTTTGCTGATGCGCCAGGTCTTCTGCTACCTTGGGAAGTCCATGCCATGTATAGTTTCTTGGATGCCGCGGTGTGTGGCCTATCCATTTGCACGTTCTAGTTTTTACGTTAAGATGCACTGGTTTTTGGTTTGTTTGAGAGATTTAAAGACCGTGATCTGTGTACGTCCAGAGAGGACATCAGTTCTCAAATAAAACCTGTTTTGAAATCGACAGAGGGTTGATTGGGCAGGGGTCTTCTCCAGTATTTGGATTAACGCGAATATCTAGTCGATACCAGACTATGATAATGTCAGTTTAGCTTGACTATGGTCGTGCACGATGGGTTCAGTCTTTCACTTCATAGGATTTCATATACTTATCACTTATCCACCCTTATGTTATTTTTTTCTAAAAAGGCGTCTTTCTTTTTTCTTCCCAGCGCTGGAAACTTACATGGGCGCGTGGAGTATAGAACCGAATCTTAGCAACTCCCTGATTTTCTAACTATGTATGTAATAAATCGTTACCTGTCTAAGTATCCGGTGTTTGTTCAAGAAAAGAACTTTTCTTCGCTATTCAGCTACACTAGTAATAATCAAAAACGGCATCAGCTAACCCATTGTGCGCCAAGGTAAATCTGGAATTGGAAATGTGGTAGATGGGCGGCATTGAACATTGCTTGTAGTGCCATGAATAGCATGCGAGTTATGGCTTATTGAATACAACGGCTCAACGAACAGGTGGACCGACACTTGCCCACGCAATCACATTTCCCAATATGGCGTCATGCGTTGTCATGGGGAAACTTCAAATGAAAATTGGAAAATTTAAACAAAACAAAAATAAAGCGTTCGAAAAGCTGGAATGAAGAGAAAACGAAGGTATGCCGGGCAGAGAGAGTAATACAAAACTGCATAGTATGCAGTGGAGGCAACATTTAGTGGGTTCCGGCATATAAGCGGATAAACGCTGCCAGAAAAATATGACTGAATTGGTTGATGCGTGTGCCAATCGGGTTTATTGAATACCGTAACGAACGATCTGTTGTCCCACGATGATGAATGTAAATGCGGTGCATTGGATGATAATTTTGATGAAAACTCATCAAGCGGCAAGTATTCAGGTGGACGACGAACAAAGATGAGCTGCCAATGAATAGACATATTTACACACAGTCCTTTGAATGTTACCAAATATTCACTAGAATTTATATGTATGGGCTAGTATTACTAGGTATACAAAAGGGTGTGCCTTATTTTGCACTGCTGCACTTGCACCTGTCACGTAAAATTCATATCCAAGGAAAGATTCTTTAAAGCTTTGGCTAAGACCACTTTTTAGAACGATGACGAACAAGGCAAACGAACCATGCCTAATTCATGCTCATGTTGGCATTCGACAAGAATGTCCTGACCTTAAATAGGCAGGGCATCCTTTCCTGACTGGTTTATGTCCTCGGAAGACCACAGGATTCCATCATCGCTCTACACTAAACGCCATGGAATCTCAGTTCCCTCCTAGAAAAGTAGTTGCGGCTAGGATACATAACGACCAAAGGAACCCGAATATTATAAGATTCCTTATAGCACATCTTTACCTTTCAAACATTCATGCCTTGATTTCTAGCACAGCAAAGATTTTTTTTGCCTGGAAATAAGGCACACCCTAGGGTACTCGCAGCCGAGCCAGTCCTATGTACACACTTGTACTGCGCTCAAGTGCATTTCAATTTTGCAATTTACTGCAATTTTGCTGACACAAGTATGCAAATATTTATTGTTGTAAGCTATTGAATAGCTTCAACACTATATGACATAGGATACTCTTTGCCCGAAAATGTCATATTTGTATGAGCCCACATGGATGCCCTGGCGGAAGGGCTAGAGATATAATTTCCGATCATTTTACAGCTCGACAACTATACCGGGTAGAAAATAGTCTAGCAAAATGTATATATAACCCTGGTTCTGGCTAGATTTTCCCAGCAATATTGTTGTTGTTAGGACAAAAATACTCCCCGAAGGTAGTGGGGAGTGATGTCGAAATTGACAGTCCTTGAACGGATATGAACCCAGTACGCTCCGGTACTCCCTTGCGGTACTGCCCGACTGTTTCGGGAGTTATTTGGTATTACCATTGGAACCTTCTAGGTCATGTCATCCCTCCATCCGTAAGGATGAGAGGCATCATATCCGTAGATTAACCATCGAGTTAACACGTCATTACCTATGTATGTGCATATTAGTCGCCTCTTACAACCGGTATGCCTACCTAGGGCATATTCCCAGCAATATACAATTCTGCCTCCGGCCTGTCAGTACCCTGGAAAGTGAATGTTTCCCTACGTGCGGTCAATTTATCGTTTGTTCTGCAAGGAGCCTGCCTAAGTTTTTCCCAGGTTATGCCTTGATTGAAAAGTCTATTAGGCAACTGTATGGAGCCTGACTAGTCTTTTCACGATTATTCTAGTTTGCGCCTGCAAAGTTTTTCCAATCCAAAGCCTTAATATATTTTCCAAGCTTGGCCAGCCTGGTTTTTCTAATAAATACAAGCTTACCTAAAACTCACTAAAACTTTCTCACTGGGCCTCTTTACAACAATTTCAGGTAGGTACGTAGTTGTTTTTGTAGCTTTTGTTTTCGGCAATTTTCAATAGTCACGCAAGCAACTTTTGAAACTCTCGGTAATTCTACGCTTTTTGTAACGTTGTTGCTGTTATTGTTTTTGTTGTCAAACGGTTTTTTTGTTTTGTTGCTGCAAATTTGATTGGTTATCAATATTTTAATTATATCATTCGTTATTTGTAAAGTAAATATACTAGTTACAATGAGTGTTCGCAGGTCAGCTAGAGTTGCTCAAAGCTTTCAGCAGGAAGTATCAATACCACTGGTTTAATTGAGAAGTAGCTTTTGATTGAATTTACTGGAATGAGGGAAAAGCGTGAAATATGTAACACAAAAGCTATTGAATATTTTTTTTGTACTTTGAATGGGTTTAGCTTCCACCTAAAGGCTGCTGTAGATACCTACTATAGGAACATATGTACATAGATCCTCGATCCCCTATGCCCATTTTTCTCTGATTTATTGCATTTGTAATTCGCAGTTGGCTTATGACATATTCTAAGAAATAATTTATATATGGAATCCTGAATTTGGGTGTTTCTTTACGAAGATGGAGTGAGTAATCCCACTAGTAAAGCCTCGAAGTAACTGCAAACAAAGGCCTTAATAGCAGCTCTATCCATACTTCAGTGGGTGCTGAGGACAAATAAGGGCTAATATCGTTAATCAGGCTTGTAAAAATAGATAAAGAGGAATGCATCCTTACTGAAAATGTGCCTTACTCATGGCTTGGGCTGTTCTTCTTACCTGTAACACGTGTACTGTCCTAGTTGCTTCTTAGGTTTCTGTATATGGACACTAGACAGGGTAATTGCAAACTTTTTTTTTGTATGGGCACCGAACCGGTCTAATAGACACTTACACACATATGTATTATGCAGTTGAGTGATAAGTAGTTTGATAAATTTATTTTCCCATAGTAAACTCATTTAGGGCCACTTGCATAAAAGCCGATAACGCCGAATCGGTGATTAACTTGACAGCTAACTATACAAAATACGTCAATTAAACTCCGATTAGTCGTTATCGGCTTTTATGCAAGCGGCCCTTAAGTAGTTAAAGCTCAGTTGAACCGAGTAAATCGCACACGGAGAGACAGGAACGTCCCTGCGTAAAATCTTGCTGCTTATCTCTAACGAGAGGCGATTCATACCTTTTGCCCAGAGCGGGCTATAATTGAACCCAGCTGAGTATTCTTCTCTTGTGGCCATAGTTGGCATATCTCTATTTCAATTTGTGTAGCACACTTATAGGTGTTGTAAGTAAAATTATCCGACCGTATCTGTAAGGGATCTTGGAGATCTTTCCGATAATACCCTTTTGGACATAAAAGGTGCTAATTAGTCTCTTCATAGGGCATGCTCAAACAAGGGGGTCACTCCAACCCATATAAACAAATCAAAACTGGCATGGGTCGCATACTCATTTGTTTTTTTGCTGGGGTTGTATAACTGCTCACATAGTATGTTTGAAATTAAATTTCGACACTTAAAGCACTTCAGACAGGTTTTTTTTTTTGTGCAAAGGGATACACCTGTGCCAGCTGTAATTAAGAACTGCGATTTTTTAGTGAACGTTTTGTATAAGTAGGTATGTGATCCATAACATTGCCCTCTAAAACTTAAAAAAAAAAATTCGAAGAATATTTATGTTGGAACTCTTAAAAATATTGACAAGGTATTCTCTGCGTAAAAGTAAGTTCGGCACAGCGTTTATAGATAATTGAAGCCCGTTTTCATGTTTAAGGAGCACTTGTTGAACTCGACCAAAACAGGAACACCAGTTGCCTCTTTCTCAACCATGTCATTATATCTTATCCATACCTATCCATGGAGTGTAATGGAGTGTGGTTACTAAGTGACCTTGCTCAATCCCGACTCTTGCGTCCTCGTTCGTGCACTCTGGGCAACGGGAGCTACCTAGGCTCGCGGCAGAAAGAGAGGGAGCCCCGGTGGGGCCACTCTGACATACTTGGTTTAAGGGCTCACCGAGGTTTTTGCGTAGCGTCTGTTCACCATGAGGTGCGGCTGCAAGCGGGCGTCTGTCTTGAAGCAAGCGGCTCGCTATATAAATGTGTAAATATTTTCCAAAACCCCGAAACGGGTTGTGCGCTGGGTTTGGGACCCGCCACGTAAAAAACTTAATTCCAATGAAAAAATATACAAAGCCTCGGATGAGAACCCCCTTTAATGTTGACGACCCGGCAAAACGAATAAGGCATAACGATTTGGATATTAGGGCATGTACCGGGAATGTCCGGACCCTTTCAAGGGACGGTACCGCTGCCCGACTGGTTGATGTCCTCGTAGGCGCAAAGGCTGACATCACCGCCCTGCAGGAAATGCGATGGACGGGGCAAGGAAAGACGACCATCGGTCCTTGTGACGTATACTACAGTGGCCAGACACGCGGCAAAGCGCGTGGTGTAGGATTCGTGGTGGGAAAGAGACTTCGCCGCCAAGTATTAGCGTTCACTCCTGTGAACGAGCGTCTCGCTGCGATCCGCATCAAGGCGAGGTTTTTCAACATAACATTTATCTGCGCCTATGCGCCGACTGAGGAGACGGACGACGCAGAGAAGGACTCCTTCTACGATAAACTTGAACAGACTTATGATCGCTGCCCACAGCATGATATCAAAATCGTGCTCGGCGACTTTAATGCCAAGGTGGGCAAGGAAGGAGTCTTTGGTCCCACAGTTGGAAAATTCAGTCTCCACGATATAACATCCCCCAACGGCACTAGGTTGATTGACTTCGCCGCTGCTCGCAATATGGTCATCAGTAGTACCAGGTTCCAGCATAAGCGAATACACCAAGCCACATGGCTGTCCCCTGATCAAAGAACTAGAAACCAGATTGATCATGTCTTGATTGACGGCAGACATAGCTCCACCGTTCTGGACGTGCGTACACTGCGTGGTCCCAATATTGACTCTGACCATTATCTTGTCGCAGCCAAGATACGCACACGCCTCTGTGCAACGAAGAAAGTGCGCACAGTAACGGAAGGAAAGTTTGACGTCGAGAAGCTGCGCATGACACAGACAGCTGATAATTTCACAACTCGACTCTCACACCTGCTAGCAGAGGGCAATTCTCGACCTAACGATGTAACCGAGCAATGGAAGCATATCTCTCACTCATTGCGTACCGCCGCTGAGGCCACTATAGGGTTCCAGCGAGCCCGCAAGAACAACTGGTACGATGAGGAATGCAAAACTGCCTCGAAAAAAAAGGACGCTGCCTACAAGGAGACGTTGCGAACGGGCGCAACCCGCAGTGTATGGCAACAATATCGTGAGGCAAAGAAGGAAGAGAGACGCCTTTTCAGAAAAAAGAAAAGTGAGGCCGAAAGGCGTGAGTGTGAGGAGCTTGAGATGCTGGCTGGCAGGAGTGATGCCCGAAAATTCTATGAAAAGATCCGGCGGATGACGGAAGGTTTTAAGACCGGGGCAAGCTCCTGTAAGGACAATAATGGCGACCTGGTAACCGACGTACAAAGTGTACTTAAATTATGGAGGGAGCACTTCTCCTCACTGCTAAATTGCGAGGGAGACGTCGAACCCGATACCCCAATCCCTGACGATGGAAAAGTCGTCCCACCACCTGACTATGATGAAGTGAGGATAGCTATATCCCGGCTCAAAAACAACAAAGCGCCTGGAAAAGACGGACTACCCGCCGAGCTGTTCAAACACGGAGGCGAAGAGCTGGTAAAAAGCATGCATCAGCTCTTATGCAGAATATGGTCAGACGAATGCATGCCTCCGGATTGGAATTTAAGTGTGCTTTGCCCAATCCACAAGAAAGGCGATCCCGCTAACCGCACCAACTACCGCGGAATTAGTCTTCTTAATATTGCATATAAGGTTCTTTCTAGCGTGTTGTGTGAAAGGCTGAAGCCCATCGTAGACAAACTGATTGGACCTTATCAGTGTGGCTTTAGACCTGGTAAGTCTACCATCGACCAGGTTTTCACGATACGCCAAATCCTGGAGAAGACCCATGATAAAAGAATCGACACACACCATCTCTTTGTCGATTTCAAAGCCGCTTTTGACAGCGCAAAAAGGAGTTGCCTGTATGCCGCCATGTCTGAATTTGACTTCCCTGCAAAGCTTATACGGCTTTGCCAAATGACGTTGAGCAATACCAACAGCTCCGTCAGAATCGGGAAGGATTCCTCTGAGCCATTTGAAACCAAACGAGGCTTCAGACAGGGCGACTCCCTTTCGTGCGATTTCTTCAATCTGATGCTGGAGAAGATAATTCGAGCAGCAGAGCTAAACCGCAATGGTACAATCTTTTACAAGAGCGTGCAATTGCTGGCGTATGCCGATGATATTGATATCATTGGCCTTAACAACCGCGCCGTAAGCGCTGCCTTCTCTGGACTGGATAAGGAAGCGAAAAAAGTGGGTCTTGCCGTGAACGAGGACAAGACGAAGTATTTGCTGTCATCAAAGAAAGAATCGGCGCACCTGCGCCTTGGCAGCCATGTCACTGTTGATAGTTACAAATTTGAAACTGTGAGGGACTTCGTCTATTTGGGAACCAGTATCAACACCGAAAATAATATCAGTCTAGAAATCCAGCGGAGAATCACTCTTGCCAACAAGTGCTACTTTGGACTGAGTAGGCAATTAAGAAGTAAAGTCCTCTCTCGAAGAACAAAGATCACGCTCTATAAGTCTCTCATCATACCTGTCCTGATGTACGGCTCAGATTCATGGACAATGTCAAGAGAAGATGAGATGGCCCTTGGAGTATTTGAGAGAAAAGTTCTCCGGAAGATTTATGGTCCTTCCCGTGATGCCAACGGCGAGTATCGAAGGAAATTTAACGATGAGCTGTACGAGCTCTACGCAGATCTGACCATAGTCCAGCGAATTAAAGCCCAAAGACTCCGCTGGCTGGGCCATGTTATGCGAATGGACAAAGAAGCTCCAGCACAGAAGGTTTTCCTATCGTCGCCTGAATTCGGCAGCAGAGGAAGGGGGAGGCCTCGACTGAGATGGAAACAACAGGTGGAGGATGACTTGAACTCCCTTGGGGTTTCCAATTGGCGTCAGTTATCGCTAAAAAGGAATGACTGGCGTGCTTTGATATGCAACGGCCAAAATCGCTTAGGCGGTTAAGCGCCAATAAATGATGATGATGATACCTATCCATGGGGCAACCTACCCTTTAAATCCCCACTGAATGCCGAACAAGTCTAGCAGACAATTACATTTAAAGTTTAATGACAAAATAGCAAACAATATTCAAATATTCGCATATAAGTGACCGAATTAGATTATCTTCCACAACATTTAACCAATTCAGTGTATTTTATGGACATGTCCACGTAAATATGGGCATTAGGGTTTGCCATATAGAACTTTGTTTTAAATTCAAACATTACCAAATATTAAAAAGATTTGAGAGACTTTTTATGCTGAATACGAGTTACTGGATATCGAGTTCTTTTCTGGCCCAGATGTTTAAAAAAAAAGCGGACAGGGTGACAAAAAAGGTATCCTTTAAACAAACTTGGAACCTTCCAGGGATGGTCGCATGCGAAAACCCATATCGATTTTTTGAAAGGCGTGTCACCTCCTATATATCTAGGATTTCTGATAGTGAATATTTCTGGAGCTAAGGATTCATGCTACACTCCTGAAAATAGGTTCGAAGATAGACGAAAATAATATCCAACAATTCCAGAAAAATAGATGGTAAAGGAAAAGGGGGTGTCAAACCTAAGGATATAAGCTAGTAATAGTTAAAGTTTATGTTATATTAGAGCTCAGACATTGTTTGAAGAGCTCCCTGTCTTAAAATGTTGTTCAATAAAGGCCCATCTTAGAATTTGGCTAAAGAACGCCCTACCTTAAAAAGTGTTTAAAAATGCACTAATTATCTCAGGGCGTCCTTGAAAAATGTTCTGAAGTAAAGTAATCTTCCATTCAGCAGTAGATATACTCGATTCCTAAAAATTCGTCACAAAACTATCAAGTACAAAATATCGATATCTACTGCGAAGGTATCGATAACGTATAAACAATCTTCTCCAAGTGATTAAGGCACACCCTAATGTACAAACAAACATAATACTTTAATATGAATATTTAAATTTAGGCACTTGAGAAAGCTAAAGATGAAGCTAACAGAGTAAAAATTTATACAGTCCCTGTAGGACCAATTTCAATGCTCAGACCAGTACTAGCTAGGAACAGCATTCGGAAAGGGATTTTACTTCGCTTGGGACTTTCTGGGACCAATACCTTTTTATGTAAGAGCATTAACAAATGCGCAGCAAGTCGCTCATTTGAGGGTGATCGACCTATTAACACAACTGGGGTGACTGGGGGGGTTATGAACCATACTCTAGGTTAAGGCTGCTATTTCAGCATAGCGCAGCTTAATCCCTTCGTTGCCACAGAGGGTATGTTACTAATGGGCCTGTATAGTGTCACTGCTTCGATCTCCCAGCGGAGACGAAGCTTTACAATACAGATACATGTGTGACATATTAAAAACTATAAAAACCATAAACAAGAGCAAGGATTCTGGTGAGCAGCGAGCCATTTAACCCCTAAATAGCAACTACCATGTAAATATTCGCACACAAAAACAGACAAACAAAACTTCGGAATTCAAAAACAAAAGTAGTTATCAAAAACCATAATAAATATGTAACATTCTTACTGCAGACAAAAGCATTTGAAACTGCATTAAAATCCAACCCTCACTTTCTCAACTCATCGAGTTATTTATCTACCTACATAGTCCCGAAATTGTAAATATGCGACATTGAAAAAGAAGAAGTCATCATTTTTCTGGTCCATCAAATCGTTTAGTTCTGCTATTAGTTATGGACTATATTGTTTAGCGGACCAGAAACGTAAAGAAGAACCCCTTTGAGCTTTTTCAACGAAACTTTTGTGCTGCAGACGGTCGGTTGAATGGATCGCTTTCGTACGCTGACTTTTGCTAACTGGAGAGTGGCTGTTAGCGCTTAAGTTCGTTGATTGAACGCTCAAGGAGCCTGTTTTCACTTTTTCTTGCCAAAAAGTAGTAGATGCTAGTGATTAACTGTTTCAAAGATTTAAAAACCGGTTCAGCTGAGTACGTGAACAGGCGAATGCGGTACTAATAGGTCCTAACCATTTTAAACTTTTTCTGTGCTGTATTCAAAATTTGTGCGCTATAAAACTGCTCCAACATTTGGAATTGCAAAAGTTATCTTTGTTTTTCAAAATAATTTCAATTCTTTGGGCATATTTTTCAAATCTTCAGTCGTTCAGAAAACGTTTTTGGTTCTTTTGAAATTTTCTTTCTGTACTTCGGACATCATGTTGAGAGAAAAATTTTCAGCGGTTTTAAACTATTTTCAATGCTAGTCAAGTGAGTCAAGTTTCAATTCCGTTCGCCTAAATTTTTAATTTTTTAGTTCTTTTCAAACAAATTTTTTAGACTTTTTTGGGGTTCTAGTCTCTCTTCTGCAGTAGCCGATTTTTGGGTGTTTTGAAGCGTTTAGACCCGTCTTTTATTCTTTTTCCCCTTTCTCGGTTTCTTACTTCAGTTCCCTTCCATCTTAATTTTCTATTTAAAAGTAGTTAAATTCTGAGTAAATTATTTGGCGGGTTTCAATTGTTTTGCGAGTGTCTTTCAACCATTTTTAAATTTTGTTGTGGTGTTCTACACCATTTCAAGTTGAAGTTTAGAAAGCGTCAAATTTATTTTAGAATGCCTCGATTGGATTTTAGAAAGCGTCAGTTGGACTTTAGAAAAGTTAATTGGATTTTAGAAAGCGTCAATTGGATTTTGGATCGCGTTATTTGGATCTTAGAAAGCGTCATTTGGATTTTAGAAAAATCAATTGGCTTTTAGAAAGCGTCAACTGGATTTTGGATGGCGTTATTTGGATTTTAGAAAGCTTCAGTTGGATTTTAGAAAACCGAAAAAATCCAATTGACGCTATCTAAAATACAATTGATTGTAATCTTACACTTTCAAAATGGCGTAAATTGGATTTCAGAAAGCGTCAATTGGATTTTAGAAAACATAAATTGAAATTTTTTTAAGTTTTCTAAAATCCAATTGACGCTTTCTAAAATCCAATTGACACTTTCTGAAATCCAATTGATAATTCTAAAATCCAATTAACGCTTTCTAAAATCCAACTTGAAACGGTGTAGTTTATATTTCAGAATTTTCTAGGTTCCTGTGAAGGTGAACCATGGTAAAAACACGTCTTTCGGAGAAACCGGATTCTGTTCTTTGAACATTTTTAGGTTTTGGTTTGTTCTGAAAAGTTATGGTTCTAAAGAAACTTCCATTTGAAACGATTTTTGACTCATTCAGTTCTGGTGAAATCTGAGACCATTGGTTATTTAAAAATCCGGTTCCCCGGGTTCTGTGCATCACTACTACATACTTTCTCTGCTTACACTTTACACATCATGTTTGCTTTTTTTCAACTTCTTCCAAGTTATTTTGAAATATGCAAAACTCTAAAAAATATGAAAATATTGCCTGCCACTTTATTCATTTCCTCCACACAAACCCTTACCCTTCCGCCCAAATGTAAGCGAAAAATAAAAAATCATGTGCCGTTTGTCTGCTGCGATTCATAGTGAAGAGTCAAGAGTGTCGGGATTTGTGTAAGATTATTATTTTTTTGTCTACCCTTCCTCAGCTATCGTGATTCTGCTCAAAACGTTTTGTTGGTAAAATTTACATAATTTGTTCGAAAAAGACAGCCGGCAATAGAGTTTGAATTATGGGTGAGCGCATGCGAGAATGCGTTTGCTTGGCTACTCGTAATCCTGTTTAGGCGTTACGAACTTTTTAGAGTTGTGCGCTGGGTGGGTGGTTTGTTTGCGCGCTTGCTTGTCTGTTCTCTCGAGCTCCTTCAACTAGATATGATAAATGATTCTTCAATCGCAAATGGGCATATTGAATTTATGGTTATGTATTTCTAAAGTAATGTTGGTTATTATTTAATTTTTGGTGAACTCTTAAATGACTAATAGATTTAATGTTGTGTGAATTAATCATTGGTTTTATGTTTCGGGGGTTTTAAGAGGGAGGGAGGCATCCAAAAGCGGAGATGAAGCTTGAAAGTATTTAAATAATCTTTACTAGATATAACTATTTACTCTTAATATAATTTAATTGATGTTATGTATCTTATTTTTTCAACATATTTTTTTCTTTTTAGTATCAATTTTGTTATTTTTATTTTTTTTGTACTTTTTTATTTTTATTTATTTTTTTTTTTACTTATTTTATTATATTTTATGTATACATATTTTTAGTATTTTGTTTTATTTTTTATTTGTGTTTTACTTTATTTTACTAAATTTTTCTGTTATTTTATTTTTTATTTTTCTTTATTTTTATTTTATTTTATTTCATTTACGCAATTTAATTTATTTTTTTTTTTTTGTTTTTATTATATTTAATTTTATTTTTTTATTTAATTTAATTTTATTCCATTTACATAATTTCACTTTATCTTATTTTATTTTTATTTTAGTTTACTTTGTTTATTTTATTTTTATTTCTTTTATTTGTTTTAAACTTTATTTATTTTATTATTTAATATAATATAATTTAATTTTTATATTTATTTTAGCTATTTTATTTTTTTATTTTATTTTATTTTTTTGTTTTTTTTTTTCATTACATTTCATTTTATGTCATTTTAGTTTTTTATTTTTTTCATTATATTTTGTTTTTATTTTATTTTTTATATTTATTTTATTTAACTGAATTTTTATATTTTATTTTACTTTTTTAGTTTACTTTGTTTTATTTTTTATTTATCTATTTATTTCAGTTTATTTAATTTTTTATTTTATTAAAATAATTTTTTTATTTTATTTTTTACTTATTTTATTTTCTTTTTTTATTTAATTTAATTTTATTTCATTTACATAATTTTATTTTATTTTATTTTAGTTAACTTTGTTTATTTCATTTTTTTAATCTAATTTTTTATTTCTTTTATTTATTAGTTTAATTTTTTTATATTTAGTTTAGATATTTTATACTTTTATTTTATTTTACATATTTATTTTTTATTTTTTTGTTTTTTTTTTTTCTTTTCATTTCATTTTATTTTATTTAAGTGTTTAATTTAATTTTGTTTAATTTTTAAACTTTTTTTTTCTTTTCCTTTTATTTTTTCATTTATTTTATTTCCTTTTTTCTTTACTTTTTTATTTTTTTTGTTTCATTTTATTTTTTATTTATCTATTTTATTTATTTAAATTTTATTTTTCGAATAATTTTTATCAAATCATTTTGAGTTTTTTTATTACCTATTTTATTTTATTTTTCTATTTCATTTTTATTTTTGTTAGTTTTATTTTGTTTTATTGTATTTTTTTTATTTATTTTTTTTTTTATTTGCTTTTGTTTTTCTTTTCATTGTACTTTTTTTAATTTTATTTCACTTTATTTTGTTTTTTTTTTTCATTTAATTAGTTTTTTGTTTTTTAATTTTTTTATTTTATTATATTTTATTTTGTTTTTCCAAATTTAATTTAATTTAATTTAATTTTCTTCTACTTTTAATTTTTTTAAGCTATTGCTGAAAATCATGTCGGAAGAGGGAGATATTCTTGCACGGTTAAAAAAACAAATATTCACAACTTTCAAATTTTTTATAACCTCCAAAAATTGTTCTTCTCATTTCAGGTTTGGTTTCAAAATCGTCGCGCAAAATGGCGTAAAACAGAAAAATGTTGGGGTCGCAGCACAATTATGGCCGAATATGGCCTATATGGAGCGATGGTGCGCCATTCGTTGCCACTGCCAGAAACAATCATAAAATCAGCTAAAGAGAATGAATCAGTGGCACCATGGCTACTAGGTATGGAGACGGAAAGTAAATGCAAAAATTTATCAAAATTTACTTTTTATAAAAAAAAATTATTAGCCATTTAGTACTTTTTTACTTTCATCTCCCTTTAACAAAAACTTAATTTCCGTTTTTTATTCCTTACCACACAAGCAACATACTTAACATTAAACTTTAAAATTGTGAACATATTTGAAGTGCATGGCGAATTCATATCGTTGACGATTTGCGTCATATGTTCATAATATTAAAACGGTGCATCCCCTCCTCTTAACTGTCCTTTGGAAAGGAAGCGTCTCTATCTTGTTTCTATTGAATTAGTTGTGTACGGCAAATGACTTTGCGGATTAGCCACAGATCGACACACTAGGTCGCATAAAATATTCAATAGACAATTGTTTGTGGTTTATAGCATAGACAGATGGGAGCTTAATGCGGATAAGCAAACCGAATCCGCATTTGAGTTAGAGTAGTAGGTATGACCCAAGTAAGTTGAGGAGTTTATTAAGTTTAGGAAACATTATTAAAAGGAATAAATGAATTATCCTAGACAGGCAATAGCCTAAGCCGGATCAATTACCAGATTCCGAAACATTCTTAGAGAAAAAATGGGGACTTAGACTTTACAATAAAAGGAGGATTTTTACGAAGAACGCTATCCGTTTCTTATATCCTCGACTGACATTAGTTTAAACCAGATTAACTTGCAGATTTTGAATTATTTAGATTAGTGATATTATGAATTCGCAATTATATGTTGTCTGTGTGTTATAACCCAGCTAGCGGATATCGTACCAGATCAACTAGCTAATTCGGATTTATCTTGAGTAGTAATGGTAGATAAACTCAGGTTGCTGGGTAATTCTTCTCCGAAGAAGGAACTAAAAATTATACCTAGGGGAATTTTTGATGAACACGCTGTTTAGGATTTAGGTATAGGCTAGACCGGCAGGAGCTTAATCAGGATAAATAATTTGAAATTTAATTGAAAAAAGAATGGTTGCTAAGTCCGACCATTCAAGTGTCCAAGTGAGCGGACTCTTAGTTGGGGCTGCTACCACCTAACCTAACCTAACCTAACCTAAGCCCGATAGTTTCATAACCCATTAACATTAAAAAAATTATGGAAACTTAGCTTCCATGGTGTCCAATAGTAAAGTCAATTTCGCAAAAAATTTCAACTTTTTAAGATTTTTGTCATTTTTCAAATAATTGATATATTTCTTTGAATATATTTCAATCGTTTTGAAAACTGATTCTCTTTTACTTTGCCTAGCAGACTGCTTAATTCTCCAAACTACCATTTCTCACTGTCAAAATATCGGATCAGATTAATTGCGCGGTTAATTAGGATTAGTGTTCTAGTATGTAAATCCCTTAACACTTAATGGTAGTGTTCAAAGCCGACAAGCAACTGGTAGCACAGCGAATACATCAACAAAAACTCACAACAAAACGCAAAATAATTCGTTGACTTATACCTAGTAAGGTGCAATCCAGCTCTCTCAAGCGCTTTGTGGGGTGGAAATCCTACTACACGCACTAGGAATTGCGCTGCTCACCACAACTAGGCAGGACTTTGATAACTTTTTGTTTTCGCTATTTTCCAATCTCTCATCCCTCAAGCTAGTGAAGTAAGTACTATGCTATGTGTATAGGTTAATAGATAACTATGAGCCCTTGGGTACGTGTTTTTGCAATACCAGCTCATTGTACTCATTATACGCTAAGTTGATCCTTTTATTGTTAATAATCGCTTAATAAATGCAAGAAAACGATAATAAACGACACAACAACAAAAAAAACAGTTGTTATTAAAGTAGGTATAGTGAAAGATGAAGCAATAAATGGGAGTTTTATGGAGTTGCCAGACTACATAAATAATGAGTGAAAGAGAATTTGATGGAAAAGGGGACGCGAAAAGGGATATAGATAAGGATACAAACAGGGATAGGGATGGGGATGGGGATAGGGATAGGGATAGGGATAGGGAGAGGGATAGGGATAGGGATAGGGATAGGGATAGGGATAGGGATAGGGATAGGGATAGGGATAGGGATAGGGATAGGGATAGGGATAGGGATAGGGATAGGGATAGGGATAGGGATAGGGATAGGGATAGGGATAGGGATAGGGATAGGGATAGGGATAGGGATAGGGATAGGGATAGGGATAGGGATAGGGATAGGGATAGGGATAGGGATAGGGATAGGGATAGGGATAGGGATAGGGATAGGGATAGGGATAGGGATAGGGATAGGGATAGGGATAGGGATAGGGATAGGGATAGGGATAGGGATAGGGATAGGGATAGGGATAGGGATAGGGATAGGGATAGGGATAGGGATAGGGATAGGGATAGGGATAGGGATAGGGATAGGGATAAAGATAGGGATAGGGGTAGGTGTAGGTACAGGTACAGGTATAGGTATAGGTATACGTATAGAAATAGGAATAGGGATAGATATAGGATTTTAACGGATAGGGCTATTTCAAAAGTTTAGAGGCTTAGCGGATCTACCTCACCACAAAATTCACTTCCAAATATCAGGTCCTGAAAAGGATGATTAGTGAAAGCTATACAAAGCACCGTATACCATCAAAATGAGAAGGCTTTATCTAATGATTTTATACTTTCTCTTTGGCAACACCATTTATATTCTCTCAACTTTTAGTGCCCAATTCCCATTGTTAATGCGTTAATCTCCAACTGATCCTATTAGAATTGTGTTTTTTTTTTTTCGTTTAGCTATTTGTCTTGCAATTTGGTCTGTTTTTGTTAGTGCCAAATACTTTCACCCCTCCACTTCGCAATCCTAACTTTGTTGTCATGCTTAGGCTACTTTCAATTTGATCCATTCAACACACGACATATGGACCCCTCAAATATGTGCTTCCGTACGTCATCCTTTGTAACCCAGAAACAACAGTGAATGAAGTCAAAGTGATTCTTGACAAACTAGTCGAAGTCTACCTTATAATTAGTGTGAGCTCCAAACCCAAATAACTAATAGGAATAGTTACATCGAACAACACCGCATGTGCTGGCAGTTTGTAAAATAACCTCCAAATAAAGGCTTCGGAAAAGGCAGACCCCTAGCAGAGACAGGACAAGGGGAAGTGCGGACACGTCATTGTCTGCAGATACCAAATGAAAGGGTTCCGTCTACTTTGAAGAGGGACTTGCTGTGGTCTACCGACTTTCGGCCAACACAAAACACTGGCCAACAGGGATCCGCCAGCATTCTCCGAAGAACCAAGGAACGGACTATGACTTTGACGAGAAATCAGGAATGACCTCCGGCGAACCCCGCAATGTACCTACCTTCACGACAAAACAAAACACCAGGGATCTGTATATCATCCCACGAAGGACTAATGTTTGGACCATGATTTTGACGAGTCATTAGGCATGCCCTCAGTTCAGTTCCGAAATGTACCTTCTCCACGAAACGAGACAGTAGACCATAAGGGACTTGCCCATAATCCTCTAAAGAACCTAAGAACTCCTTTGGGCGCAGGCACTTATTGAAATCAGAGAGGTTTTCCAGACTCTTAAATATAAGACCAGATTCCTCAAGTATTACTCAACGTTTTGATTTGATTTTTAGGGCCGCTTGCATAAAAGCCGATAACGAATAATCGCCCGGTTACCGGAGTTTAATTGACGTATTTTGTTCGGTTAGCTGTCAAACTAATCACCGATTAGTCGTTATCGGCTTTTATGCAAGCGGCCCTTAGTGTTAAGCTCTGAAAAGTATTTAGGCCAAGTCTATAGTTTTTTTAGCTAGCCTCAAAAAGGAGATGGAAATGGTTCCTAAGCCTCTACTCTAGTTAGTACAAGACTGGAGTTTTTGGACAAGTTCGACTTCATGTTCTACTCGGAAACTAGTATTTTTCGGACTAAGCTGTCCTCTGTCGCCGCAAGGAATCACTCACCTATTCCCTGTACTCATATTTGTTTTTGTTATTTTCAAGTGGCTTAACGAGGGATTTAAAATGGCAATTTTCATTTCGGTTTTATTTATTAACTTCTGTCAAAACATCCAAACCACCACTCTTCGCATGGCACGGCACGCCCACCAACTTAATGCGCTACCAACGACTTTTAAATGCTATTCAATTCATTCATTCATTTATTCATTTCAATTGCTTTCCTTAATTCTTTTTTTGAAATCTGTTTGCAATTTTTAATTTTCTGTTGCCTTAAATTTATGTTCTTAATCGCTTTGATAATTTCAATTAAATTTCCTTTTAAGTTCGTCCTTTGGAGGGGTGATATGAGCAACATTGATGGGAAGCTACAACATACTACTATGAGAGAGAATTACTCTTTCTAATTAGAAATTAATAAAATGCCGTTAAGACTGTAACTGGTGGCATATGTTGTTGTTGTGCCGCGGTTGGCTTTCAGAGGCTTATCGGCGAGGTAGAGTTCAATGGCTTTATTTTATTGTAAGGAATTGTACTAAAGAAACTTTGACACAATTCAATTTCTATTCAAATTGGTCTTCTTAGGTTGAGTGGCAGCCACGCCTTAAAGGCGACGCCTTTGCTTACTTAAGAACCGCTCCGCAGCAAGTAGCATAAAATACCGTCCAAACCACCGTACAAACGCGACGCTGAGCAAGTGCTTTATCGAGTGGCGAACAATTTCCTCACTCGATAAATCTTATCCCGGAATGCTTAGTTAGTCTGAAGTCCTTGAATGACATATTAAAGCTCTTTCACCGAAGCCTTTGATTTCTCTAAAGTCCATGGATGATATATGAAAGCTATTTTTTAGTTATTTAGGCAGGCACGAGAAATATCCAAATTTCTTCGGATACCTGCCGTATATAGCCAGAAAATCCATTGATGTAATTGATGTGAAGCAGCTGAAGTATATGCCGCCTGTAGTAAGAGAGCCTCATCTTGCTGATAAGGAGTGCCACTCATAGATGCGACTGAAACAAGCTCGCATTAATACCATTTCTTCGGTCTCTAAACAGAAGAAATACTTTTTGCCCAATCGTGTTAGAGGACCTAGAATACTCCTGTGTTAGGGTATGCCCGTCCTAAGCGGCTTCTAGAATACACGGCCCGATCGTCCGAAGGGGTCAAACACAAATGTTCGATAAAGGCGGCATCGGACTGAAATAGTCCAAAAAAGGATGGCTCATAACACACTTCTAACCGCCTAACTTTACTTAACTAAACTTTCCTCGGGTAGCACTACTTTTTTTCTGAGAATTTGTTGTAGGGAGGGCTTAACGTGATCACTTTTGTGAACTCGTCGGAGAATCCTTCGAACGCAGTTTCGTAAACGCCTACCTTTTAAACGGGTTATCCAAACTTTGCGGAAACGACAATCCCTTTACATGAAGTGAACGTGCATCAAATGAACCCGCTTCACGTTTTATCTCCATCGCCCTTTCCTCAACATATTTAAGTACTATCACGACTATATCGACCCTAACGGCATTTTCACCCTAATAGCGCTTAAATTTTCACATCCTCTTTCCAGGCATGCATCGCAAATCTATAGAAGCTCAACAAACGCTAAAAGATGATTCCGGCGTTAGTGATCACGAAGACTCCGCTGGCTCTAAGTCCAACGATGAATCACGTCGCCTGAGCTCCTCCACGGAGTCGCTGAATGTTGTGAGTCCCGGTCCAACGCGCGAGCGACAGCATACATCCTCCACTGCAACAACACCTACAGCAACCACCGCCTCATCATCTTCACCACACATTGACTTGAGTAGCCCATCGCCGCCAACAGCAACATCACTAGCACTGCAGTTATCTCCTCTGCAACAGCAGCAACATCAACGTAATTTTTATCAACAAGCGTCAGCTGCCGCTCAACCCTCATACCACCCGCTCTTGGATGCGGCTAATGCTAGCGCTGGTGCGACATCAAGCAAGGAGTTCCACAGAATTATGAACACAGCAGTTGCTGCAGCCGCGGCCGCAGCAGCAGCTAGTAATGCTGCCGGTGGTAGGGGTGGAAGCCCGGTATCTGCCGGTAGTGGGCTACATCATCATGGACTTGCGGGATCTTATGCAGCGCTCGATCATGATCAGGACGCTTTTAGGTGAGTTTGATGCTGAAAGGCTTGTGAGCTTTTGGGTGCTAAAAGCTTAGATTTTTTTTTGCTATTGTTGCATAATTTAATTCGCATTTTCCTCCCTTTTTTTTATTCTATCGTCTTCAGAAACAATTCGATCGCTTGCCTGCGCGCCAAAGCTCAGGAGCATCAAGCTCGTCTACTCAATAGCGGTTTATTTTTGCAAGTGCGCTCCTTTGCAGGCTTTCAAGCTTGTAACAATTCTGCGGTCGCCGGTGGCATCAACCCGTCTAACCCGCTCAACAACAAAATCAACAACGATAATGAAGAGAGCATAAAAATAGTAGACGATGCAGATGAGCAATGCGCTCCGCTGGATTTTGGCAATACGAATAATAACAACAACAATAGCAATACCAGCAAAGTGGATTTTACTGCTGCGCTACAAAAACAACAGCAACAGCATCAATTAAAATTGGAGCGCATGTCTTGCGATCTCTAAGGTCAAAGTGCACTCTAATTGTAATAGAAGCTTTGAGCGAAACTTACAACAACATCAACAGATAATTGTTTAACCACAAAAATATAACGAATTTATTTATATTGTAGCATAAGCTAATTAAAAAAAAAAAGTAATTAACCCTATCACGATTGTCGATTAGCGAGCAAAAAGTGACACTCGATATCTCTCTAGACTCGCTTGTTTGTTATATATTATTCTTTCGACTGATAATCGGCAAAACGATCGTTTGAAGACGAATTTGCGAAAATTTAATCGACAACCAACAATCGTTCTAGGGATAATACCCGTTCTAAGAATTTTATAGCTTTTAAGCCACACAAAAAAGAATTTGTATATACTATTTATAGCTGTCATCTGATCTATTTTAAAGTAAACGTTTTTTTAAATACGCAATAAATTTTTAATGCAATGAAATTTTTAACAGTGAAATCATATAACTAGTCACTTTATTATTGTTCAATTCTTTTCTACTTAATATGTATGCATCTTCTTAGATTTGTATAAAAAAATAAATAAATGAGTTCAAAAATTAAAAAACGATTTATTCAGAACTCGTTTCTTTGTAACGGTTAATCTCCGAAAGTTCCGAACGGATTTTCATGGAACTTTCTCTAGTAGGTGGACAGCAGTATCTGCCATATTATTCTCTCTCATTGATTTCGGCCGTCTAAAAAATCCCTTTTTCGCGATTGCTACCAACCCAATCCTAGTACTTCCATTTGCACTTTTTTTCAGGAGCAGGATGGTGTAGAGTAGGTCGCCTCCCCGTTGGTGTACCCTGGGTAACGCTAAATAACCTACATACGCCTACACGGCTAGTTTCTACGTATTTGCAGTTCTACCAGAACGGTGCCAGTACTTGTGCTGTACCCATCGTACCGAAACGACCCGGGCCGTTTTTTTTATATCGACCCGACCAAGAGCATTACACCGCGGGGTGACCCTGTCTGACATTTCGGCAGGGCTACACCTCGTTACAACAACAACAACAGCAGAATTGCCTCATGGGACCAGATTTATTCATTGGCGTAACGCAAAGTTTCAAAAATGTTTCTAAGAACCTTTCTTACTTCACACTCACTCAATACAACAGCGGAAGACACTATATGCTTCCAGTGAGCTCGTAAGAATCACCTATACCTCATTTACATCACGAGGCGGGAATGCTGCCGGTTGGAGAGCATAATAAAATGCTGCGCAAGCACTTCCTGTTGTTGCAAACGGCAGCATCCTAACAAGCAACTGTTCGAGCTAGCACCGCCTCCTAGGCCTGTAAGGACACATCTACGTAAACATTTTGATGACATCCGGTACCTTGCAACAACGCCGTTTGATCCAGAGGTACAGGGCAGGCTCTGAATCACATCCATGATACGTCTGTTGCCTAACTTCTTGAGCTCTATCCGGTGAACGCCGTTTTGCATACTTCAACACCTAGCAAAGCTGTCGAGGAACGTCTTTTTCCTTGAGAGACAAGGGTCACTCTGGCTCATTTACGGTCTGGATATTGTACCAGGTTGAACTCCTACCTATCCATACTGAACCCCGAAGTGCCGAATGAATGTGTAGCATGCGGCACGTCTCCTCACAACACCAACCACCTATTCACATGCTCTGCGGAGCCCACTCTTTTAACAGCCATCTTCCTCTGGTCCAACCCTGTAGAAACTGCTAGTTTCCTATGACTTCCGTTAGAAGACATTGATGGCAATTTAGGCCAAGGCCAACAACAACAACAACAACGCGTACAATAAGCAAAGCCACAGTGAATCCAAAAGGAAGGATATGTCGTAAAGGACCTCGTCCCATTCAAGAACAAAACTACCTGTGAAATTCGTGGGTAAGAGGGCTTGGGGCCAATGCCTAATAAGAACACTGTCCGAAAATGGTCTTTGAGCAGCATTGATATTCGGCTGAGAGTCATGGCCTTTGGAGTATTCGAAGGGAAAATCTTCGGTAGCTTTGTTGACCTTTACTTTAATTGGTGAACCCAATATTTTAAGAGATAAAATGAATCACATTTTCTAAGCGGCTAAATGTCTAAAAAAAAACTGCAATGCAGGAGACTAATCTTGCGGCCAGTCGGATCTCGGAAGGGGGTGCGGGTTGTCTTGCGTTTATCATTCACCATACTCTCAAGAAATTCAACACTGTCCAAAGTGACCGGCCTTCAGGACATAGTCGTCCCGGCAGACGGTGTTGGTCTCGAGCTATCATGGGCTACTTTATGTGGCATTCGTGCCTTTTTGCCGGCAGCAAGGAAATTCACGTCTCGCCTTTCTGCACAGTGAACGTAGGCGCACACACGAGAGTTACAGTAGTTTCCGTTGTTAGTCTGGGATTAATTAATTGCGTTTACTGACATCAGGAAGTGGCATTGTCATCTGACCATCTGCAGATCACTCTCTCCGTCGATGGTGCCTCGGATTTTGTACTATCTGAGATACGCATATACGTAATTTCAACAAGGGCGATTGGGCCGGTTGTACCAAGTTTACAGAGCGCTCCTTTGGTGCTCTTTCTACTCTATCTGACGTAAGCGAGCGTGAAAGAATGTTCTGCAAGGTGACCCTAACCAATCAATGAATGAGACCATGTGCGTGATATTGATCCTTCTGACCCTCAAAACAGCGGTCGCCACAGACGGCTGATAGATTAGCGCAGACATGGCAAGTGGCTGGAGCACCTCAGGTCCTGCAACCTCTCCACTGGAGCGGGAGCTATGGGCCACCGTTGAAGCCTTGTCTAACCCACATAATATTTTCAGGGCTACTCAGCGTTATGACGACAACAAGGTTAAGTTCGTATTGATGGGAAGGTTCGAGGTTGTCATATCAAGTAGTTCATGAGGCAGTCGGGCTAGTATCTGGACTACCGGTTTGACATTTCCCAAAGGACTGTCATTTCGACAACAATACCCTCGGGTAGTCTCTGGATCCAGTGTGCCTTTATCCCTATGCAGAGCTGTAAATCCAAAACAGTCGGTTTTAACCAAAGGCTCCCTTGGTTTAGACCATGTAAGCTGCATTTTTCAGCAGGTTTTTCAAAGACGAGAAAGTGGATTTCGACCTTGAATATTATAATACATTTACACTGCACCAAATGCGTCGCATTAGGCGAAGTTATTTCGAGAATGTTTGTCCTCAGGATGAATTTGTTTGCCCAATTAGATGGATTTAATTTAATTTAACCTAATTTTGTGATCAAATTGAATCTGTGGATGAACGGTCTCGAAAGAACTTGGCCAAAAGTGGCGCATTTGGTAGTGTAAATGTAGCTTTACAGTAGCGAATTTCAAATTTAATTTTTTTTTTTTTGGTTTTGATTTAAAATGGCGAAAGTTAAAAGCGGTGAGTAGCGCCTGTATTGGCACAGAAATTAGGAGGATCAAGAAAAAAACGCATCCACACACACTCGAAGTTGAACCAAGAATCCAGTTTTTATTTGAAATCATTGAAAAATGCTCTTTTGCAGCAGGTAACCGTAATAAAATCGTTAAAAATTGCGCGTCAATTGCGATACCACTGTCGGCAAGGTAGTTTTGTTGTCAACCAAGTTTAGCTGACGTGCACTGCGTTACCAACGTTAACTTCGAGAATGGCGAATATGGCAACTTCTTCACAGGTAAACAACACGTCAGATTTTGTTTTTGCATTTGGGAAGCGGCTTTTGTTTGTGGATATTTTTCAATTGATAAGTTTATAAAATTGTTTTAATTCAATAAATCACAGCACAGCAAAGATGTTGTGGCAACTTGGCATAATTTGTGCGCTCATGGTGTGTTACGTGCAAGCAGGCCCCGAGGAAGCGGAAGGTGTGCGCTTTGCGAGCCGCTGTGAGGCATGCAAAATATTGGCCACCGAATTGCAGGAGCGGCTGAAGGAAACGGGGAAATCGCATGATGTGCTCGAAGTGGGGTAAGCTAGATAAATATTAATTGATCTGTTTACAATGTTTTTACATAATCTAATTGCACTCCCAGCTACTCCCTCGACGATGTCAAACCAAAGAAACGCACCGAATACAGACGCAGTGAACTACGTCTAATCGAATCAACGGAAAATGTTTGTGAACGCATTTTGGAATATAATCTGCATAAGGAGCGCAAGGATAGCACACGTTTTGCAAAAGGCATGTCTCAAACCTTCAAAACACTACACGGCCTAGTGGACAAGGGTGTTAAGGTGGATTTGGGTATACCCTATGAGCTGTGGGATAAACCACCTGTAGAAGTGACACAAATGAAAGCGCAATGTGAAGATATACTTGGAAATTATGATGATGTTATATCTGATTGGTATTTTAATCAACAAGAAAAGAAAACGCTGATGGCCCACTTGTGCGAGGATGAAGTGCTGGCAAAAGATGATCGCAAATGTTTGCAGGAAACATTAACAACGCATGGGGAAAGTGATGATGAGGATTATGAAGTTGAAAAGAAGCAAACTAAGAAGCAAAAATCAAAGCGTCAAGGTGATCCAAACAAAAACAAAGAAGAGCTTTGAATGCACAACGGAAATTCTAGTTAATTCTAAATTTGCGTAATTTAATTGAACTGATTAAGTATGTACGTATGAAATGCATTTAGTGCACTAAGCATCACTTAAATTAGCCAAATATGTGAACAACTATGTACTTGTTTTGTATGCATGTATTCCATTGTTTATTTGTAAGTACAAGCCTATAGTTTCCTAAGCATAAAGATTTTATTATATAAAAGTAACCCTAAGTGAATGATAGTTGGCACAATCAGGGCTTATTCTTTACTGGGATGAGAACAAATAAAATTATTATGAAATATTATTTCATCTGTAAATATTTCAGTTATGATGCATCAGTTAAACATTAGAATCAAATTAATATCGGGATACACATCTGAGTTCAACATTCAACAATGAGTTTTAGAATCCATTTCAGGCCCGTGCGCAGGGGGTGGTTTTGGGGGTTCAAACCCCCCCTATTGGCTCTCAACGACTGAATTTTTTCATAAAACTGTCAAAAGTCACAACCTTCGGAGCATCCAAAAGTTCAAAACCCCCCCTATAGCAAATTCCTGCGCACGGGCCTGATCCATTTTGTAAATATCTAATTGTTTCAGTTTCGATTTCAATGCCAATTGAATTCTAGAACAAGCTGGATTGCTGCACCACAGTTAACGAAAAATTTATTGGGTTTCTGAAGAATTTTTTCATCCAGTAGTTTATTGAGCTCCACAGGCGGGGGGAAGAAGAATAGCACAATTTAAAAACGTATCAAACAAATAATACTGCGGACAAAACTAGGTAGATTTCGAATCACAAACATCTTCAAATAATAAGCTTAAACTATGTAGCTAACATTATGCACAGTAAACAAACCCCATTTCAGCTCTTGAGGTTACAAACAATAAATATCTTAAAAACAACACAGCCTTAAAACAAAATATGACGTCCATAACAAAATGTTCTTTTATCTTCTCCGATCACACCACATAAACGAATGTCCAAAAGAATATGTTAAAAACAAGAAAGGCCATTGGAAAAAAGCAACGCGCCTTACGATCAATCCACATTGATATCTCTTGCGGTGTAAGCGTTGTCCAACCATTATTCAAACACATTCCTCCAACACCACCATCTTCCATGCTCATCAAATCATTTTTGCTACAAAGCAAGGAATCACCAGTATTCGACGTTGTGGCACTAAAGTTAGTCACTTTCGATACATTATCTAATTCAACATTTTCATGTATCGTATGTATTGGTATACTATGTACTGTTAAATAATTATTAAATGTTGTTGAATCACTAGCAGGTAATAGTTTTGTTGTAGGTGGCGCACAAAATGAGCTTGAACGTGCTTTTGATGAGCGACGTGAGGGGCGTGGTGATAATGTTGATTTAAGTATATGTTTGCTATTCATTTTCTTTACATCAACATTACGTTTGCGACGCCATATAGTGTTGACAAAGGCAAATTCGATTAGGCTGCCAAAAATGAAGAGCGTACAACCGAGAAACCATACCTCGGAAACTTTGATGTAACTGACCTTGGGTAAGGTTTTGCCTGCAAGTAGTGTATAGAGGGTTAATAAGATTATTATATTATTTTGTTTATGGATAACTGAGTGGAAGATTGCTTCGAGGTTGTTTAACCAGACTGTCCTAGAAGTGAAATAAACCTATCCCGACTGCAGACATGAAGACGGCCATGAGTTGAATAATACCTTATTCAAGTATAATTTAAAGGCAGTTTTATACCAAAATCTGATAATCACAACTCAAAATTGTTTTAGGTCGCTTTCTCGGCATAGATTGCCTAATAAAAGTAGTAAAGCCAGTACATAAAATTTTTTTCTTTTTGACTATTATCGTTACTTTTTGAAGAGCACTGTTTTTCAAAATGAAATTATGTACTTTTGTGCGATCCATAGCAAATAACTGAAAGTTATTCTGATTTTGAGTTGTTACTCTTTTTGATTTAGCGTGCGATATAACTATTGCATTTTGAGTTAAAGCCATCTTATTATCTTGCACTCAACCATCAACAATAAGCAAGTACCTTGCGCCGAAGCGAGTGTTATAAAAGTCAACATAGTACTAGTGCCCAGCATAATACGTGGTGGCGCTTGATCTGCTTGCAACCAAAATGATACCCATGATATGGCCACAATAAGCATTGATGGCAAAAAATAATCCATAACATAGAAGCCCACTTCTCGTGTTAAATGCACAGTGAAGCTAAGCGAACTGTAATTACCAGCAAAAGCGCCATGTCTTAAATCATTCAAATCAGCATTTACCACAGTTTCATTCGACCAAGCGCCATGCAAAATATATTCGGTTAGATGCAAAGCAGGATCAATAGTAATCGGACGCTTTTGTTCCCAGTGTAACACCAACTCTGAGGTATTATACATCCAGCTCTCTAATATGGTGCTGCATTGTTGCTCATCGAATGGAAATTTCTGTAAATTCATCCAACAATAGAGCGTGGCTTTGATACGCGATGAAATGATGACTGTGCCATCTGGAGAAATTGAAGTGAGTATATCCTTCTCATTGGTGCCTAGTTAAGTGAGGAGAAGTATTAGTATATATAATTGTAATTTAAGATGGGACTTACCCAGCAAACTGGAATCTCGTTCATTCGCCAAGAATATATGCGGCATCCAGAGTGTATCACGCAATTGTTTCTCACCCAAAATTGGTTGCCTACGCTTGGGCGCCACCTTGCGAAAGGTTAAACGTGGGTCGAGAAAGCGTAATTGAAGTAAAACATGTATCTTAAATTGCAAATCATGCGCTTCCAAATTTTGCATGAAATATATATAAGCGCGCACATAAACATCGATTGGTAAGCGCGCTCCACCAGATTCAGTGTAGGTCACCGGCCTTTCCAGCCGATCGTAACGGCAGCCATGCGTGAGACGCTCGATAAGTTGGGTTTGTGATAAATTATCAGCATCCGCCAAGGTGGGGCAGGTAGTGTCCGCTTTTGTGTGGAGTGGCGCAGCTAATAAAAGTAACAGACCAAAGGCGATTAGAGAAGCTGTAAGCGGCATACCCATCTTGATTTTTTAATTATTTATATTAACTTCTGGGCTCTCTTTTGTAATGGTTACACTAAATTTAATTTAAATAACTACACATTGGTACAAACTATTGTTAGCAATTCACTTAAAACTTTTCACAGGAGAAGCAGGAAAAAACATTTGTGCAAATAACAGCACTTCTGATGAAGCGCGCCTCTACGTTGTCCATTGTTGTTGCTTCGAAGTACTGTAATGTTGCGTAGTGCACTTATTTTTGTTGTACGAAAACTTAAACGGGTGTGTTGTGTATAAATTATTTTATTAACAACAAAGTGCAATATTCACATGCTACATATTCGAAGTTCGTTACCCACTGTTATACACTCGTTGTTTATGAACTAGTATATCTTTCTCTTCTTTAAACACGACCCAAGATGACCGTTAAATACTTATGTATACTCCTTTGCACTAAAACAATAAATATAAAAATTTCTGAACTAAAAACAAGGTATTAGTTTCCTTTAGGGGACAACTCCTAATAAATTAGCTAAAAATATGCGAGATACCTCAAAAGACGCGTTTTGGCCTCAGCATCACGAATCCGCTTTTTTAATTTCTTGTTTTAGTGAAAAGTTATGGTCAAAAAACCGAAAAATGACCCGGGTCCGATACCAAAATTGGGGCGGAATCCATGGTATTTATGTGCGAAACACCTTTTTGAGTTGGCGGCCTTCGGCCGCGCTTATAAAAAATAACCCTGGGCTACGCCATCCCAAGTCCGGACGTGTGACATAACTGTGGCTACCGCCACGGCGCGACCTTTTTTGCACGTTTTCAGGGACAGTCTAATAATATTACAACAACCACATGAAAACTTGAAACTTTGATTGCAAATATCTCTGCAGAGAAGCGAAATATTAAAAAAGCGCTTCCGCAATCGTGATCCTGAGGCCAAAACGCGTCTTTTGAGGTATCTCGCATATTTTTAGCTAATTTATTAGGAGTTGTCCCCTAAAGGAAACTAATACCAAAAACAATAATAAATACACTTCTATTTTAAAATTTCGTTTTAAAATTTATCCAACAGTCTAGAAAAAAAGAACAGCGCTATTCAAACTGTACTGTTGTCAGTGCTGCCAATACCGTTTAGAAGCAATCGAAAGCCTCAAACGAGAACCGCCGAAGTATCGAGTACCCGGTTTTGGGTATCGATATCGATTTTATCACTATCGGTACAAAAAAACACTTAAGCCCCAACTACATAAAACGCAAACAAAAGCGCAGTTTTGGCAAATGCTTAAAAACGAGGCTCACATCTGTCAAAGTTTCACAAAGATATTGGATAAAAAATTTAAAAACGTAAATTTAGGGATAGAAAGTATTTATAAATTAAATAAATGTTAATTAAATAAAATAAAATGTAAAAAATAAATAAAAACCGGGAAGGCTATCTCAAGGAAGTCTTTAAAAAACATTAAAATGGGAAAAAATTTGTAAAAAAAATTGGGTCGGTCTTTCAAAATATTAAATTAAATTTCTTGCCTTGCCGGTTTGAGGGTTAAAGCGGGCTACTCACCTGGCAAGAAATGCCTCAAGAAACAAACGAGCATATATTTCTTATACCTGGGGGCAAATTCGGGTTCTATGAAATGATAAAATGAAAAGAAATTTCGTACAAAATTTGTGAAAAGAAACTTCAAATTCATACAAATTTTTTTTCACGTTATCATTTCATAGAACCAGAATTCACCCCCTGGTCAAGAAATTTTGACGTTTACCAAAATTTCCATTTTTTTGCAAATTACTCTTAAAAAATGTATAAAACATGTGTAGCACAATATGTACTCACCTTTGCTGTGGATCTGCACGTTTACCTTAAGAAATATATACGAGCACATTTATTTCTTGAGGTAAACCGGCGTTGCCAACCATCGAAAATTGTAGTATTTTTTCTTATGACCTGAGTATTGGCTCAAGAAAATTTGACGTGTCAAAACAGTTCTTGACCATTCTTGGACGAGTGCAAAATGCGTTAGTTAAAATTTATACCAATTGTGTATTCAACACACAATAAAATGAGAGCGAGATAGACTTTGATAAATTTTATTTTGACTTACTCTCATCTCAAGTCACAAAAATTTTGGTTAATGAAATATCTCAAAGTTTAGTAGCTTGATATCCCTGCAAAAATCGTTGGACTATGTGCTCAAACTTTTTGATATTGGAGTACTCCAATAGTAATCCTTTGTATACCTCATCGGACCACCTGCAGCTTTTTGAAAGCCGATCATTGCTCCTGCCTTATCGACGAAAATCACGACACTATCGCTCTGACAGTACATACTCAGAGGGTAACAACTTTGGAGTACATTGCAAAGTACTCTGACAGTAGGTACTCCATGTAGTAGCAGAAACAGAGCGACGGTTGGAGTAGGTGGTCCAGTCCAGGCAATGTTAATTGGAGCACAATTTTTATATGAAAAAGGGTTACATTTGGAGTACTCTGATGCTTCAATTGGAGTAGCCTTTGGATATGAAATAGAGTACTCTCGTTTTTTGCAGGGATTAGACAAAAATACAGAATACTGCCATAAAAAAATTAAGTGTATTCGCCTCGTAAAGACTCTCATATAGTTCCGTGTGAACGTGAGCGTGAATTAGTGGAGACTTTCTTTTCGTACGCAAAGGCAAAGAATTCAAAATCAATTCTTTTGTGCGTTCACACACAGCTGTCAAATGAGTTCAATTCTCCCAAAAATGTAAAAAAATCAAAGTTTGGCGTAGTAATTGTCAAATTTCAACACTTGTGAAGGGTTTGTGTCGCTTTGCGTTCGCACACATTTCACTGTGAGATGGTAAAATATACATTTCAAAGCAGATTTAATAGTACATTTATACTGCACCAAATTTGGCATTTTTGAATGAGTCATTTCGAACCTGTTTACACTGGAAAATTTTCATTTGGCTTCACCTTCCCAGCAAGAATCTTCTACCAGAACACAAAGCGATTCTTGGCAGAATTGGTCCATTTTCTTTAAAAAAAAAGCAGTTGAAATTTTTATTTACAGCTGTTCATAATGCAAAACTTTTCACACGTTAATTACGCATTAAGGTTTTGCTGGGCAATTCTAAATGTGGAACACAGGCAGGGTTGCTATTTTGAGGAACTGTGGATTGTATTGTTAGGCGAATGAGGCCAAATGTGATGGAATTCCAAATTTGGAAAATGAGGTTTGAATGGAAAAAAGCGCCAAATTTGCAATTTTTCGCCAAATTTACCAAATTTGGTGCGGTATAAATGTGGTTGTTGTTGTTACAACCATACTTTTCCCTGCCTAGTCGGAAGATCCACTTATAAAAAGTTACGTGACAGACCAGACAGGGTTGTACGGGTATGGACAGTCCTTTGCCGGAAGAATCCGGTACGTTCCGGTATTCCCTTGCTGTACTGCCCGACTGTCTTGGGAACGATTTCGTTGATTTTAGGCGCCTCTTACGACCAGCATACCTACCTCGGGCATATTCTAAACGGATAAATAATCGGAGTCATCATTCATGGTAATCGCAGGACAAAAGAGTTTACGAAATTACCGTTTTCGCCAGAAAGCTTCTGTCAAAGGCAGTGGCGAAACAACAAACGCATAAAAACACGTGCACAAATGATATACTTATTTTTCCCGGCTTTTTACTTGTTTTTACACATTTTCTAAAGAGATTATCAGAAAGCACATACTAAATTTTATTTCACAACTATTTTTTTCTAAACAAATTAACTAAAACTCATTAAAACAGGCAACGAATTCCGTAGCTTTTCCACGAACTATGCAAAAAAAATATAAACAAGAAAACAAAATGGTGATAACTTGACAGATCCACACGTAACTGTATACGGAAGAAGAAGAAACCACTCTTGTCAAAACAACCAGTAATGTTTAAATCATGGTCAGAATTGCTGATCAACCACGTGCATATACGACCACGGTTGCCGTTTTGGCCGAAATGTACCATTTTTGGTACGAATTTTTTCTCCGGGTACGTTGGTACGCAACATCCAAATTTGGTACGTTTTTGCCATTTTAACTTCAACGCAACTCCATTGACACTGCTACAAATGTCAAAACTACATTTGAATGACTACAAAAAAATTATTTAGTCACTATGTTGTGTCTCTTCCCTTCTTTACTGCAGGAGAAGTGAACTGGTACCACTTGGGAAAGGGCGGAAAAATGGCGACCCCTAACAGCACATTTACACTGTACAAATCTCATTTTCCAAATTTGGAATTCCATCACATTTGACCTCATTTGCCGAACAATACAATCCACAGTTCCTCTAAATAGCAACCAGCAGCAGATGAACTGCTTAAAATTGTTTTAATAAATGTTATATTGTTTGGCTAGCTGTTTCGTACAAATTGTGGTACGCAAAATTTTAGGCAAACGGCAACCGCGTATAGGACTTAAGCCCCAATTACATACATTTTTATGAAACTTTGACAAATGCACACCTCGGCTATAAGCATTTGCCAGAATCTCGCTTCTCTAGGTTCATCGATAGTCACAAAAAAAACATGGCATTTCTATCGACTGTTTAATCGCGTGTATGCAAGCGCTGTTAGCTGTCAACAAAAAGTGGAACTGTCGGCAAAAATTTGGACGCTAAAATTATGGAAATTTGTGCATATTTGCCTAGTATTTGATAATTTAGTCCAAATAAAGTAGTAAAAATATCTTTGCCTTATTTTGCGACTTCAGCAAATCAGCGTACAAAGTTTACAATTAAACACTCGAAAACACCATGCAGCAGGTAAGGATGCTTATAAATTTTTTGCATGTCTTACATGAATTGTAAACTCATAGATAACCGAGTCTATGGAGACTTCCGCATCTGGTAACGAGTCTGAAACACAAAACGAGAGTGGTGCACTCATGGAGACTGATGAAACGAATGAAAATGTGGGGCCCGCGGGTGGGACAACAAACACGCTAGACAGTGGGAGCAACGACGGCAATAGCGATAACTTAATTAATGCTGAAACACGTCCCGCACAGGGCGATGAAACGAATGATAACCGAAACGAGGCTGATGTTAATGCAAACAGCCAAGCAAGCGATCAACATAATGGCGTTTCCTCAAGCACTGACATGCCACCGCCAACACAAACCGGTTGTGGTGCACCAAGCGGTGACCAAGAGCCCCCACCTACTATAGCAACAGGGCCACCAATTGACGAAGAAGATGCTAAATGGCATACGGTTGGCATATACAATGGACTCAATGCAAATGTTTCCTCCTACATAGATAACAGCATATGGTCATCGTCTGGCATGAAAATAACAACACGTAATTTACCCGAACTCACAAATATATCACGTATGAATCTGGAACCAGGTACTGCTTATCGTTTTCGTTTGCGTGCTATCAATAGCGTGGGCGCTAGTGATTGGAGTGAGATATCCAGTTTCAAAACATGTCTTCCTGGTTTTCCAGGCGCACCATCAGCTATAAAAATATCAAAATCGTCAGAAGGTGCACATCTCACCTGGGAACCACCGCCGAGTTGCGTCAGTTCAAATGAGATTATCGAATATTCGGTTTATTTGGCAGTGAAACCGGGCAAGGATAAGGATGGAAAACCAATAGGCGCTGGGGCGCGTTTGCCTGCACAACTGGCATTTGTACGCGTTTATGTGGGTGCAGCTAATCAATGCACTGTAGCGCATTCTTCACTAGCCACAGCTCACGTTGATTGCTCCAACAAGCCGGCTATCATATTTCGCATAGCTGCGCGTAATGATAAGGGGTATGGGCCAGCTACGCAGGTGAGGTGGTTGCAGGATCCTGTACAGAGTGGTGCATCACCTGGTAGTGCGTTGACTGGAGGCACAGGAAGCATACAATCACCAACGCGCATTAAACCAGAATTGGGTAGTGCATCGCCGAATAAGCGTTTTAAGAGCAGCGCTGGTGTTGGCGGACGTTGAATTGGATGAATACTTGAAAGTCGCATTTTCACAATTTCAACATACTATAATTAGATTTTAAGTCTTAATACTTAGAAGATGCAAAATTTAAAGAAACACAAGTTATTTGGAATGTAAAACAACTAAACATTACAGTTAATAAATGCATAAGCTAGGTATAGTCAGTCGGTTTAAGAGTTTCAGCAAGCAGCAGATGGCGTTACGGGTCATGTTCAAACAGCGCTCACATTGTACTTGTGTAGATTGTCTAGAAATGTATGAATGTAATATTTAAATTGCAGTATATACTGAATGTATGAGGAAAATCTTTAAATAAACAAATACTGAAGCTTACAAACAACCTTTGGGCTAATTGAATGCAACTAAATAGTTAACATGAGTGACAGGTTACCCGACAGTGAAGAGCGAAGTTTTATAGAAAGTCTTACAACTACAATTACCTTCAATAGCCTGTGCGCACTTCTCCAAATAGCCCATACTATTTTCGTCCTTCAGGCTATTCGATGCCTCTATTTGCAAGCTATAATCTGCGCCGTATTTAAGAAAATCTTGATTGTCAGTAGGTATGTCGTCTGCTAGTTTTAGGCCACAACAACTGGCAGTTAGTTGAGTCCAAAAACGACTAGCATTTGGAAAATTGTAGCCGCCACCACCTAGCAGCACAGTTGGCAGTGAGCGCTGTAATACAAAGTCAACACACTTAATCAAATCTGCAGGTGTAAGATTCGTGCCACCCAGTGGATCGCCTACAATAGCATCAGCGCCACATTGGATAACACAAGCGTCAGGTGCATAAGCGTCCAATATTTTTAAGAGCACACTGGAAGGAAGTAAATGTAGATTAAGACTGAGGTGGGGAACATATGAATCAAAGCTAACCGCTTAAAATATTTGCAATAGCTCCTACCAGCTATACCATTACGATATGGAAAATTCGCTGCATAACCTCTGCTGCCACCAAATCCGCAATCATCACTGCCACCGGTCCCCGGATAAAATCCGCATTCATAACGATGCATGGAAAAAGTGAATACACGTTTCGTGACCTCAAACGCTTGCTGCACACCATCACCATGATGCACATCCAAGTCAATATAGAGCACACGCTGGAATTGCTTGCGCAATATCAGTATACCCAGCACAATATCATTGACATAACAATAGCCAGCAGCACAATCACGTTGCGCATGATGCCAACCGCCTGTCCAATTTATAATCACAGTTTGCTTATTTTTTTCTAACGCACTATATTTGCATAAACCAGCACAAGCGCTCATTGTTCCACCGGCAATAGTGCAAGCATATTCCCACATACCACGCCAGCTCGGACAATACAGATAGAGAGGGTGATGCAAGATCACACGTACGCGAAACAAAACCATAACTTTTGTAACGAGCCCCATGAGATAGTGATGACGACGCTGCTGAAAATATTTGTCACCGATGATCCGCACGTGCGGCGTCAGCTGAAGCTCAGTGTCCCGTAGGGATGATACCGAATCGATAAATTTTTCATCGATACCAATATTCGGCACGGCAATTCCCTACCTTGGCGGCCGCCGTGGTGTAGCGGTTAAGTGTTCGGCCTTCTACACCAAGTCGTGGCGGTTCCATGCCCGGCGAAAGTAACATCAAAAATTATTTAGAAAAACGATTTTTCTAAACGGGGTCGCCCCTCGGCAGTAGTTTGGCAAACTCTCCGGGTGTATATCTGCCATGAGAAGCTTCTCAGCAAAAAATTCATTTGCTTTGCAAGTGCCGTTCGGAGTCGGCAAAAAACTGTAGGTCCCGCCAACTTGTAGGAAAAACTCAAAAGCAACACACCACAAGTTGGAAAGAGAAGCTCGGCTAAAAATCTCGTTAGAGATTATGATAACCAGTTGGTATATCGCCGCCATTAGTTTTTTTTTTTTTTTTTTAATTCCCTACCGGACATTTCTTATGCACACTACCCTACCGGACAGCTAGTCAGTGATCACTTAGTGGATACTCCGGTCTGAGGTATCAGTTTGGGATAAAATTACTAAGCGATAAATCGTATTTTAATTAAAAATGTTTAGAAATACTATCTTAGTACCCAGTCTAATGAAATTCAAAAACATTTTAGTGGCTCAAATTGACTGTGAGCCAATGTAGATAGTATGATTGATTCTAAGACCATCCACTTGGGGGTTCCCCCCTGGGGCGGTTTACTGGGTTGCCACCTATCTCAATTTTTTAAATGTTGTAGGAAGATATGCCAATATGGGTTTCAAATGAAAGGTATTTTCAGCGACATGCCAAGTAAAATATTTTCAAGTAGGGTTGCCACCTAGGATTGCCACCTTACCGAAGAATATTTGTATATCCGGTACTATCTCGGGAACAGCTTAACCGATTTGGATGAAATTTGACATAGAGATGGTATGATTGATTCTAAGACTATCAACTTGGGGTTTGCCACTTGGGGGGGTGTACATGGTTGCCACCTATCTCAAATTATGGAGCGATATATGCCAATATGGGTATCAAATGAAAGGTACTTTCAGTGACATGCCAAGTAAAATATTTTCAAGAAGGGTTGCCGTCCAGGGTTACCATTTTACCGTATTGTATTTGTATTGTATATTTTTGGGATCATATTTGGATTATTTTAGGATCATTTTGGGATCATTTTGGGATCATTTAGGGGTCACTTTGGGATAATTTTGAAACTATTTTGAAATCATTTTGCGTTCAATTTTGGATTAATTTGGGACAATTTTGGGGTCACTTTCGGATCATTATGGAGGGTTGCCGCCCAGGGTAACCATTTTACCTATTGTATTTGTATTGTATATTTTGGGGATCATATTTGGATCATTTTGCGATCATTTTTGGGTCATTTTGGATTCAATTTAGGATCATTTTGGGAACATTTGAAGGTTTGTTGGGGTCGTTTTGGGATTATTTTAGGATTGTTTTTGGGTTATTTTAGGGCCTTTTTGGGATCATTTTTGGATAATTTTGAGGTCATTTCCGGATCATTTTGAGAACATTTAAGGGGCCCTTTTGGGATCAGTTTGGGAACATTTAAGGGTAATTTTGGTGTCGTTTTGGAATCATTTTGGGTAAGTAAAGTTAGCGCAAAATTGATCTCGGTCACCCAGGTCCTAAAATTTATAAGATAATGTAAAAAAAAATAAGGTGAAATTAAAAAGAGCAAAAAAATAAACTAAAATTAAATAAGACAATGAAACAGAATAAAATAAATTAAAAAATTTATACAAAACTAAATAAAATAAAAAAATAAAACCAAAAAATAATACAATAACAAAATAAAATAAACAAAAATAAGAACTTAGTAAAATAACAAAAAAAAAAGAGTTAATAAAATAAATGAAAATCAATAGGGGTATTCGCTCTTAAGTGTATGTGAAGTTACAAGGGTTTAGAAAGTACACAAAATACAATATCAATAACAAATCACTCAGAAATTGATGTTACCATAGCTCTGTTTCTTGAAATCTCCAGCAAATAACTGTCAGCAGGAGAGAGTCTTGTAAAAAGCTGTCAAAATCTCATTTCTGCTAATTTTTCGTCGAACAGGGTTCAGCAGAAACTTGCAGACAAAACAGCTGTTATGTTTCTGATTGGCTAACAATTTGAATTTACATTTTTTGTTGTTGTTTTGCTATTTCACCGATCAGCTGTTCCTGCTTGCTGGTTTCTGCTGGACGAAAAATATCCAGCAATAACTTGCAGCGAATTGGCGCTCTCTCTCTCAATTAAATGTCAAAAAGCTGCTGAATTCGCTGCTAATTTTTTCAAAGAACACTTTTTTAGGAATAATTATTCATAATTAGCAGGAAAAAAACAAAGCTACTAGCTTTGTTTCTTGAAATCTCCAGCAAAGAACTGTCAGCAGAAGAGAGTCTCGTAAAAAGCTGTAAAAATCTCATTTCTGCTAATTTTTCGTCGAACAGGGTTCAGGAGAAACTTGCAGACAAAACAGCTCTTACGTTTCTGATTGGCTAACAATTTGAATTTACATTTTTTGTTGTTGTTTTGCTATGCCACCGATCAGCTGTTCCTGCTTGCTGGTTTCTGCTGGACGAAAAATCTCCAGCAATAACTTGCAGCGAATTGGCGCTATCTCTCTCAATTAAATGTCAAAAAGCTGCTGAATTCGCTGCTAATTTTTTCAAAGAACACTTTTTTAGGAATAATTATTCATAATTATTCATAATTAGCAGGAAAGAAACAAAGCTACTATTATCACAACCCTACAACATTTGCAGATGATTGCAGAAATCAAGTGGTGTAAGTGTGAGATCAGTGTAAGCTTTTGACAGCTGAATTTGCGATTATGTTTCTCAAATGGATAGAGTTTTTGTTTATACATATGACACCTACTCTTTTCTGTGCTTCTTGGCATTTTGCGTGCGCAGTTTTTTTTTATCAAAATAAAAATCAGCTGATTGTTGTAATCCCATGATAACAAGGTGCGCTCACGCTCATCTAAGTTACACTTACAATTGTACATTGCATACACTAACGAGCGAATACCACTAATATTATTCGAGGTTTCTTCTACCGCAAATCGAAGTCTACATATTGTCTCTTGGACTTTCAATTTGGGGAAGTTTTACTGTTTTTTATTGTTCTAAGCAATTAGCCAATTACTTACCTATTGCACTTATTTATTAGAAAAATAAATCCCAAACAATGCTATGTAACAATTAATAAACTTTATTTTCTATAATTAGCGTTTTTGTTTTTATAAATTTACATATTTACGTAAAACTACATACATACATATTCTTGTAATCCTACTAATTATTCTAGGTAGTTTTTTCCGTATATAATTTTAAATAAACTAGCCGGATTTCTTAACTATTCACTAATATACGTTATTCGCTAACACTTTAGATCATGGGTCGGCAAATTGGTAAATGCAGGTGTACAAGTGAGAGCGCTTATACACGCGCTGTGATCGTTCGAACTATATTTTTAACATTCGCTGACCAAACAAGCGACACCCCCACGCGATGTGGTTTCTCCCTTGCTCAGCGACGACTAAATCATTTGGTAAACAAAGGGCGAAACGTGTCTGTGTGATGAGCCCAACTTGTTTGACTGATCTTAAGATCAATGGGGCGCCGATGCTTGCTTTAGTTGCTCTCTTAAATGTCAGTTAATTTTCCATTGCCATAACATCATCATAACCAGATAAAAGAGCTGATTTAACCAAGCTTATGAAAATCGATATAACGCGATATAAAATACTTTGGCACGTAGTCATAGTCGAAATAAAGTAGGTACTAATGTTAGTGTCAGCTTTTTTAACAGACAGTCCGTTGGAAATGGTGTCAAAAAGCTAACGCTAATTTTAGTGCTTACTTTATTTCGACTATGAATATGCCCCATTGATTTCAATAAGGTTGTTGGATCAGCTGATTTATTAGGTTATGTTACGGTTTACGTTATGAAAGACTAAGCAACCAGTCTAATATATTGACGTGCCATACGAAAACTAGCATTTTCCAAATTTCTTACAATTCTGTAAAAAAAACTAACACTTTCAAATTTTGTCTGACGAAATCTATCTCTTTCATTCTGTGTCTGACGAAAACCAACACTTTTGGCTAGGTATTTTTCTTCAAACAAAAAATGAAAGTGTTAGTTTTCGTCAGACACAAAATTTCTGGTGTTAGTTGGCACTTTCGATATATGAATGTTTATTCCCAGAACTACACATAGTTATTTATTTTAAATGTACAAAAAGATTTAGAATCTATGAGTATGAGAAAGTAGCTTAATAGTCGAATTGTTATTTTTACTTCTAATTACAATCTATACATAGTTTAACTACAAAATATGTTTTATTTTTTGTAATAATGAATTTTACAATTTCGCATTTTTTAGTTTATGTATGTATTTTCATTGTCCTCACTATTGATATTCTGTTTTTAAAACGTATACCTAGTTGTGCTCAGCTCTAGGGTTCTTAACACTTATCCATTAATCTTCTAATCGGTTCACTGATTTGTGGTCGAGATATTAAAACATCGGATTTTTGCCAAGTTTTGACTGTTTACTCTTTGGAAAAGCTCTCGCGACCAAGGCTATACTTTTAGGCTAGATGACGCTCAAGTCGCTATATTTAAAAACCCCTTCTACCGGAAAATTGGCGCTACAATCGAGAAATTAGAAAACTGTATTTTTAGTCCGTATTTTTGTAAGCAGACCAAGTCATGGGAATCTGCTAGTTCTTCATGAAACTTCTAAATACTGTGGCGCATATGGACACGGCCGCCAAGATAGGGGGAAGGGTCATATGGGGTGAACCCCCGGGCCCGGGCTTTTTGAGGGTCCAAGAAATACTTCAATATTCTCGTTAGACTTGACCAAATGAAAAAAAAAATTATTTTTTTTGAAAATGAGTGAAAGTTTCAGATTTTTCCCCCGGGCCGGGAACTCCTGTCGACGGCCTTGCATATGGACACATGTGTTTAATTAACCCAAAACCGCTAATCGGCCGTATTCGACTAAGTACTCGAATACAAAACGTGTGGCGGCGATATTCCAACAGGTTCTAACGGGACTTTTGCCGAGCTTCTCTTCCAACTTGTGGTGTGCTGCTTTTGAGTTTATTTCTACAAGTTGGCAAGACCTACATTTTTTTTCCGACTCCGAACGGCACTTGCAAAGCAAAAGAATTTTTACGGAAAAGCTACTCATGGCAGAAAAACACCGGGAGAGTTTGCCAAATAATAATTTCGATGTTGCTTTTGCCGGGCGTCGTTACCCGACCAATTGGTGTAGTTAGATTAACGGATTAGCTTAATCTCTAGTACTCTGCCTTCTCCGGACTGAATAAAGAAGCGATTACCCAGGACAAAACGAAGTATTTGCTGTCGATAGTTACAAATTTCAAACCGAAAACAATATCAGTCTAGAAATCCAACGGAGAATCACTCTTGCCAACAAGTACTGCTTCGGACTGAGTAGAAAATTGAGAAGTTAAGTCTCTCTCGAAGAACAAATATTACCCTCTATAAGCTACTCATCATATCTGTCCTGATGTATGACTTGAACTGTTTCAAGAGAAGATAGGATTGCCCTTGGAGTATTTGAAAGAAAACTTCTCTTATGGTACTTCCCGTGATGCCAGAGGCGAGTATCGATGGGGGTTTCCAATTGCGCCAGTAGTAGCTAAAAATCGTCTAGGCGGTTAAGCGCCTGTAAACGATGAATGATGCTCTAGAATTCGTATCCATCAGAGAGAGCTGTTAAAGCATATCTCAGATAATTCAAGTTACAAACGGTGAGACTACGAGTGCACTGAGGTTACATACTCAGGGCAAAAACGAAGAGCAAACTAGTCACACTGATGGTAGTTTTCACTCCGAGCTGGAAATATAATAGCTAAACCTGTCTTCCTCTTTCTTCCGTATCCTTTTTCTAATTTATACATTTTATCTATTTACATAACAAAATAATTTCTTTACCCCATCCATACATCCTAGTTTTAATAATACTCGATCTGGGCCTATGTAACGAGTAAGAACATATAAATTGTCTTAAGCTATTTCTTTCTTCTAATACATTCAAGATAACCTAAACTTCCATTTCCGGTTCCTCGCTTAGCGTATAAACCCCCATGGTGGCTTGGGAACCGCTATTACTAACATTTGTTTCCAAACAAGGCTGCGATGTAGTCAGCGCTGGATTGTCTCTGTGCGACGTACTCAAGTTGGCTGGCATAACGCTAGATGTCGCTGTAGAGCTCGTAAAAGGCGTCAAGTTGTTTAAAGCTAAGGTATGCGAGTTACCGCCACCCTTGAGAAGATGTGTTGATGTTGTTGTCGAGCTATTCGGATCCATAGTGAGTATGGGTACGAGCTCGTGATTTACATAATCTTTTAGTGGATGCATTTGCTGAAGATCTGTATCTAGTTGAGAGCCATAGGCGAGCGAGGTTGGCGTGCCTGTTAGAGAGAAAGAATGAGGCAATGAGTTACAAAATGAGAGTAATAAATAAACTTTCTCTGCGTCTACTACTCACCCGTCACCAATGTTTCTTCGGTGGGATTGCGTTTGTACAAGCTTGTGCCCTTCTCATATTGTCAAGGTGGCATATAGTAACCCGGATCATCAGCCATCGTATCCAATGCATTTGCACCCTTCTTGAACTCCACCACAATTTTGATACGATGCACAATCTCTTCGTGTATAACATTGAAACACATAGCCGTTAGTGCCATCCCCGACATGATATAGATCGAACAAAACCATGTTGTTGTCGTCGACTCACGTCTCAAACCCGGTAACATATCACCAAAACCAATTGTGGACAAACTCATGAAACAGAAGTATACACCATCCAGTATGGGCCAATCTTCCAGGCGATACAGCACCACAGCACCAATTAAGATGTAAATGACCATCATTGAAAGGCACAACAAAATTGGCGCCAGTATACTCAGTCCATGCATGGAGCCCCGTGATTCACTAGCACTTAACGAATCAATATCGGGTGGTAGGATTTGTGTGCTCGTCGTGATATTGGTTTGTTTCTCGGCCGACGACGACTGAAATGAGTCGTGTACATAGTAGGGTTCCTGTAAGACCGCCTGCTGTTTACGCAGCTCCTCTTGTTGTCGTTTGCGTTTCATACGTCGCTCCTTTTCAGCCATCCGTTTTTCATCATAACAACAATAGCCACAATTGGAGCACAAACAACAGCACAGTGCTTTGGAGAATACCTCACGCGCTACTTTGGCTAATATGCCACCGGTGCTGGAGAGATAGACGAGCGTGAGCGGTATGCCGAATAACGCATAGACAAGTGTAACTAGACGGCCGAGTGTCGTGCGTGGTGCAATATTACCGTAACCTGCGGGAGTTTGTAAGGAAGAAAAATAAATAAAGAGAAAAATTTGTAATTTTCATTTGTTAATTTTGGGATACAAAATATCCTAGATCTGTTAAAAATCAAGTGGGGATAGTATTAAAAAACCTAGTGATCACAGATAAAAAATTGGTAGAAGAGAAACTTTAACCTAGTTATGATTTCTTTATTATCGATTTTTTCGATTATTTTTCACTGTCGATTTTTTTAATCGATTATTTTACATTGTAAATTTTTTTAGTCCAATATTTTTTTTGTCGAATTTTTGTAATCGATCATTTACTATAGATTTACATTTTTATATCGATTTTTTCTCGATTCTTTAATGGTAAACATAGATTCTTGATAAATTATCGAAATAGTGCCGTCTGTGCGATGGACGAAAATATGGGTAAAGCTAAGTCCTCACCAAAGCTGAAAACACATTGTTTCGTAAAAATAATCGAAGTATCGACTTATATGTATAAAAATCGAATATTGATTAATAACTTTTCCCGATTCGAAGCCACGTCCCTAATTAGGCTTTGCGTATCAAGGCACCCCGCCATAACTTTCAGCAACACCCGACACCAGTTGGAATCACCAAGGAAGACCGAGTCATCCTCCACATCTTTCCACCATCCCAGTCGTAGGCTCCCATCTTCTCCGTTATCGGGTGTCGGTAGAAAAACTTCTGGGGCGAACATTCCGGCGGTCCATTCGGTCAATATCGTTAATTTCCTTCCATACTCGTCTTTAGTATCCGTAGATCAGAACAGGCATGATAAGAGACTTTGTTCGTCGCTTGTTGGCTAAAGTGATTCACGGTTGAATTTCTCGTCTACCATTATTTCCAGGGTTAGCCCTGGTTCCCAAAACAGATGATGTACCTTACAGTTTGAAATTACAAACTATCCACAGTGACGTGGCTTCCAAGGCTTAGGTGCGCCGTTGTTTTTTTTTTTTTTTTTTGAGGACACAATGTACAGTAAGGAGAACTGTTCCCTCCGTTGTGGAATTAAGCTTAGGAAATGTACAAACTCTCGCTGTATTTTTCGAGAGAATCCAGAGGTATGCCGACTATGAAATACTTCGGAGCAAAACTGAGAGGAATTTTTCGAATGTGGATTTATTATAGTGACCTGGCAAGCGGGTCCAACTCTTTGCCTCTGCCAGGTGTCATTACCATCTTCACTTTATCATCGTCGTACCGTCAGATATTGAGATATCATTTCCTACAAAACTAAGCAGTAAGGAGAACTATTCCCTTATTTGTGGAAGTGATATTAGGAAATGTCTAAACAATCGCTGTACTTTTTTAGAGGGATACCTACTTAAAATTGCCTTTAACCGCCTAGACGATTTTGGCCGTCCAAACTTCATTAATTATAATCCTAGTTCATTTGCTGTGGTCGTTATCTAAATAATGAGTTTTCATATCCGAGGCTCGGCTGTTGGATCTAATTGGAATTTTGTTTTATGTGGTGGGTCCCAAACCCTACGCACTACCCGTTTCTCGGGGAGTTGGATTTAAATTACACATCTATGTAGCAAGCCGCTTGGTCCAAGACAGACGTCCGCTTGCAGCCGCACCTCATGATGACAGACGCTACCGTTGGAATCCACTGGCAAGCCCTTAAACCGATTATGTCAGAGTGGCCTTGTCAGGTTGTCGCCTTCTCACATCAGTTCACCACCGAACGGATGTTCAGTGGCTATCCAGAGGATACGATTCGGACGTAGTGAGCTGCTTGGACACATAGAAAAATCGCTCTGGTCATTCCCAGTCCTCCACTTGCGTGGACTTCTACACACGATCCCATTCTTTTCTAGAGGGAGATCGGCTAAAAAATTATTCTGGATTACAACTGGAACCAGTTCTCGAATAATAGTTCCTTTGAAGAAATATAGTTTTCCTGGCAAGCAGTTCCCATCGCTGAAGTCACAGTCAACGGCAGTTTTAGGAACATGAAGCGAACTTGATGTTAAGTGTCTCCAAGGTAGCACCTACCTTAACCATTATCTCTTTTCGCTTGGTTACATTGTTAAATAATTTTGTCAACAAATGATCAAGTTGAGACAGTGTGAGCAAACCTTCTGGTAATCACGGGTTCTTTGGACATCCCGGCATCTCTGAGTGTCCTTTCTGTCAATCTCATCTCGGATCGTCTAGAACCTGGCCTCTTTCTGCACGACTTTTTGCAGTGTACTATGATTAAGTTTCGTTATGACAAGACTAAGCCAAACCATCAAAATTTTAGAGACTTTCATTGCTCACATCGATTATCCCGTACCTTTACCCTACACTTAACATATTCCGCTCTTAAAGGGACTCTCATATCATAATATGGCTGTTGAAATTCAATTGCCACCTGTAGCTACAAATTAACATTTCCCCAATCATATCAGCATATATCCTGAAATTGAATCACCTTATCATAATAAATTGCCTGATGTTTATCCAAAGTCAACGTTTATCTTTTTTAAGTATTCCTTTGATTGCCCCATTCAGTTGTTTATGAAAACAAAACATCCTTCCTTTAGCTGTCGTAACTAATAAAACAATAAGATATTCATGAAGTGGCACAAATTTAATGCTTGAATGCTTTGCAAAGTACCATTGAAATGTCATTTGTGTTGTTTCAAATGACAACAATAAAAGTAAAAATTTACAATATTGACTGATTGAATTGCGAAAGGGAGTGCAAAAATTAAGTATGTAGATGAGTGCGGAATCCCAACAATCGCTTCAATTTTTATGTAGATTATAAACTTTATATTTTATGGCTTTCGAACATTTGTGTGAAGTGGCATTTTTATTGCAGAAAATGATGGTAATCTAATTTGCATAGACAGTAAAAATTGTGCGGCAGATTTTTAATGTACTTATGGTTTCTAAGATTACCATATACAAATATTTAAGATGGAATAATAGTCGAGATCAATTGATTTCTTCTTACTGGCTTGAAAAAATGAGCTCACTTTGCTTTTTTCGTGCACTTTTAACAATATTTTGAGAAAAATAGCTATGTTTGAAACTTTCGAAATTCGGTTTTTGAAAAAATTTTTGATTTACCGTGTTTTATTTCAATGAAATATTATTTTTTTCATAAAAATTCCAAACTTCGAAAATTCGAAAAGGATGTTCGAAAATTCGAAGTTGAACGAAATGTTTTTCCTACTTAACAGTGATGTAAATAGGGTGCAGATTTTGCTGATTCGCTCATATTAGACTCACCAAACCTCAGTGCATCCTACTTATGCACATACATATGTATGTACATATGTATACACCTTTTACTTTATTGTTTTCTAACATTTTGGAATAATGGAGCAGATTAATTGGTTTTCTCTTTTCCACTTGCAAACTTAAAACACTTTGCTTTTTTCGTGCATTTTTCACAAGATGCTGTCATGGTTATGTTCGAAAGTTCGTTTGTTGAACTAATTCTGCTTTATCGTGCTTAATTTCATTAAAACATACGTTTTTTTTTATAAAAATTTCAAACTTCGAAAATTCTAAACTATGTAAATAAGGTGCGGCTTTCGCCGGTCTTCGAACAATAAACTTTTATTTTTTATTTAATTTTTTTTTTAATTTAAAAAGATTTTTTAAACACAAAAATATTTATAATTCCTAAATTCACTTTTTTTAATTTTGCCTACGAACATACCTCAAATTAGGGAGCATTTTTTTCAGACTAGAGATATGAGGCAGCTTACTAAATACCGAATTATATAAAATCTAAAATAGACCACGACATGTCTCTATTAGTGACTTGATACAGCTTACAGAATTGCGGCATTAGACTCACCAAGCCTCAGTGAAACCTTTCCACTTTCGAATACATACTATTATTCAGTGGCGGATCCAGGATTTTGGGAAGGGGGGATATTTTTGATTCACAGTTTCTCAAAACTAGCCTTTTATGGGTGTTTTTCAAAAAAATATACACCTACATTTTTTGGTATGGGAAATGTCAAATTCAAGGTTTAGCATAACTTTTACTGTATTTTTGGGTAATCTATATATATAAAAATGAATGCCCATTTCCCTTGGCGATCACATCACGCCTGAACGGATGGACCGATTTTTATTGTATTTGTTTTTGCCCGGAGAAGGTTTTTAAAAAAGAAAAAGTTAAAAAAATTTGTGGAATCCTGAGATATTGACCAAAATGTGGACCAGGGGTGACCCAGAACGAGTTTTTACGATATGGGTATCAAATAAAAGGTGTTGACGAGAGTTTCCACAAGGAGCAGTTTTCAGGTTCATCTGTGAACCTGTTTCCAAAATATTGACCATTACGTGGACCAAGGCTGACCCAAGAATATGTTCATATACAAACGCTTTGTTCATAGTGATGGGTAACAAATGAATGGTGTTGATAAGAGTTTTCACAAGGAGCGGTTTTCAGGTTCATCTGTTTCCAAGATATGGGCGACCCATATTTATATAATATAGCTATCAAACTTAAGGTGTTGATGGGGGTTTTCACAAGGAGTGGTTTTTAGGTTCATCTGTCAACCTGTTTTCAAGATTTTGACCATTAGGGATAGGGATAGGGATAGGGATAGGGATAGGGATAGGGATAGGGATAGGGATAGGGATAGGGATAGGGATAGGGATAGGGATAGGGATAGGGATAGGGATAGGGATAGGGATAGGGATAGGGATAGGGATAGGGATAGGGATAGGGATAGGGATAGGGATAGGGATAGGGATAGGGATAGGGATAGGGATAGGGATAGGGATAGGGATAGTGATAGGGATAGGGATAGGGATAGGGATAGGGATAGGGATAGGGATAGGGATAGGGATAGGGATAGGGATAGGGATAGGGATAGGGATAGGGATAGGGATAGGGATAGGGATAGGGATAGGGATAGGGAGAGGGATAGGGATAGGGATAGGGATAGGGATAGGGATAGGGATAGGGATAGGGATAGGGATAGGGATAGGGGCAGGAATAGGGAAGTGGGGATAAGAATGCACGCAGACTAATTTTTGGCAGGACAACGTCTGCCGGGTCTGCTAGTACTATATTTTTGTGTAATTTTACTTTATTTTTTGTGTAGTCTTACTATATTTTTTGTGTAATTTTACTTATTAATGGGTAAAGGGCAGGGGTTGAAACTGAAAACCACCCGAGTGTATCCGCCCCTGCTATTATTATTTACCATGAAGGGATATATTTCGATTAAGGACGATGTTTGATGAACTCCCCCTCCCTTTTCCTCCTTATTCGTTACATAAAGAGCCCAAACTAGCAAGGCACTTTAAAAATATGCTCCTGCATGTATTCTTACCGACTGACACAAAAGGCCTAATGAAAATGATAAAACCATGTCAACAAGCCAGAGATAGCTCTTTGTGTGTTTCAAAATTTTCAAAGAAAACAACACTTTATTTATTATTTGTTTCCCTTAAAGAAACCCAATAAATTCTCACTGTGCATTTCATTGTTGTCATTTTAAATTGGTATGGCTGAGCAGCCATTGAAGGACGAAATCAGCAACGCAAACAAAAGAACAGACGCAGCCAATTCACAAATTACAACTACATGCTTGCCGCCCATTGTTTGTTGTTCGTATTGATTGCTGTTGGAATGCTTACGGTATTTAGCTGCTAGTTTTTGTTGCATTTTATTGCTTCAAAGTTCGACTGTAAAGTCATAAAATACACTACAAAGTCGTTGCGCCTGTGCATATGCTTTGCATATTTTATTCCTTTTGTAAATTGCTTAATACTGAAAAGGGAAAATTGAATAAATAAAACGAAATAAAGTTAAAACAAAAAAAAAAAAATAAAAACAAATTTAATATAGACAAAAAAAATATAACAAAAAAAAAATATTTATTAATAAAATAACGTAAAAAAAATTTAATAAAACAAATAAAAATGTAATAAAAAAAATATATAAAATAAAATACACTTTATAAGAAAAAAAAAAAATAAAATAATTGAAAAAAATATAATACAAAAAAAAAATAAAAAAAAACAAAAAATGAGCTAAAATTAAATAAAATAAAATAGAATAAAAAAATTTAAATAGAACAAAAAAGTAGAATAAAAAATAAATTAAAATAATTAAAATGAAATAAAATAAAATAAATAAAATAAATTAAAATAAAATAAAATAAAAAAAAATTAAATTAAATAAAAAAAAATAAAATAATAAATAAAAACAAAATGAAATAAGATAAAATAAAAAAAAAAATAAAATGAAATAAAAAAATAAAAAGATAAATAAAAAAAATAAAAAAATAAATTATAATATAAACAATTATAAATAAAACACAAAAATTAAAAAAGCTAATACAACAAAAAATAAAATATAATAAAATAAAGCTAAAATAAAATAAAATAAAAAAAATAAAATAAAGTAAAGAAAAATTAAGTAGAAGAAAATAAACTAATGTAAACTAAAATAAAAAAGTAAAATAAAATAATAAAAGAAAAATAAAAAATTAAAATAAAATAATAAAAAAAAAATAAAAAAATAAAGTAAATTTAAAAAATCAATAAATAAATTGAAACTTAATAAAACAAAATGAAATTAAACCAAAAAAAATTAAATGAACATAATTAGCTATAAGAAATATTAGATAACAAGCCAGATCAATACAAAACCTGAAACAACAACAACAATTAAATAAACACGCCAAACCCCAAAATAAAAACCACACCTAATTTAACAACATTCAATCCATATATTTCCAATTTCTCCGAAGTCATGGAGAAGTCAGAGCCTGTTACGCATATCATCTGCATGCAAATGCTGAGTCTGTTGAGTTCCAAAAAGTAATCTCATATGCAAATTTAAGAGCCTGTCTTTACGTATACACCAAGCTTTACTGTGCGTGTAGAAAATTTTGCAAATTGAAAAAAGTGAAATCAGAAAATTTCTGCTGATATTGGCAATTTGCAAATACACATATTATGGAGAATCTTTATTGTTTACTTTCCATAAGTGTGCGTGTGCACTCTCTGTGTATCTTCGACCCCAACAGCAATAATGGTGTCTTTATTCGCTGCTCGAAGGTTTACTGTCAAAGAGCCTAGTTGAAGCAGAGTATTTGTATGAAATTTTGTATGCGTTTGATGTTTGTGTGTTTGTGCCATATACTCAGCTACAGAGGCATTCCATTTTAGCTCGCATCTGACTGTGCTCCATTATTGGCCATTATTGTCATTGGCATAAATGAAAATTTACGATACTTCACGCAGTGCTTGTTGATATTTATGTAGGTAAATGGTAAGTGACATAGACACACTACTGCATACATCAATATAAACTGCTTGAATGGACTAGGTATAAGTTGTAAGTAGCCTTATATGTAATACTAATTTCCATCAAGGCTTTTGTGAGTTGAAAGCCGATTGACATTCATTCAAGACATAAGGGCTTTGTATGAACTGAGATGATTCTTGAAGAAGTACAGTTTTAAATGAGAAAAAAAGTAAATTAAACCAAATAAAAAAATGAACATTAAATTAACTTAATTAAGAAAAAAAACAAATAATTAAAAAAATAAATAAAAATATAAGGAAAATAAAATAGAATAAATTTCATAAAAAATAAAAAATAAAAATAAAATAAAAAAGTTAAAGTAAAATAAAATAAAATTAGCAAAAAATAAAGTAAAATAATATAAAGTAAAACAAATTAGTAAAAATCGAAAATAAAAAAAAAAGCAAAATAAAACAAAACAAATCAAAACAAAATAAAATAAAATAAAATAAAATAAAATAAAATAAAATAAAATAAAATAAAATAAAATAAAATAAAATAAAATAAAATAAAATAAAATAAAATAAAATAAAATAAAATAAAATAAAATAAAATAAAATAAAATAAAATAAAATAAAATAAAATAAAATAAAATAAAATAAAATAAAATAAAATAAAATAAAATAAAATAAAATAAAATCAAATAAAATAAAATAAAATAAAATAAAATAAAATAAAATAAAATAAAATAAAATAAAACCAAATAAAATAAAATAAAATAAAATAAAATAAAATAAAATAAAATAAAATAAAATAAAATAAAATAAAATAAAATAAAATAAAATAAAATAAAATAAAATAAAATAAAATAAAATAAAATAAAATAAAATAAAATAAAATAAAATAAAATAAAATAAAATAAAATAAAATAAAATAAAATAAAATAAAATAAAATAAAATAAAATAAAATAAAATAAAATAAAATAAAATAAAATAAAATAAAATAAAATAAAATAAAATAAAATAAAATAAAATAAAATAAAATAAAATAAAATAAAATAAAATAAAATAAAATAAAATAAAATAAAATAAAATAAAATAAAATAAAATAAAATAAAATAAAATAAAATAAAATAAAATAAAATAAAATAAAATAAAATAAAATAAAATAAAATAAAATAAAATAAAATAAAATAAAATAAAATAAAATAAAATAAAATAAAATAAAATAAAATAAAATAAAATAAAATAAAATAATATAAAATATAAAATAAAATAAAATAAAATAAAATAAAATAAAATAAAATAAAATAAAATAAAATAAAATAAAATAAAATAAAAAACAAAATAAAATAAAACAGAAAATAAATAAATAAAAAAATTAAAAAAAAATAGAGTAAAAAAGTTAAGAAATCTAACATAAAACAACGTTTGACAACACAAACAAAAATTAACTTAAATCAAATGAAATACAACAAATTAAAATAAAAAAAATAATGTCATAAAATAAAATAAAGTAAAACAAAATAAAATAAAATAAAACAAAATAAGATAAGCAAAAAAAAAAAAAATTAAAAAAAATAGAAAAAAATATGTACAGAAAATATATTAAAAAACAAGTAAGGAGAGCTGTCTTCGGCTGTGCCGAAGGCTATATACCTTTCATGAATAAGCGTCACGATTTTCACTGTTCGATCCCCAGTACAGCGTATGTGAATTTAATTCAAGCTCATACCGAAATTATCGGAACTATCGATTATATGGGGCGATGTGTTATATTGACCCAATCTTATTGATTTTTCACATCGACATTCCACATTTTAAAAAAGCAACAGTTACGGAGTTTCACGTTCCTATCAGTTTAATTACAGGAGTTATAGCCCAAAATCCGTTTATCGGAAATATCGATTGTATGGGAGCTATATGTGATATCGGTCCGATCTTGCCGGTTCCGACAAATGATTTCTATATTAGAAAATGGTTGCTGCATACCAAATTTCAGCCGAATATATCACAAAAACTTAGGGAATAGTTTGCGTTCAAACAGCCAGCGGTATAGTTATTGTTGGGCCCATCTCTTCTTCTTCTCATACTTATAATCATCGGACCAAAGTTATAATACCATTTCATCTTCATTAAAGGTATAAGAACCCTGCAGCGAAAGCAACTAGTTGAAAACTACTTTACAACTAGTTGGTGCACCGGGCCCAACTAGTCAGTGTTCTGTCTTTTTTCCATATAAGCAACTGGTATGTTTTACGTGTTGATGTCCTACGAGATGTCAATTGTCAGATTTCGACCAGAATATACCAGTTATCTTCTAGTCAGGAAATACCAGTTTCATATTAGTTGTAAAATACCAGTTCCATACTAGTTCAACCTGAACTAGTAAAATTTCCATAAAATGAACTAGACCACATACTAGTCCAAAAAGGACTAATATGAAATATACTACTCCCACACTAGTCCAAAAAGCATTCAACCTGGACTAGTATGATTTCAACCAGAATTTTCCTGGCTTACACTTTATTTTATTATTTGACTTTATTTTAATGTTTATTCGTTTTTGAGAAAATTCAAATAGCTGACTAGTATGTGATAATTATAAAACTAATTGAGTTGACTAAAGGGAGGTCGTTCGTTGCTTCGTTGCTGAATCGCGACGATCCTGGCCTCTTATTCGGCCATTCGTCATCTCATAAATTTCAAGAAGTCATTCTTAATTCCCTCAAGCAACTAAATACCATTATCGAAATTATTTTCCTCCCCAAATACTTACCAATCGTCGTCAGCACTGTTAGCGAGTAGAGAAATGCTTTAGCAAAATTCCATTCGTGTGAACCTTGACCATGCCCACCGTGCGAATGCAAAAGTACAGCTTCCGTTGCTGGACTATTACCGGCAATCGCAGCACCACTTCCGCCAGCCATGCTGCCATCCATTTCATGTGATAATTGCAGCAAAGCATCCTCATTCAGTCTCTTGATTAATTGGTCTTGAAATTTGGCAATTTCTAAAGCGGCGAGCCTAAAAGTATGCAAAGAAAAATACAAAAAGGGGAAATGAGCTTAGAAATGCTTTGGGACAAAGAAAATTTGCTAAAGTTAGGCATCGTTCAAAACTTGTGGCGGCGATATACCAACAGGTTATCATTATAAACTCTAACGAGATTATTGTGCCGAGCTTCTCTTCCAAGTTGTGCAGAGCAAATGATTTTTTTTGCTGAGAAGCTGTTTATGGCAGAAATACACAAGGAAAGTTTGTGCCGAGGGGCGACCCCCTTTAGAAAAGCTTTTTCTAAATAATTTTTTATGTTGCTTTGACTTGGAGTCGATACCCGATTATTTAGTGTAGTTGGTCGAGCACACTACCGCTAGAGTTCGGAAAATAGGTCACAATCAAACGCCTAAAATTATGCTAACATAATTGCTACAGTTTACCCAATTACTTTTTAAATAAATTTAAAAAGCTATTTCCAGGCGCTGGATTTGGCCTATTTTTCCGATCTATAATAATACGGTATCGCAGCACACACAACATAAAAAATAATATTACTTAATATGTGGTACATTACCTCACATGACTTAACATGTCAAAAAACAACATAACTTTGCACGACATAACATAACACATCATAAGATGGGATTTTATAACACATTTACTTATACTGTTTATCTCTAGCATGACATAGAAACATATAACAGGGCAAACCGTAAAATAACATTACATAGCAGAAAATATTTCATTACGCTATTTTTCTCCATCTCATTAAAATATTGTAGCAATTTACCATGTAAAATATTTATATCACATACGCATGACATTACATGACATGGCATTTCATAACACATTTTCGTATATTATTTTTCTTTTCTGTAACATGAGATAGCAAAACATAACACAACATAGCATTACATTACATGACGCTATTTTTGATATCTTATAAAAATTTATTAGCATTTTACTATGTAATATATTTATTCCAAATACGTAAGATAATTTAACATGACATAACATAGCATAACTTAGCATGACATAAAGTGATATAGCAAAATAATGGCATTTTATACCAAAGATTCTTATTCTATTTTTCTACAGCACGACATAGAAAACCATAGAACGACATAACATAACATCGCAGCGAATTACATAGCATAACATAACACATTTAATCACCATATTTGTCTCTTCTTTCATGTAGAGCTTATCAAAATATTGCGACATTTTATAATGTAATATAAGTACCCACACCACACACCTAACATATCCCTTATTGACTTATGCATAAATAAATCATGTATCATAAATCTTCATACATTCTACTTACTTTGTCCAATTCTCCTTGTAGAGTATATTTAGTGACACCGTTATATCCCAGATATTTTCAATTGTGCGTTGTCGTACTTCCTGTGTATCCGCTGACAGAGCCAACTGCGCCGAGTTGACGCCATCACTGCTGCTCCCAGCCACAAACTCATCACCATGACCAAAGTCAACCACCGACCCAGTGATATCATTTTCGTCATCATTCAATGGTACAATGCCCTCCAGTAGGGCCGAAGAAGAACCAGATAATGATGCAGATGTGGATGCTGAAGAGGAGGAGGACGAGGACGAGGAGGCCGAGCTGTGCGCAGAGAATGTATTTGATGATGATAACGCTGTACCATTGTCCGCATGCATTTGTTCGGGTGAAGTGTGATAAATATTTTGCACATTACCGCCATTTCCACCACGTTTGGTGGAGGCGAGTATACGCTGTTGTTGTTGCTGCAATTGCTGACGTTGACGTTGCAGCACTGCATGATGACTATAATGATGATGATGATGATGTAGAAACGTTGAGTCTTCGCTCTCGATTGTTAGAAATATGAATGAACCTGTGAATGACAATAGTAAAAGGAAGCGAAGGTGTGAGAGATGTGAAAAAAAAATAATAATTTTTGTTGTTGTAAGATAAGGAAAATAAAGATGAATTCCTGTTATGCTTAGTGAGTGGTGTCTGTGTGTGTGTCAAAGTATGAGGTAAGGAATTCATCCTTAACTTTTTCCGCAAGATAATGAGGGTCCAAACGGAAGCGCCAATTGTTGGTAGTGCGTTTTGTAGGAGCTCACTGGAGAATATGCACTTTACTTCGTACGCTTAAGTAGTCATCAATGTTGTTGTTATTATTATCTTTTTTTGCTTTCCCTAATGGTTTATTGTGGTGTTTAGTTGCAGCACAAACTATTTTACTGCAGCGTAGACCAGTTAAAATGTGAGCAAATAACAACTAATGTTTTTGAAAATGTGTTCTGTGAACGCACTGTGTGACTGGTTATAAACGATTAAAAACAAAATAAATCAAATGAAATAAAAAGAAAAAATATATATATATAACTGTCATATAAATTTATAAAATATAATAAAAATAAATAAATGTAATAACAAAAAAAAATAAATAAATTTAAATAAAATAAAATAAAAAAATCAAGTAAAAAATTAAGAAGATAAAAAAATAAATAAAATAGAAAAAAACGTGATAAAAAAATAAAATAAAATACAAAAATAAAAAATTAATCGAAATAAATGAAAAAGTTAAGATATAAAGTAAACTAATGAAAAAATAAAGTTATATAAAATGAAAAAAATAAAACAAAAATAAAACAGATTAAAATATAATCAAAATAAATTAAAATAAAATAAAATAAATTAAAATAACCATATTGTAATTGTGAGCTTGTATAGTATAAAAAAAATAAAATAACAAAATTATATAAAATAGAATAAAATAACAAAAATAAAAACATAAATCAAAATAAAATAATATAAATTATATAAAAAATAAAATACTATGATATAAAAAAAAATCGAAATAAATAAAAAAGTTAAAAATAAAGTAAGCTAAGGAAAAAAGTTATGTATATAAAATGAAAAAAAAAAAAAAAAATGAAACAAAAAATTAACAAAATATAATAGATCAAAATAAAATGAAACAAAATTAAATGTAATAAAGGACAATAAAATAAATCAAAATAAAGTAAATTAAAACAAATAAAAAGAAAAATTAATTAAAGAAAATTGAAAAAAAATTGATAAAAAAATAAAATAAAAAAATTGAGAAAAAAGTTTAACAAAAAATATATGTATAATAGAAAATAGAACAAAAATAAATAAATATTTTATTTAAGGAGAAAAAAATAAAAAACAACTTAAAATAAAATAAGGTAAAACAAAACAAAATAAAACTTAATAAAGTAAAAAAAAATAAAATAAATTTAAGTAAAGGAAATAAAATAAAATAAAATTAGATAAGGTACAAAAAATGAAAATGAAATAAACTCAAATAAATAAAAACAACAGCAATAAACTTAAATAAAAATATAAGAAACTAACAAAAAATTTGAAAAATAATATCAAATAAAAAAGAGAACAAAGAACAAAAAAATCGATACCCAAATTCGGCAGTAGAGGAAAGGGGAGGGCTCGACTGAGATGGAAACAACGAGTGGAGGATGACTTGAAATCCCTTGGGGCTTCCAATTGGCGTCAGTTATCGTTCAAAAATAATGACTGGAGTGCTTTGATAGGAAACCGCCAAAATCGCCTAGGCGGTTAAGCGACAAAAAATGACGCATGCCAAGATTAGAAAATAAAATTATATAAGGTAAAAAAAAATGAAAATAAAATAAACTCAAATAAATAAAAACATCAACAATAATCTTAAAAATATCAGAAAATAACAAAAAATTAAAAAAAATATCAAATAAAAAAAAGAACAAAGAAAAAAAATCAATGTAGTCAATTTGTTTGTTTTCGTTCTTTAATATTGTTTTCTATATTGTTATATTTTTTGTTGTCTTTGAAATTATTTTGATTTATTTTATTTTATTATTTTATTTCATTTTATCTTAGTATATTTTTTTATTTTATTTTCCTTTTTATTTAATTTTTATTTTATTTTTGATTTTAAATTTTTATTTTATTCTATTTAATTTAGCTCTATTTAAATTTAATAATTCTTAGAAATTTATTTAGATTTGTTTCTCTCTATTTTATGTTAATTTATTTTATTTTATTTTATTTTATTTAATTTTATTTTATTTTAATTTATTTTATTTTATTTTATTTTATTTTATTTTATTTTATTTTATTTTATTTTATTTTATTTTATTTTATTTTATTTTATTTTATTTTATTTTATTTTATTTTATTTTATTTTATTTTATTTTATTTTATTTTATTTCTTTTTATTTTATTTTATTTTATTTTTGTTTATTTTATTTTATTTTATTTTATTTTATTTTATTTTTATTTATTTTATTTTATTTTATTTTATTTTATTTTATTTTATTTTATTTTATTTGATTTTATTTTATTTTATTTTATTTTATTTTATTTTATTTTATTTTATTTTATTTTATTTTATTTTATTTTATTTTATTTTATTTTATTTTATTTTTGAAACTTTGGTGGACTTTTGACCGTTTGTGAATAATTTTTTCTTAAATTATTCTATGTTTTTTTTTATTATTAGTGAACAAGATGGAAAAGTAACAACAATTACAAGCTACCATGATTACGTAATTTCGGCCTTGCTCAAGGGCACTTATCAAATGGCTTTATGTTTAGAAATTTTTCATCACCTTTTGTTGGTCATCGAACCAAGAACCAAGGGGATTAGGAATTTCTAAGCCCGCAGTGTGTACCTCTTACACCAAGCTGCGTTGAGATTATTGCTAGCTTATATCCATCATGTTCACTTAGTATGTATTCATTTTATTTTGTTTGTTTGTTTTTTATACTACCTTATTTATTTTTGATTTTAATTTTTTATTTTATTCTATTTAATTTAGCTCTATTTAAATTTAATAATTCTTAGAAATTTATTTAGATTTGTTTCTCTCTATTTTATGTTAATTTATTTTATTTTATTTTATTTAATTTTATTTTATTTTAATTTATTTTATTTTATTTTATTTTATTTTATTTTATTTTATTTTATTTTATTTTATTTTATTTTGTTTTATTTTATTTTATTTTATTTTATTTTATTTTATTTTATTTTATTTTACTTTATTTTATTTTATTTTATTTTATTTTATTTTATTTTATTTTATTTTATTTTATTTTATTTTATTTTATTTTATTTTATTTCTTTTTATTTTATTTTATTTTATTTTTGTTTATTTTATTTTATTTTATTTTATTTTATTTTATTTTATTTTATTTTATTTTATTTCTTTTTATTTTATTTTATTTTATTTTTGTTTATTTTATTTTATTTTATTTTATTTTATTTTATTTTATTTTATTTTATTTTATTTTATTTTATTTTATTTTATTTTATTTTATTTTATTTTATTTTATTTTATTTTATTTTATTTTATTTTATTTATTTTAATTTAATTTAATTTAATTTTATTTCATTTCATCCTTTTTTTAATATCTTTTACTTTATTTTAGTTTATTTTTCTTTTCTTTTCTTTTCTTTTCTTTTCTTTTCTTTTCTTTTCTTTTCTTTTCTTTTCTTTTCTTTTCTTTTCTTTTCTTTTCTTTTCTTTTCTTTTCTTTTCTTTTCTTTTCTTTTCTTCTGTGTCATTTAATCAAATTCAATTTAATTTTTATTTTTATTTTTTTTAATTTTATTTTATTTTTATTTCGCATTTCATTTTTTTTTAGAGAGAGCCACACTTAATTTAAGAATAAAAAAATCACGCTTTTCACCATCTAAAAACACTGTTCTTTAAGGGGCAACCATGAGCAAACAATTTCCAGCTGCTGCTGCTGCTGAAGCCAAGCAAACAATAGAAGATAAACGTTGATGAGTTACTTATATAAATAAACATATTCACGCTGGAGCACACAAACGTATGCAAGTTTATATTTGCCAAGTAAACGGAGCCAAAACGACAACAGACCACAAGGAAGGGTTGCCACTTTAGTGGTAGCTCAATGCTGTCCACGTCTAACTATCATATTTGTAATGCCAAGCTGTCGCATGGCTGAAAGCAGCTCTGATGCTACTGAATCTGGTTTAAAATTTGTTAGAAGCTTTGTGTTTGTTAAAAGAAAGTCAAGCGAAAAAGCAATTATCCGAGGGTGGGGCGGAAAGTTGTTGAATTCGGGATAATAGCAGCAGCTGGGAGGTGGAGAGCCTGGACCTTTTTTTTTGGATCAACCTAGAAATATTTCTTGAAGTATGAGTATCAGCTTGTTTTCAATGATCCAATGATCCCTCAAGAGCAGAATAAGGTTGTACAGATATAATTTTTTGTATGGCTCACCCTCGTATACAGAACCTTAGCCGCAATCTCTCAGCACCTCAACTTTTAAATCATACCCGAACTCATTAATGCTTGTACCACACAATCAAAGACTAACATTAGTTGAAGTGCATACAATGTAAGAAGAAGAAATTGAAAAAACAAAGAAGTCCTAAGCTTTGGCTTTGTATTTTAGTTGCTCTACGTAAGCCTGTGTGTAAAGTTTAAAGTCCTTGTAAGTGTTAATTAACGTAGCAAAAGCGAGTACAAGTACTTGAGACAACATAATCGTTATTGCACATGGATTGTATGGTGTTGAGCATGTTTGGGCAAATGATTTTTGAATGGCTTGGCTGTGGACCAAATATCCGATAAGATTGCTGAGTCAACTTGTGAGTGTGTGTGTGTGTGTGTGTTAGTTGACTAATATTGTACACTTGACTTGTTGGTACGCTTAAGAAACAAACGATTGTAGTCCTTTGTATATTTAGTATTTTTTTTCGGTACTGTTCACCCTAGCCAATCCCTTTACTATACTCTCTATACCGTTTTTGACTTAAATTTTTCGAAATTTTTTGTTTAATTCTAAGACATTAACCATTCTTACACTTCACAGCTTCACTTTAATTGCTTCCAATGTCACGTACACGTTTTAATAGCTTTCTATGTTGCCCAATGTTGCGCAAAAGTTTCTTACAACAACAATTTGTAATTGAGAAAGTATTTGTTGGCTTTTGCTGCAATCGAGCGATATACTCAATTAGTGGTAATTTGTATTCGAAAATTGTGAATTTTGGGGTAATGTGTGTGTGTGGTTAAATAAATTGCAATTTTAGCTACTCCTGGTCGGAGCTAACAAAAAAGGGAAAGCAGCATTAATACCAACAACAATGTAAGCCTGGAAATCTATCGAAAGATAACTCTTGCAAACAAAAGCTACTTTGGGTTGATATGATGAGAGACTTATAGAGTGTGATCTTTGTTCTTCGAGAGAGGACTTTACTTCTCAATTGCCTACTCAGTCCAAAGTACCACTTGTTGGCAAGAGTGATTTTCCGTTGGATTTCTAGACTGATATTATTTTCGGTGTTAATACTGGTTCCCAAATAGACAAAGTCCTTCACAGTTTCAAATTTCTAACTATCAACAGAATCTTTCTCCTCTAATACTCAATGTTATCATCAGTGAAAGTAGCGATACTCTATTTTTGGCCATTTCAATATTTGTGAATTTGTGCTTATAACTTTTTGAGGCAACAGAGTATCAACATTTTGGTTGTACGCGATGACAGTTTATTATACAGCAAAACTTTGGGATGGTTTTGAAGGTAGATGCAGAAAGGTCGAGGTACTTTGGTGCGTAAATTTTTTCAAATTTCGATTAATTGGACGCCTTTTGAAATAATAATTTATTTGGTTTATTTTATTTTGTATAATTTTTTTTATATTTTTTTTTATTTTACCGATTGTATGATTTTCTTTAGTTTACTTTTATTAAATTTAATTTTATTTTATTTTATGTAATTTTGTTTGGTTTAATTCCTTTTTATTTTATATTATTTAAAAAAAGTGTTTTATATGTTTTCTCAGGCATTCCTAATTTCAATAAAATAATTTTGTTTCGAACCTACCTAATAAAGTGTAGGCCAAAAGCAATGCACAAATCCCCAGATTCGTTAATATTGCCGACCAAATTGATTGTACTTTCTGCTTCCGTCTCTTTTTCTGTTGCGACTTCGTTGATGAAGACGACGAATTACCGTTGCCAAAGCAGCAGCAGCAACACTTCGTTGAACGTTTCGCCTCCGCACCGCTAGTTCCAGAGTTTCGCCCAGACGGATGACCACCAAGCGCTGAGCCAACTGTACCGCTCGAACTAACACCCAACGTAACACCGCTGATGCTGCTTTTGAGTAGACCGACAGAAGGCGGAGGTGGTTGATGTAAAGATTGCTGCGTCGCGAGTTGCGTTGAAAGTACAGTTGCAGGTGTCGTCGTCGTCGTATGCGGCAACATATCGTTGGTATAAGAAAGTGTGGCGGGTGGTGTTAGTTGTTGTTGTTGCATCTGCGTATGAGACGCTGATTGATAGCACGCGGAGTTTTCATCAGCGAAATAATTGCTTGTTCCCGCCGCAGAGGAGGCAGAAGGCAGCGATAAAGCAGGCGTTTGTGATTGTGTTAGCGCCGACGGCAGCGTTGGTGGTCCCGGCCCCATGCCACTGCCGCACATACTCAGCGTTGAGGGCGGAAGACTCTGTGGTGTCGCTGCTACCGAAGCTGCTGCTGCTGCCGAGGCGGCGTTTGGATACTTGAGTATGCCCACGGGCATTGGGGCGGGTATGTTGTTTGAGGCTGCGTTGGCTGCTAGCAAGCCACCTTCGATATCCTCAAGTGTCGGCATGGGTAGTAGTGGTGTCTTAAAAGAACTCGTGCCACCAGACGCGCTGCCCATCATCGTAATGGTGGATGGAGGCGGTGGCGGCGGTAATGGCGGGGACGCGGACTTTGGCAGTTGTCCATGCGGTATTATTGGTATATTCGCGTACGTCGTAGTTTGTGCAGCTGGCGATGGCGCTGAGGTGGTGTCCGTCGAGGATGTCGCTAAGCTGTTGCTGCTCGGTGTGGCATAACCATTTGTGTAACCGCTGTCGTTGAGCAGCGACGAAGGCGGCGGTGGTTGCATGACGTATTTCTGCTGCTCGATATTCATGTCTGTGTAGGGTGTGTTGCGATTGGTTAGTATTTGGTTATGTAGCGCGTAGGTGATTTTTGGCAATGGAATTTTGACATCTTCGGAGCTCGTAGATATACATCCATTAAGTTGTCGGCTAACGAAACTCTTCACGGATAATCAGCCTGCAAGAAAAAGAAGAAGAAACATTATCAGACTGTTTATGACGATATATGATCTTAGATGTTTCCAAACAGGCTTTAAAAGGGTCCCACCCCTCTTTTCTTGTGAGCATCCTATAAGGTATAAGTTTCATACAGGGGAAGGAAATATGCCACACAGAAACTTAATCCCCCCGACCCATAGATTGAGTCCTCTATATAAAGATCATCCTAACTTAACCCCTAACTAAACGAAGAAATTGGAAACCACAGAGTGTCAAAAGCCTAAAAGAGAAAATGAGTTTCCTCATGTTGATGATCTACAGGCAAAGCTCGGCGTCGGCAAGAGAACGGCATATGCTACAACATACTGCAAGCGCATAGCCCCTATCACTTTAATAGTAGACGTAAAGATATGTCCTCACGGTCACCGCCTCGTCCACAAGCCTAGTGGTGAGTCCCTCGGGACCGTCAAGTACATATCTGCACGACTTCATAAAACGGTAAGTGGTAACGTGGCACCGATCCATCACACCCTGTCGATTCATCGGCAATACCAAGTCGATTCGTCGACGTTTACCAACCAGCCATTGCGAACTGTGCTACGATCCAATAGGTCACCGAACCACCGGCATCTACTAAAATGAATTGGTAACTTGGAATCGTTCCACCGACAACAGCCAACCGATCACCTAATCAGCGGCATCCATACATTTTAATCCAGCACTAGGGTTTGTTTTGCCGTCCTGACTTATCCCAAGCGGAACCCTACAAGACATCCCGGCATGTATAAGACTAAGCTAAGGGCCATATTTAAGATGACTTCACCTCTCTAGAAGTAGAACCGACCAACTCTATTCGCTGTCAGGTTTCCATCCTCTGCACAGTGAGGTCAGAATAAGGTTGAAAAGGTAAGTCCCGAAATGCATCGCATGGGAGCGGATTTTATGAGGTTTATTGACATAATTAGCGCACCTTAGAGGTGTCCTAAAGGAATATTATTTTCATATATTTGGGAACCTGCGTAATAGGGTGAGCGAACCGCGCAGGAAATCCTATGCAGCACACTACGGACTTCTCTGGTTAGCTGGGATGAATAAGCCATCCCACATGAGGGGACGCAAACCTCCAAGTGTCGTACCATTTTTTACGGGCGATAGCTCCTACCTACTCCAATTGTGCCCTTCAAGCCTGGTAACAAATTATCCAGACTCCATTCGACTCCCAATATTATTAGAGCTTTTTTGATAATCGACATATTTGAATGGTTCTTCTTCGATGTCGCAAATTTGTGCTGGAATTCTTTGAGCTCGCTCTACCCATCTAAGAAGACATTCTCACTCTAAATACAAATTTCCAATCGCGCACCGCTACTCCATACCTTTAAGAGCTTCAGTGCGCAAAATTGCTAAATTCAAGCGGTAATCCGCAAGTAATTCACTACGATTACTTGAATATATTCAAAGCATGATTCACATTTATTTTGCGGGGCCTTTTCGCAATTTCATTAAAAGCAACCAAACTATATTATTTAACCAATAAACCCCAACCGACCGTTATTTAAGCGGCCACTATCAAAATCGTTATCGCAATCACTCAACCACATCGCTGGCTCGTTTATGTAATGGATTTTTATCACCTGTAAGCTTACTAACACAACAACAACAACCAATGACCAAGGGTTGCCTAAAAATTGTATTGCCGTATAAAATATTGAAATTTTCATTACTAAAAAAAAGAGCGAGCGTACGTAATCATTTTATTTTGTTGTTATTCTTATTTTGGTTTCAACAACAACTTATCTACTAGCAGCTGCTGCTGTGCTGCGCGCATCATATGTGGCGCAAAAGCTCGTTGTTAACGCAGTCAAGCGTTACATTCACCGCCGCGAAACAAAATGTGGCGCGAATCAAAAACTTTTCATGTTTGTTTATGTCAGTAGGTACATAGATGTGGTCATTTTTGTTAGTGTAGCGGCACGCATTTCAACTCTGTTACCCAGCGTTGCAATTTCCGCTTGGCCGCATATATTTTTCAGCCATCGGTTATGCAACGAAAAACCAATCGAGTTCAAATCGCAAAATAAATGGCAAAAGTTTTATTAAAAATAATAAAAATAATAAAAAATTTTTTGTGTAGAGTGGGCGAAATTTGGGATTTGTTGGTGTTGTGGTTGTGTTTTGTTTGTGTTTTTTGTTTTGGTATTGGTTTTTGAAAAGGTTGTTGCTATTTTATGTGGAAGAAGCTGAATTTTTGTTTCAGTTAGTGCGCCTAAAGTTATGCAATTATATTTATTGACCATGTACGTGTCAGTGGTTCCAGTGAAAATCATGGAAGAAAGAGAGAAATGGATTGAAATTAATCATAAAAGCTAAAAGTTTTCCGGCAGCTGTGGAATACTGATCTGCAGTATCTTTTACCTCAACAACAACATATTTTCTATACTACAGGACAGGATGAGTAAGAGTAAGAAGAGTAAGGGAAAAACAAGGTGAAGGAAAGTTAAAGAGAAAGGCGTAAATAAGAGAAGAGTGAAAAGTAAGAATGAGAGCAGAGATATAAAAAGGAAGAGAGCCCAAAAAAGTGAAATAAAGAAAAATGAAAAATAAAATTAAAAATAAAATAAGAAAAATACAATAAAATAAAATTAAATAAAACAGAACAAACCCAAATAAAAAATGGAAAAAAATAAAAAATGCAAAAAAAAAATAGCCAAAATACATAAAGTAAAATATATAAGAATTAAATATAAAATAATAAAAAAAGTAAAATAAAAGAAATGTGAAAAAGGGCAGAATTATGGTACTTCAAATAACTTCACATAAATTCACGTTAAGGTCAAGGATTTGATATTATTAAGTTTTTGAGCAAAACACGCAGATTTAACGCGCCTATACTTATGCAACATGAGTTGTCAATGGAGTATTTAAAGCACCACAAGTAAATTTTGAATCGCAGTATTCGCGGTACTGTGAAATTATTTCGGCGAAAACAATGTTTTTCAGAAAAATATCCACACAAATGTATCACAAAATCCCCTTGTCAACCAGCGGGGGCATGTTCTTGTGAAATGCGCACTTGTGCACCACTTTTAGTTGTCATAACAATGCGCAGCCATTTCAGTTGAAACTTTTATGGCGCGACAATGTCGTTGTAACGCTAGCTTATTGTTTGTGCGCCTAAATGTGTGCTATGGTATTTGCTGTAAACTTATTTCAATTTCGTGGTAGTTTGAGTGCTTTACTTTTTCAGGTAATAAAGTGCACTTTTCAGTGTAACAAAAAATAGTTGCAATTGTCAAAAGCACTACCAAATACACCTGTAGTAGTTAGAAAGTGGCGGTAGTGGTTGGCAATGCTGGTCGCTGATTAAAGCGCATATTGCATAGCTACAAATATGACAAAAAAAAAACATGTCTGTCTACTCTCAATTTATACAATTTTTTTTTTTTAAGACAAACAATCTCATAAAGTGCGAAAAAACCTAAAAAACAATAACAAAAACAAACAAATATATTTTTGTAGATTTTATTAAATTTTGGCGCACACTAACGCCTAAATGTAGGCACCACTCACCTTTTTGTGTGCTTCAATATTCACTTACACGCTCGTAAGTGCTTAAGTTACAATGCATGTCACGAATTGTTTGTTTTTCCCTTAAATTGCTCACGCACAAAAACGCACGCACACACACATACACACATGTCTTACTCGCACAAATTAAGTAGCTTTATGAGAAAGAGTGTATATATTTTCCTATTTATTTCCATTTATTTAGTTTTATGTGTTTACTTTTACTTCACTCAATTTTACGTGTTTGCCGCTAAGCTGGCTTAAGGAGGAGTGTGGCGTATGTAGAAAAAGCTTTATAAGATGTCAAGTTAAAATAATGTGGGCAAATTTGCTAACATAGGCGAAGTAGCGAGCTGCTGGGAGTGGTAGCGAAAGGAGTTACAAGGGCTGCTCGATAAATATGTGGCCGAGAAAAACATTACTTTATAAATCTTTTAAATCAAACCAGAAGAACGTAAAAGCAAGCATTATTGAGAAACAAACTGTCACTGAACAAAATTTCAAAAGTTACATAGTTTTAGGCGCTCGATTTTGCACATACATTTTTTACAAAATAATATAATTGGTGCCTTTAACTGTGCAATATAAAGTAAAATGTCTCCCATATTGCTAGCATTTTACTACTTCAGGGCCTTCAAAGTTGCTCTCACAAATATCAATATGTTTAAATTTAATTGCTAAACGAATACTATGGGCGCCTAAAAGTATGCAACTCGATTTATCTGCTTTTATCTTAAAGAGCTTTGTAGACAAATTTTAGCAACATCTAACTAGGAATCGGAAAAATATGTCAAATCAAGGATCTGAAAAACATTGTAAATTTATTTTAAAAAAAAATTGAGTAAACTGTGGCAAATATGTTAGCATAATTTTGGCTTTTGATTTTGACATATTTTCCGAACTCGATATCTAACCCTTCATTTGGGCTCTAGAAACCGTAGTCACATTGTCAGCAGCCATTAAATACTGTGATAGGTTCAAGACAGGTAACTAAGATTTGCATACTTTAGGGTGCATGTGTACATCTAAGTTTCATCGTATACAGCTCCAGGATCGTCCAATAAAAAGACTCCAAGATTTTATTTAGCATACTGCTTTATAAAGATCTCGGTTTTTTTTCTTTGAAAATATGTATATCGATGATTAAGTAAACCAAAGTCTAAAAACTTGAGCTCAATGGCCATCCCCTGTACCTTGCCTCTGCTAAAATGCATAAATAAAGCAACCTTTAATAAAGAGACTTTCGCAAATTGAAGCAAGCCCTTCAGACAGGCATTGAAACAGATTATGCTTTCAAGTGTGTGTGCTTTTTATAGAAGGTGGCAGTGAAAACAAAATTACGCTGAAGCTGCTTAGCGAATTCTTCTCATAGATTCACTTTGAATGTGTGGCAATTTATTAAGCATGCTTGAGTTAACAAATATAAAGAATTTACAGATAAACCTTTCAATACGTATTTAACTTTATCTGTGAATGATTTACCAATAAGCACAGGCGGTTCAATGCTATCCAGGGATAAGGGCAATGAGATACTAGAGACGAAAGACTAGAGACCAGATACATAGAAACAAGCGACTAGAAATTAGGGACTAGTGACACGTGACTAGTGACTAGAAGTAAGCGAGTAAGACTACTGAATATGACTAGATACTAGGTCTAATACTAGAAATTTAAACTATTACGCCCTAAAGACTAGAGTCTAAGGCAAGAGACCGAAGAATAAAGATTAGACACTATATCTAATATCTTTAAACGAGTTAATCTTGTATATTTGTATATTTGTATTTTCGGACTATCTCGAGAACCGCTTGACCGATTGGGATGCAATTTGGCACAAAGATAGTATGATGGATTCTAACACTACCCACTTTAGGGTTGCCACTTGGGGCGGTTTACAGGGTTGCCCCCTATCCCTTTTTTTAATTATGGAGCAAGATATGCCAATATGGGTATCATATGAAAGGTATTTTCGGCGAGATACCAACTAAAATATTTTCAAGTAGGGTTGCCACCTAGGGTTGCCACCTTACCACAATATATTTCTATATCCGGTACTATCTCGAGAACCGCTTGACCGATTTGGATGAAATTTGGTATGATAGTATTATTGATTCTAAGACTATCAATTTGGGGGTTGCCACGTCATCATTTGGGATAATTTTTGGGTTATTTTGGGAACATCTGAGGGACTATTCAAGGATTATTTTGGGATCATTTTTGGATAATTTTGTGGTAATTTTCGAATCGTTTAGGGTACATTTAAGGGTGTTTTTGGGGTAATTTGTAAATTATTTTTGGACCAATTTGGGATCATTTTAGGGTAATTTTGGGATCATTTTTGGGTAGTTTTGGGTATCAAAGTAAAGATATTGTCGCCGACATACCAGCTAAAATATTTTCAAGTAGGGTTGCCACCCAGGGTTACCATTTTACCGTATTGTAATTGTATTTTGTATTTTGGGATCATATTTGGATATTTTAGGATTATTTTGAGAACATCACTTTGGGATAATTTTGGGGCTTGCTTGAGATCATTTTGGGTTCAATTTCGGTTTAATTTGGTACAATTTTGGGTAATTTTCGGTTCATTTTGGAGCCATTTTTGGATAATTTTTGTATCATTTTGGGATAATTTTTGGGTTACTTTGGGAACATTTGAGGGTGTTTTTGGGGTGGTTTTGGGATTATTTTAGGATATATTTGGGATCATTTTGGTGTATTTTTGGATCGTTTAGTGTGCATTTAAGGGTATTTTTGGGGTAATTTGGGAATTATTTTTGGACCAATTTGAAATAATTTTAGGTTCATTTTCGGATCATTTTTGGGTCGTTTTGGGTTCAATTTCGGATCATTTTGGGAACATTTAAGGGTCTTTTTGGGATCATTTTAGGATTATTTTTGGATTATTTTAGGGTCATTTTGGGATCATTTTGGGTAAGTAAATTTAGCGCTAAATTGATAGCACCGAGCAAGCTCGGTCACCCTGGTACTACTACATAAGGAGACTAGAAATTGGGGACTAGTGACTTTAAATGGTGAAAAAGTATAAATTTCAAAACTCACAGCGGTATTCAATTGGAGAACTTGCAAGTGAAAACCGCGAATTACCTAGCATTTTAATGGTGAGAGAAAAAATTCTCGATATCGTTTACGTGAAGAAAAAAAAGCGTGAGTACCAAGTACTCGTGAAGTTTGATGTGTAAACATGTGTATTCTGCACATACATTTTTTTAAACTAGTATTCGACAAGGGAAGATGAGTAATAAATGAGTCATAAATTACTCATGGATGAGTCATAAATGACTCATTGATGATTCATAAGTGACTCATAGATTGGGGGAAGATTATTCATAGATGAGTCAAAAAGTACTCATAGATGAGTAAAAAAAGAATCATAGATGAGTCAAAAATGACTGATATATGAGTAAAAATTTACTCATAGATGAGTAAAAACTTACTCATAGATGAGTAAAAACTTACTCATAGATGAGTAAGAAAAAACTCATCTAATCTAATCTTGGCTCGCGTCATAATAACGCTTAACCGCCTAGGCGATTTTGGCCGTTTCGTATCAAAGCACGCCAGTCATTCCTTTTTAGCGATAACTGACGCCATTTGGAAACCCCAAGGGAGTTCAAGTCATCCTCCACCTGTTGTTTCCATCTCAGTCGAGGTCTCCCCCTTCCTCTGCTGCCGAATTCGGGTGATAGGAAAACTTTCTGTGCTGGTGCTTCTTTGTCCATTCGCATAACATGACCCAGCCAGCGGAGCCTTTGGGCTTTAATCCGCTCAAATGGTCAGGTCTGCGTAAAGCTCGTACAGCTCATCGTTAAATTTCCTTCGATACTCGCCCGGAGAACTTTTCTCTCAAATACTCCAAGGGCCATCTCATCTTCTCTTGACACTGTCCATGATTCCGAGCCGCACATCAGGACTGGTATGATGAGAGACTTATAGAGCGTGATCTTTGTTTGTCGAGAGAGGACTTTACTTCTCAATTGCCTACTTAGTCAAAGTAACACTTGTTGGCAAGGGTGATTCTCCGTTGGATTTCTAGACTGATATTATTTTCGGTGTTAATGCTGGTTCCCAAATAGACGAAGTCTCTCACCGTTTCAAACTTGTAGCTATCAACGGTGACTTGGCTGCCAAGGCGCAGGTGCGCCGATTCATTCTTTGATGACAGCAGATACTTCGTCTTGTCCTCGTTCACCGCAAGACCCACTTTTTTCGCTTCCTTATCCAACCCAGAGAAAGCAGCGCTTACGGCGCGGCTGTTAAGGCCAATGATATCAATATCATCGGCATACGCCAGCAATTGCACGCTCTTGTAAAAGATTGTGCCATTGCGGTTTAGCTCTGCTGCTCGATGTATCTTCTCCAGCATCAGGTTAAAGAAATCGCACGAAAGGGAGTCACCCTGTTTGAAGCCTCGCTTGGTTTCAAATAGCTCAGAGAGGTCCTTCCCGATTCTGACGGAGCTGTTGGTTTTGCTCAACGTCATTTGGCAAAGCCGTATACGCTTTGCAGGGAAGTTAAATTCAGACATGGCGGCATACAGGCAACTCCTTTTTGCGCTGTCAAAAGCGGCTTTAAAATCGACAAATAGATGGTGAGTGTCGATTCTTTTATCATGGGTCTTCTCCAGGATTTGGCGCATCGTGAAAATCTGGTCGATGGTAGACTTACCAGGTCTAAAGCCACACTGATAAGGTCCAATCAGTTTGTCTACGTTGGGCTTCAGCCTTTCACACAACACGCTAGAAAGAACCTTATATGCGATATTAAGAAGACTGATTCCGCGGTAGTTGGTGGGGTTAGCGGGATCGCCTTTCTTGTGGATTTGGCAGAGCACACTTAGATTCCAATCTGGAGGCATGCACTCATCTGACCATATTCTGCATAAGAGCTGATGCATGCTCTTTACCAGCTCTTCGCCTCTGTGTTTGAACAGCTCGGCGGGTAGTCCGTCTTTCCCAGGCGATTTTTTGTTTTTGAGCCGGGATATAGCTATCCTCACTTCATCATAGTCAGGTGGTGGGACGACTTTTCCATCGTCAGGGATTGGGGTATCGGGTTCAACGCCTCCCTCGCAATTTAGCAGTGAGGAGAAGTGCTCCCTCCATAATTTAAGTACATTCTGTACGTCGGTTAGCAGGTCGCCGTTATTGTCCTTTCAGGAACTTGCCCCGGTCTTTAAACCTTCCGTCATCCGCCGGAACTTTTCATAGAATTTTTGGGCATCATTCCTGTCAGCCAGCATCTCAAGCTCCTCACACTCACGCCTTTCGGCTTCACGTTTCTTTTTTCTGAAAAGGCGCCTCTCTTCCTTCCTCACCTAACTATAGCGTTGTCATACACTGCGGGTTGCGCCCGTTCGCAACGTCTCCCTGTATGCAGCGTCCTTTTTGTCCGAGGCAGTGCTACATTCCTCATCGTACCAGTTATTCTTGCGGGCTCGCTGAAAACCTATAGTGGCCTCAGCGGCGGTACGCAATGAGTGAGAGATATGCTTCCATTGCTCCGTTACATCGTTAGGTCGAGGAGGTCCCTCTGATAGCAGGTGTGAGAGTCGAGTGGAGAAATTATCAGCTGTCTGTGTCATGCGCAGCTTTTCGACGTCAAACTTCCCTTCCGTCACAGTGCGCACTTTCTTCGCTGCACAGAGGCGTGTGCGTATCTTGGCTGCAACAAGATAATGGTCCGAGTTGATATTGGGACCACGTAGGGTACGCACGTCCAGAACGGTGGAGCTGTGTCTGTCTTCGATCATGACATGATCAATCTGGTTTCTATATCTTTGTTCAGGGGACAGCCATGTGGCTTGGTGTATTCGCTTATGCTGGAACCTGGTACTACTGCGGCGAAGTCAATCAACCTAGTGCCGTGGGGGGATGTTATGTCGTGGAGACTGACTGACTGTATTAAAGCATTTATGTAATGGCATTAAAGTCGCCAAGCACGATTTTGATATCATGCTGGGGGCAGCGATCATAAGTCTGTTCAAGTTTATCGTAGAAGGAGTCCTTCTCTGCGTCCTCCGTCTCCTCAGTCGGCGCATAGGCGCAGATATATGTTATGTTGAAAAACCTCGCCTTGATGTGGATCGCAGCGAGAAGCTCGTCCACAGGAGTGAACGCTAATACTTGGCGGCGAAGTCTCTTCTCCACCAAGAAGAAAAAACTCATAGATGAGTCAAAAATTACTCATAGATGAGTCAAAAATGACTCATTTCATTTCTTTTCCTGTTCTTTCACACCCCACCCTCTAGCTGTTACATGCTACACCCCACCCTCTACTGTTAGATGTTATACCCCACCCCATAGGGTGTTACATGTTACACCGCACCCTCTATCTGTTACATATTACATTTTACACCACACCCTCTACCTCTCCCACCATCTATATCTTTTATGTTACATGTTACATGTTACGCGTAACTTTTTCTATATTACCCCTAGCGCAAAGATGTTTAAACATCAAAAAGCAATTACTTACAGTTAATTTATTTTGTAAATTTCCGCTTATATAAAATTGTAAGAACAACTTATTTGCCAAGAAAAAATATTAAGAAAATGTTCATTACTTAGGCTTAAACTTTTCTCTTAAGATGCTGCTGTCAACAGATTTATGACTACAGCTCAACGTCATAACATTTGAGACAAGTCAAGCATTTTGTCAAATAATAAGACGAAAGTGTGCTATAAAGAATAACCACAAAAGCAAATAAAACTTTAAACGGTATAAATAACATCAACACATATACAGATATTTACATACGTTATAACTCACACATATATGTACATACATACTAGGTATGAATATAAATACATACATATGTTCTTTTGCATATATTTGCTCAAGCCCGAATATACATAAAAGGCTTAAGCTTTGCAAGTGCGTCTACTTAGTGAGAATGGGTACATCAAAATTTTAACTACTCCACACTTTGTGGTTTTTGTCAAATATATGGGGGTGGGGCGTATACGTAACATTTTAATAGCACATACGCAGATGGTGATGCGAAAAGCACCAACCCAAATATGTGTGTGTTCATGTAGGTGTATATGTATGTATTAATCATGAGTTTTACGAGCACCTTAATACTTGCTTTTCAGTATTGTTGTTGTCATAACTTTTGTGCTTATGCGCATTTTTTATGCCATTTATTTATTTATTTAGTATTTTTTCGCACCAAAGGCGGTGAATTGTGTTAGCAGCTGCTGGAAAGCATGCTTCCTAGCAGACTGTTAGCCCATAAAGACACAATTGTGACAAAATTTAGCTTATTTGCATACATTTAAGCGTCAATAGAAATAATAATAAAACTTAGCCGGAACGAGTACAAAAAAATTTAAGAAATATATTCAAAAACAAAAACGCTCCAAAACAAATTAAAACAAAGCAAAAAACGACAACAATAGCATCGTCAAAAAAAGTCACAAGCATAATTATAAGCTAAGCTAGCCGCAGGGCTTTTTAGCGCTTGCTAAACAATTCAACCGTAAATGTTTTTTTCATTAAATGGCTTTTGCATACTTTTAGGCGCACTTATGTTGCTTTGCGCTCAAATTTGTTTATTTTAGCATACATTCATATGAGTGTTTTGGAGTGCGCAAATAAATTCTTTGTTGAAATTGTATTTTAGTTTGCTTTTTGTTTTCTTTGCGTGAGCTTTTATGTTATTTTTTGTTTAGTTTAATTTAACTTCTTGATATTTATTTTAGTTAGTAAATTTGGTTAAAATTTCAATGGAATGTTTGCACAGCAGCGATTTTGGTACGTAGTTTAAGTGGATGGGAGATATTTTATAAAAAAAGTTTGAATTTAAGTAGGATGAAAAACAATTAATCGCAATAAAAAATAATAATTATATTATAAATTAAATTGAATTAAAATAAAATAAAATAAGATCAAATAAAATTATATTTATGTGGATTAAATAACGCATATCAGAGCAATAAAATTTCGGCACAGCTTAAATTTGAAATACACTAAATTTAATGGAAGTGGTATTAATGAAATTAAAACGGGGTGCAATCCTGAAGAGGCGAAAAAAATGAGAATGAAGCAGGAGGAATAGCGCGATGGTTGCAATAATTTGTGAGAAAATATTTGTAAGTGAGAAACTTCTTGTTTAGATGTTCATGTAAATGTGGGTAAAAAAGGAGCAGATAGTATTAAAAACTTAGAATTCCAAATATTTTATAGCAATAAATGTAGTGAGAACGGTACCTTGAAACAGGAATAAAATAGCGTATAAAGGAATGCTCGCAAAAGCGGAGCGAGTATTTGAAAGACACATAAAGCAGTCAAGGCAGGTTTAAATTTTACCGGACCGTTTGTGTGTGTATGCAAGCGCAAAGTGCACACCAAATAAGTGTAAAAACTGGAAAAGGAGACAAAAAAGGAATTAACGAAGGGAGTATTACTGGAGAAAGTAATGAAAGTGTGTTGCGGGCAGACAATTACTAAGAGCGGTTAAAAGCTGCAATAAAAGCAATATAGACATAGGGTTGTGGGGTTTGCATAAAAAATATAATACATAAATAAAAAAAAACATAAAAATAAAATAAAGTAAAAATTTTTTGATTTTTTAGCGTCCTTTAGTTGAACAATTATTTATTTTCAGCTGGCTCTAGGTTCTATGTATGAAAGCACTATTGTTATGTTTAACTCCAATATATTTCAATCTTCGCCGAAGATCGTCATCAGGGATTAATTAGATGTCAGTTTAAGATGTTGCTTAAAATAAAATAAAATAAAATAAAATAAAATAAAATAAAATAAAATAAAATAAAATAAAATAAAATAAAATAAAATAAAATAAAATAAAATAAAATAAAATAAAATAAAATAAAATAAAATAAAATAAAATAAAATAAAATAAAATAAAATAAAATAAAATAAAATAAAATAAAATAAAATAGCATAAAATAAAATAAAATAAAATAAAATAAAATAAAATAAAATAAAATAAAATAAAATAAAATAAAATAAAATAAAATAAAATAAAATAAAATAAAATAAAATAAAATAAAATAAAATAAAATAAAATAAAATAAAATAAAATAAAATAAAATAAAATAAAATAAAATAAAATAAAATAAAATAAAATAAAATAAAATAAAATAAAATAAAATAAAATAAAATAAAATAAAATAAAATAAAATAAAATAAAATAAAATAAAATAAAATAAAATAAAATAAAATAAAATAAAATAAAATAAAATAAAATAAAATAAAATAAAATAAAATAAAATAAAATAAAATAAAATAAAATAAAATAAAATAAAATAAAATAAAATAAAATAAAATAAAATAAAATAAAATAAAATAAAATAAAATAAAATAAAATAAAATAAAATAAAATAAAATAAAATAAAATAAAATAAAATAAAATAAAATAAAATAAAATAAAATAAAATAAAATAAAATAAAATAAAATAAAATAAAATAAAATAAAATAAAATAAAATAAAACAAAATAAAATAAAACAAAATAAAATAAAATAAAATAAAATAAAATAAAATAAAATAAAATAAAATAAAATAAAATAAAATAAAATAAAATAAAATAAAATAAAATCAAATCAAATCAAATAAAATAAAATAAAATAAAATAAAATAAAATAAAATAAAATAAAATAAAATAAAATAAAATAAAATAAAATAAAATAAAATAAAATAAAATGGTAGGTAGGTTCAAGTGGCTGCCGCAGAGGCACACTTAGGCCAGTTTTGAAGGCCCGTTGTGATACCACCAACACAAGGAAAGTCAGCCCCGGGACCCAGCCATATGGAAAATCCCTGAGTTGTTGGGATTTTCCACATAGCAGAATCCCGGGACTGACACTCCTAAACCGACACCGTTACTCCTCCTCGAACCACTTAGATGACTTTATGAAGCCCATCAAGTCCTTTATGTCCAGTTCCGCGATCTGGCTTAGACTATCTAGGAACGGAACTCCCAAAAAGCGCGTTCTCACGCCGCTTAAAGCCGGACAGTTGCAGATGAGGTGCTCCACCGTTTCCTCCTCCTCATCATCTTTGCAACTCCTGCAGCATCGTCGGTAGGGCACACTTAGCCTTTCTGCATGCCTACCAATGAGGCAGTGACCGGTTAATACCCCTATCAATATGCAGATTTCCCTCCTAGTTAGGGCATAAATGCGTCTAGACCTTTTAAGATCCCATTTTGGCCAGGTTTGTTTCGATATCCGACACCCTGGGGATTGCAGCCATCTTTCGTTGGCTTGACGGAGTGTGTGCTCCTTCAGCATTAGTTTGCATGTGGCAAACGGCATACCTAAGCGCTCTTTATCCCGAAGAACCTGCTTGGTCGTGCCCTGCCTGGCAAGCTCGTCTGCCTTACAGTTTCCCTCAATGTCCCTATGTCCCGGGACCCATATGAGGTTTACGCGGTTCTGTTGGGCCATCTCCTGAAGAGATCGACGACAGCTGAGCGTCAGTTCAGAGTTGAACGTGTATGAGCCAAGGGATTTGATTGCCGCCTGGCTATCGCTGAAAATAGTGATATCTCCTCCGATAACACGTTTGCTTAACCAGGCCGCGGCGTCCCGGATTGCCGAGACTTCCGCCTGGAAGACGCTACAATGATCAGGTAGTCTGAAGGAGAGTTCAAGGTCCAAATCCCTTGAATAAACCCCTCCTCCAACTCTGCCGTCCAACTTCGAGCCGTCGGTGTATATGGAAGTGCCACCATTTGTTTCGGGACACCAATCCGTCCTCTCCCAGTCTTCTCTGCTGGGAATGTTTATTTTGAAGCAGCTATCCCCGACTGTAGTGGTCGCACAACGATCTGTGCTTAGAGGGAGAAAGCTGTAAGATTCCAGAATACTGGAGTGTCCAATAGTACCCGCACCCCAACTGGAGGTTTCTCTTAGGCGCAGAGCTGATGCCGCCGCTGACCGAAACCCTTCCAGATCAAGTGGGGCAAAATGCCCAGAATGGCCTGGAGGGCTTCGTTGGGCGTTGTCCTTAGCGCACCGCTTATACAGATCATATTGGATCTATGGACTTTCCGCAACAGATTCAGGTATGTTGTCTTGCTCAGTGCCGGCCACCATACGACGACTCCATACAGCATGATTGGGCGAATGATGGCCGTGTAGATCCAACTGCATACTCTAGGGCTGAGCCCCCATTTTTTGCCAATGGCTCTTGTGCATGTGTAAAGAGCGATGCAAGCTTTCTTCTGGCGCTGAAGAACATTCTCCTTCCAATTCAGTTTCCTGTCCAGAACTATGCCTAGAAACTTGGCCTTATCCGACAAGCCCAGGCGCGTGCCATCTAGTTCTGGTAGGCTTAGTGGCGGGATTTTGTACCGGTTGGTGAAGAGGACAAGTTCCACTTTCCCCGGGTTGATACTAAGTCCGCAGCGAGAGGACCACCTCGAAACCTCTCGCAGTGCTACTTGCATCAGGTCACACAGAGTTTGTGTGAACTTGCCTCTGAATGCAATAGCTAAATCGTCTGCGTATGCCACTATCTTCCCGCCCCCCCAGCTTGTGTCACGTAGCAACAAGTTGACTGTGAGGTTCCATAAAAGCGGGGAAAGAACACCACCCTGGGGCGTTCCCCTTGTGACATAGCGTGATAACTCGACCGTACCAAGTGAAGAAGTTATTTTCCTTCCTCTTAGAAGTTGGTCAATTAAACCAGTTAGAGGTCTATCTACGCCCAGATTAGTTAGAGCGGAGTTGATCGCCTCCGGGCTTATATTGTTGAAAGCCCCCTCAATGTCTAAGAAGGCCACGAGACAGTAGTCCTTTTCACACAGCGATTTCTCAATGACAGATACTAGGCTGTGCAGAGCAGTTTCTGTTGATTTACTCTTGGTGTATGCATGCTGATAGCTAGAGATAAGGTTGCTATCAATAGTCGTTGAAAGGTAGTCGCTTAGTATCCTCTCAAAGGTTTTGAGTACAAAGGACGAGAGACTGATCGGTCTGTAATCTTTTGGCTCGTAGTGGGATGCCTTCCCAGCCTTAGGGATAAACACTACCGTGGCGCTTCTCCAGGAGCCCGGAATGTGGTTGAGAGCCAGGCAGGCTGTGAAGAGAAATACCAGCCATTTAGCTGATGTCTCCAACGTGTTTATAAGTTGCGCGGGGATAATCCCGTCCGGCCCGGCAGCCTTATACGGTTCAAAGCTCTTAACTGCCCACCTTACCCTTTCCCCAGTGATGGGTATATTTACTGCCAGGTTTGTTGCAGATGCTAGTGGTGCGTCATGCAGATTCCCCGGAAAATGTGTATTCAAGAGCAGCTCAAGGGTTTCCTCTTCCGTGCTGGTCCAGGATCCGTCAGGTTTTCGCAAATAGCTGATGGCTGTTTGACTTTTCGAGAGAACTCGTCTAAGTCTCGCTGTATCGTCGACCTTTTCGACGCCAGTGCAGAAATTTCTCCACGAGGTCCTCTTCGCCTGTTTCAGAGCTTTTTTATAGGCCCTTAGTTTAGCTTTATATTCGTGCCAGTGAGGCTCAGAGCCGAAGGTCTTGGCCTTGTTAAATTGTTTCCGGCATGATTTGCGGAGCGAGTCCAAATCGTAGGACCACCAATGTGGCCTGTGTTTACCGCGTGGTTTTGGCACTGGACAAGCCTGTCCTAGAGCATTTGAGAGCGCCGATGTAAATGTAGTAACAAGATCCTCCAGCTCCTCTACTGATGAGGGGGCCTGTGAGGGCAGTACTGGCAGGTCTCTGTCTAATATTTCATTGTGTAACTGCCAATTAGTGTTACGTGGATTGCGCTTCATAATAGGTTGTTCTACAATAAAGTCTAGAACCATTTCTATGTAACGGTGGTCGGAAAATGAATGTTCTTCCAGAACCCGCCATTTTCTGACCCACTCATAAGCGCCTTCACTACAGATAGTGAGGTCTATGACCTCCCTGCGGGTCTTAGTGATAAAAGTAGGCTCATTACCCACGTTGCAAATTACCAGGTTAGTTGTTAAGAGGTAATCAAACAGAGACTCGCCCCTGGCATTGATATCGGAGCTCCCCCATTGGACATGGTGAGCATTAGCGTCCGCTCCAATAATAAGATTACCTGTGCAGAAATTTGACACCAGGTCTTTCACCTCCGTTTGTGGTGGGGGTTCTTCGGCGTCGTAGGGCATATAGACCGACGCCACCGTCAGGCGGGTGCTGACTTGACCAAAATACACGTTCTGACTTTGCTCTCCTCGCTGGCTCGGCTCGAATGAGCTTGAAGCCCTTAGTCCCCAATAAAATAAAATAAAATAAAATAAAATAAAATAAAATAAAATAAAATAAAATAAAATAAAATAAAATAAAATAAAATAAAATAAAATCAAATAAAATAAAATAAAATAAAATAAAATAAAATAAAATAAAATAAAATAAAATAAAATAAAATAAAATAAAATAAAATAAAATAAAATAAAATAAAATAAAATAAAATAAAATAAAATAAAATAAAATAAAATAAAATAAAATAAAATAAAATAAAATAAAATAAAATAAAATAAAATAAAATAAAATAAAATAAAATAAAATAAAATAAAATAAAATAAAATAAAATAAAATAAAATAAAATAAAATAAAATAAAATAAAATAAAATAAAATAAAATAAAATAAAATAAAATAAATATAATAAAATAAAATAAAATGAAATAAAAGGCTCAGCAAAAAAAAAATATCAAAATATAGCATAACAGTCTTGGTTCTTCTTAGTCTTGGGTCTTCTTAGAACATTGCTATTTACGTGGAATTGTTTTTCCTTTATACTTGGAATCTGTAATTGAAGATATGTATTTACAAGAAAAAGACAGGCAAAATGCAACGTTCTGACGAAAAGGTAGCGCAGCACTCAAACGCATCCCTGCACGCGGCTTGTCAGTCATACTAAGTTAAATGCTATGTGACCACCGTGGCGTATACGTAATTATTTAAGTCAAGTCGCAGCTTAACAGCAACACCTTAGGCCACAAAAGCGAACGCACACGCAAACAAAGATGAAAGTTAGTGATGTGGCGTTGAAGTGTAATAACAAGGAAAAAAACCTAAACAAAGACAACCAAACAAAGCCGAAATGAAACGACGAAAAAAGAACTCAGGCAAGAGTGAAAATAATGAGGCGAAAAAATAAATAGCGCATATTGCTGTGTGTTGTTTTGTATGTCAGTTGGCAAAAAAAAGCGAATCTGTAAATGTATAGTAGACATTGCCGTGACTAAGACAAAAGACAAATAAACAAGCAAATAGGCAAACATACAAGAGAGAGATGAACAAACGAAAAAAAAACCGAATTCCAAAACACATATGATAGCGCCAAAAGTAGCGGCTTAGGCTGGTGTAAGTAAACAGCGAGTGAAGAAAACGAGTGCAAACACGGACAACGACAAGCAGAAGCTCAGGAAAGGTGTATCAACGAAAATAAACAAAGAAAATCCAACTTTTGTGTAACGTAAGCCTTTGATAGAAAATCATGCTACATAGCGACCATGCTACAAGTGAGCGTGCATGTATAGCTGTGTGTGTGTGTGCCTTGTGCGCTTAAACAACTTGATTAAGAAAACAGCAAAAAAAGGTAAGCTCAAAAGCGCTACATTGTCTTTTCATGTGCTGGCTGCTCTTCACTGATCCGCTGCGGTAAATATGCATTGCATGCTTTTAGGCGCCTTGTCGTTTTTGCGAAACGCCCTTGCTTAGCTGTTTAGCTAGAGTTGCGCGTATTTAAGCACACGCATACACACATATGTTTTGTTTGTTTTTCGTTTGTTTGCTTATGCGTATGTGTACAGTTTAATCTAACGGTATCTACGGTAGCTTAGCGTAAGAGCGTTGCAATAACAAAAAGGCAAAAAAAAAAAAACGTTGCATACTTTTTGGCCCTTTTTTGTTGCATTTTTTTGTGCTTTCATTTTCTATGTAAAGCCTGCTTGCTATGGTTTTTTATTCTCTTTCATTTTCTGCTACAAGTAAGCTTTCGCTTTAATTTGTGTTGCGTAGAATGGTCTCTTCTTGTGCGTGAATTCTTTTGATATTGAATTAGTGCATACTTTAAGGCGTGCTAGCGTGAAATTGGTGTTGCAGTGGCGTTGTGTGTTAAAGGTGGGGCAGTGATTGCGTGTTGGTGAAAAAAAGTAGACGTTCAAGTTTATTTAATCGTAGTGCAAGCTAAAAGCTTTCCTCAGAGTATTTTTTCATTAGTAATTAAAAAAAAAAAAAAATAAATAAAAAAGAATGAATAAATTAAAGCACAAAAAATAAATTAAAGAGTAAAAAAATAAAATAAAAAATTTAAAAATAAAATGAAAGAATAAGATAAGATAAAAAAAAAAAAAAAATAAAGACAAAATATAATAAAATATTTTAAATAAAAAATTAAATAAGATAAAGTTAAATAAAAAAATAAAAAAAAATAAAAAATAAAAAAATATAAAACAAAAAAAAAAAGAATAAAAAAAATATAGTAAAAAAAATAAAGTAAAAAAAATAAAATAAATATAAAATATAAGAAAATAAAGATTAAAACAAAATACAATAAAATAAAATAAAACAAAATAAAATAAAAAAAACTTAAAAAAAGTAAATAAAAAAGTAAAATAAAATATAAAGAATAACAAAAAAATAAAGTAAAATAAAAAATAAAAAAAATATTTATATAAAAAATAAAGATAAAAATAAAATAAAATAAAATAAAATAAAATAAAATAAAATAAAATAAAATAAAATAAAATAAAATAAAATAAAATAAGATAAAATAAAATAAAAAACTATTCATTGATTACTTGTTGTGTACAAAGAAAGTGGGCATTCAAGTGTATTTAAAGACAATATAAGCTTGAATCTTTTCTTATAGTATTGTTTGTACCAATAATCGTGTCTTCCACGCTCTCATCTTTCGCTAAAGTATAATTTTCGGAGCAATCTAAACGCTTTTAAGCGCTCAACTTAAGTCTTATTTTGCTCAAACAAAATGTGCAGAAAATTAATTAAAATTCAATCTTCTAAATACCCACAAACACCATAAAAGCTATGTTGACTGGCCCCATGGCGTATACGTAACATTTTTGCTTAAGTCTTCAACTTCACCAATTTCTTTGTCCAAAAATTATTATTTCAAACGTGCATTTTGCTTTTGCATGCAATTTTCACACATCGTTACGCTGCATTCTTCTTCGCCACTGGCCAATAACAAAGGTGGGCACAAACACAAATACACGAACGTATTGCAAAGCAGAAAATTAATTAAAAATCTTGTCAGACTTGCTGCTCCCACATTTCTACTAATAACCACGCTTGATAGCCCAATGAGCAAGCGAAAGTCCACACAAGAATTCTAATTACCATCAACTAAATGGCAATTGCAACTTTTATGCGCCATTTTGGAATGCCTTAAAGTCAAAGTACGGAGGGATTTGATGTAGAAGAAAGCAGTGGAAATAAAAATAATTTTTGTGTAACCCTTTTGCCTTAGTTGGCTGGCCACAGAGATTTGACCGCTAAATTTAATTGTAGAATACGTAGTAGATGGGAAGTTTAATTATTTCTGGTTCAATATATTTTAGATATGAATCGATTTTTCGATTAATATTGATTTTTTAGACTTTTAATTTAATATCGTTTTTTTTTTTGATTATTATGTACTTTTTCGATTATTATCGATTTTTCTTCTATTCTTTAAAGTAGTGAACATTTAATTTGGTATATTATGTAGTATATATGAATATCAATCAGTTAACATCTTTCGATTATTTTCACTAAGATCAATTTTTTCCTTATTTTAATTGATTTCTATCTGTGTATATAAGGGAGCATATATTACTGCCCATTTTTATCAAAATTGATCTATTATGATGGCATAATTATTTTATCGATTTTTTTTGATTAATGGCTTTTTTCACTATTTAGAGGTTGTTTCAATTTTTTGGGCCGTTTATAAGTTATGTCCACTTTTTATCGGAAGTTATCTGCTACTTTTACATATTTCCCTTATCGGTTTTTATATTTTTGTCGATATCAGTTGGGGTTTATCGATTATTTGCATTAACATCCTTTTTTCCTTTTCTTATTTTAATTGATATCTATTTGCATGTATAAACAAGCAATATTACCATAGATTTTAATCGATATATTTAATCGATATATTTCTCTTCTATTCGCATAATTATTTTATCGATTTTTTCTACAAACTTTTTTGTGCTATTCCTATTTCAATATTTTTGTATATAGAGTTGCCTGTAAATTTTATCAATTTTTCTACTTTTGTTATCGATTTTTTCCGATATTAACTTTTTGTCTCGATGATTTACGATTTTTGATTGCTGAATCCTTTGCTGAATTCTTCTTAATAGAGTTTGCCCAGTGGTCGAAATTCAACCACAAAACCTTATTTTATTTCTCTACCTTATTGAAGTTCAGTTTCCTTAACTATCACTTTTTTGCTATTTCTTAAATTTTACTTACTTTTCTTTATTTTTTATATTTATTGTTTCCTTTTCTCTCCTTTCCTTTCCTTTGGCTTTATTCGCTTTCCTTTGCTTTTCTTTCCTTTCCTTTTCTCTCCTCTCCTTTCCTTTGGTTTTATTTGCTTTCCTTTGCTTTTCTTTCCTTTCCTTTCCTTTCATCTCCTTTCCTTCCCTTTCCTTCCTTTCTTTTCCTTTTATTTCCTTTTCTATCTTTATATTTCAATTTATTATTTTTTTTCTTTCCTTTCTTTAGTTTTGTTTCGTTTGCCTTTATTTTATTTAATTTCTTTTAATTTCTTTTATTTATTTTCTTTTTTTTCTTACCTTTATTTTTCATTACATTCTTTTTTTTCTTAGTTTTTTTCTCCTTTCCTTTCCTGTCATTTGTTTTCCTTACCTTTCCTTGCGTTTTCTTCCTTCCTTTCTTCTCCTTTTCGCAACTCCTTAAGTTTTATTTCTTTTCCATTCATTCCCTTCCTTTCCTTTATTTTTCTTTCTTTTTTCTTTATTTCTTTTCCATACTTTCCTCTTCCCTACCTTTTATTTCCTTTCTTTTTCTTTTCTTCATTTTTTTATCTTTCCCTATTTTCCTTCATATTTCATTCCTCTACTTTTATTACCTTTCCCTTCTTTCCATTCCTTTTCCATTCCTTTACTTTCCCTAACTTTACTTGCCTTTGATTTTTCACTCTTTTCCTTTCCTTAGCTTACATTTCCTTTATATTCCTTTTATCCATTCCCTTCCACTCAGATTCATTTTTTATACTTTTATTTATTTAATTTTGCTTTATTCTTATATATTTTAAATTATTTCCTTTCCTTTCATTTCCTACACATTTTTTTCTTTTCTTTCAATCATTTTTCTATTTTATATTTTACTTAATTTGATTTTTTTTATCAATTTCCATTTTATTTTATTTCACAGTCTAACCACGAAGGGCGTTGTAACTTTGCATTTGCTTCTCTGAATGCCTTCTCACAGATTTTGTGTTTGTAAACACTGTTTGAACCTACGCTCAATAAAGTTTTATTAATGCTGCCAACAAAACAACTCTTCTTCTCACAACGCAAACACAACAATGAAAGTGGTCATACCTACATACACACATAAAAGCGGCTCTATAAAGTGAATGCGTGTTTAACATTTCATATTCTAATTAATTTTTATACCTTTCATGAACATGAAATGGTATTATAACTTTGGTCCGATGTTTGTAAATATGAGAAGAAGAAGAGATAGACCCATCAATAAGTATACCGAAATGATCAGGATGACGAGATGAGTTGATATAGCCATGTCCGTCTGTCCGTCTGTCCGTCTGTCCGTCTGTCTGTCTGTCTGTCTGTCTGTCTGTCTGTCTGTCTGTCTGTCTGTCTGTCTGTTTGAACGCAAACTAGTCCCTCAGTTTTTGAGATATTTGGCTGAAATTTGGTATGCGGCCACCATTTTCCAATATAGAAATCATTTGTCGGAACCAGCAAGATCGGACCAATATAACATATAGCTCCCATACAACCGATTATTCCGATAAACGGATTTTGGGCTATAACTCTTGTAATTAAACCCGAAGGAACGTGAAATTTTATAAGTGTTGCTATTTTTATATGTTAAATATCGATGCTGAAAATCATAGAGATGGGATAAATATTTCACATAGCTCCCATACAATCGATTATTCCGATAAACGGATTTTGGGCTATAACTCCTGTAATTAAACATGTAGGAACGTGAAATTTTGTAAGTATTGCTATTTTTATATGTGAAATATCGATGTTGAAACTCATAGAGATGGGATAAATATTTCACATAGCTCCCATACAATCGATTATTCCGATAAACGGATTTTGGTAGTTAACTCCTGTAATTATATAGGTAGGAACGTGAAATTTTGGAAGTATCGCTATTTTTATATGCGAAATATCGATGTTGAAAATCATTGAGATGGCATAAATATTTCACATAGCTCCCATACAATCGATTATTCCGATAAGCGGATTTTGGGCTATAAGTCCTGTAATTTAACACATAGGAACGCGAAATTTTGGAAGCGTCGCTATTTTTATATGTAAAATATCGATGTTGAAAATCATTGAAATGGGATAAATATTTCACATAGCCCCCATACAATCGATTGTTCCGATAAACGGATTTTGGTAGATAACTCCTGTAAATGTTGCTATTTTAGAATGTGGAATGTCGATATTAAAAATCAATGAGATTGGACCAATATAACACATCGTCCCCATATAATCGATAGCTCCGATAATTTCGGTATGAGCTAAAGTTAAATTCACACAGGCTGTACTGGGGATCAAACAGTGAAAATCGTGACGCTTATTCATGAAAGGTATTTAGCCTTCGGCACAGCCGAAGACAGCTTTTCTTACTTGTTTTTTTTTTTTAATTTTTGGTTTGTTGTCGCACACCCTGCTCGGGTAGACCTATCGATACATATCAAAATTTATATACCTTAGAATTTTGGTTATTGCAAAAAAGGGAGAAATTTTTTGAACATTGCGCATTTATATATATTTAATTTAATTTAATTAATTATTTTATCGATTTTTTTTCTTTACCTTTTTTGTACTATTCCAAATTTAATTGGGCCATTTCTTTAAAATTTGTATTTCAATATTCACCCCTGTATGTTTTCTCAAATTTTTGTCTATATCTCTGCTTTTGTTATCGATTTTTGCCGATATTCACTTTTTGGTTCGAACATTTACGATTTTTGCCTACTAAATTCTTTCAGTCGCGTCGTTGCCGAAATTCATCGTTTTGTAGTCAATTTTTACGCATTTATACAATTTTTTATATACTAATATTAGAAATTTGTCGACTTGCTTTCTCAGATTTTAATCGATTGTTTTTTAGTTGTATACTTTTTGACTCCATTTAATCAAATTTTAAAATACTATCGATCGTTTTCGAACTTCCTTTCCTTTTTTATATCTTATGTTAACGATTTATATCGTTTTTTTCTTTAATTTTGGGTTTTTATCGATATATATCGATTTGTTAGAAATTTCATTAGATTTTTTATCTATTTTGTATTCGTATTATTGTATATATACCTACATTTATTTCGATCCGTCTTACACTTTTTGTTAGGTTTTCATCGATACGTATCGATTGTATGGTGTTCATCTATATTAGTCGTGAATTTTTTGGATCGATTTTTAAACTTTTCTTACTGACTTCTTATCGCTTTTTATATATATATTTTTTATCGATATTATCGCACCTCTAGCACTACTTTTATATGTAATAAAATCTTACTTCCCTCATTTTTCGAGTAAGTTGTATACTACTAAAATCAATTAAAGAAAGTCAAATATTGTTGTTAGAAAACAAAAATTAAAACAAATTAAAAGCACATCAACATCCTTCTGACTTTTAGTTAAAAGCTTTATTTATTTAATTTCAAGGCAAGCAGTGATGCAGAAAACTAATATTCTCACAAGTTCAAAATTTAAAACTTTTTCTGTTTGCAATTTGTTTGCTTTAGACGATTTTTTGTTTTATTTTGTTTTTACTTCAGTTGAAATAGAATGATTGAACTGAACAAAGTAGTGTCAAATAAATTCATATTATTTTTATGTTTGTTGTTTGTATGCATTGTTTGCGTCTTTGTTTCATAAAATCCATGTTTCCATGAAATCCTTTTATTAAAACTATCAAGTTGTTATTTGCAACTTTTTCTTTTGTAGTTATTGTTCACATCATTAGTTCCTATAGATAATACCACTTTAGATCACATCAAGTATCTTATTAAAGCACATCGCTTCGAATCGAATAGGATAATGTCACAATACATAATATGATATCACATCAAAAGCGTTTAAGGCGAACAATGGAAGAGTAGCGATTTAAGACCATATCGAATGAAATGATATTAGATTGGTGTTGTCATATTTAAGAGCAAATTTCGCGCAATAAAATTGAAGAGCTTAAAATCGAATAGTATAAAGCCACAACACATCATATGATATCAAATTAAAAGCGATTAAGCCGAAAAATTTAAAAACTTTGGTCAGTAGTAGTAATCTTAGACATGATATCAAAATAAATGAAATGATATCAAATCAAATCGGGTGATGTAGTCACATTTATGAGAACTTTTATTGTATGAAATTGAAGAGTTTAGATCAATTGTAGATCTTGTATCAGTTTTGTTTGTTTTCTAAAATATATATGGACATAAAGGACTTGATGGCTTTCATCAAGTCATCTAAATGGTTCGACGAGGTGTAACGGTGTCGGTTTTAGGAGTGTCAGCCCCGGGATTCTGCTATGTGGAGAGTCCCAATAGCACTGGGATTTTCCATATGGCTGGGTGCCGGGACTGACTTTCCTAGTGTTGATGGTATCACAACGGGCCTTTTAATACTGGCCTAGGTGTGCCTTTGCGGCACCTAACCTAAAATATATAGCTGCACACTTATGTGGTTGTAAATAACTAGATACCAGTTGTAAGTCAATAGTAATGTAATTGTGTATGAATTTTAATTATATAATATAATTATTATATTAACTATATAATAATATATAATTACAATATGAACTATTCGCTTCACCATCGTACATATAATGTGATATAGGGACGCCATTGCGTATGATTAATATTTATTGGATAAATATACTACATACTTTTAATACTTGCAGTAGCGAGTAAAAATTAGTAATTCTTTTTATTATTTTTCTCAGAAGTTTTTTGTTTGTGGATTTCCTGTAAAAATATTGCATATTTTATATTTAAGGAAATTTCGACCAAACGGATAAATAACCTCTCTCTGGTCTGTCATGTACTTATCACAAGAATTTCGTCTAAGAGCAGGTTTAGTGAAATTTTCTGGTGAATACTTATATAAAATAGTATAGCCCTATGCCGTCCCAAAAGAAAATTGCCTAACTACAGCAGGAGAAGTTACATACTTACAAACGAACTAGACATTCTCCTATATCGCAGCCCTGCAACAGAATTTTTACTTTATACTTCATTGGCAATAGACTCCTGAGATACACTTCATATATGTATATCTCTTACATTTCCCTCATTATACTTTCATTATCACCTTTAAACAGCAAACACAAACTTATATACATAACTTTGAACTTAAAATTACCGTTAAACCATAATTGCCCTTTAATGTCACTTCGATTACACTTTTATCACACTTTGCGCTAATTTCATTTTCTTTCTTTATTTTTTTTTTGTTTCTTCATTGCTTGCTAAAGCACATTTTCAGTCCTCGCTTCGCTCCACTACATGGCATCTGTAGCCCATACAGACTCGCATGAAAGTAATGAAATTGCCACTTTGCTTCGTAGCTTTACATCTTTGTATGTTGGTGTGTAAAAATTTAATATGAATTTGATTTCCCTTGTGTGTGGTGAGATACATCAAATACACATTTGAAGAAGTGCACATGAGAGCTAGTAAAATACATAAATACTTACATCGATTTTTATATGTAAATATATGAAAAATTGTTGGTAGGATATCTGCGAAAAGGGAGTTGAAGTAAATACACACACATAGATAGGTGATCAGTTTATATGATTTTTAAAAAATTATCAAACTGTAGCAGTCTCAATCTCTTTTAAGGTAAAGTAGTGGGTCATTAGCTTGCCTTATTTCAGCTAAATGCTTTCCAGATTCAACTTCTGACTAACCTTGAGAAGGGAATGAACTGTGGGACAGATCTATGCATGATGTAGTAACTGATCACATCACTAGTTCCTATAAAATAGAATTATATCACATCAGATTATATCACTTCATACCGAGGCAGGTATATTATTGAGCGCATCGCTTCGAATCGCACAGGATGAAGTCACCCACCATCACATGGTATTAAATCAAAAGCGCTAATAAGAAAAATCTAAAAACTTTGAACAGTAGTAGTGATTTTAGACTATATCGGATCAGATGATATCATATTAACAACTCATATGATATCAAAGCAGATCAGATGTTGTCGTCATATATAAGATTTTTAAAAAATCACTGGGCGAACTTCTTTCCAGAACTTTGGTAGTCAATCTTATAAACTTAGGTCGAGTAGGGGGTTATTCGCTTGCGGCCTACTTCATTCTCCCCGATTTTGACTTCATCTAAGGTAACGACTACAATGTCTAAATTTCCTAGAGAAGGGGTTGAACTGTGGGTCAGATCTATTAATTTTGTAGAAACTGATTATAGCATTAGTTCCATATGACCTTAGATAACATCAAGTATATTATTGAATCGAATATGATAATGTAGCACCTTGTACACCTTGTAGCAACACATCATATAATATCAAATCAAAAGCGCTTAAGGCGAAGAAGTGAAAAACTGTGAACAGTAGTAGTGATTTTAAGCCATATCGCATATAAAATCAGATCAGATGATGTCTTCGAATTTATGAACAATTTTCATGCTAAAGAGATTCGACCAAATAGAAGTTAGTCTATCGCATTGACGGTAGGTCAGTGATACTGGTTCTTTTCTTCTCATCAGCATTACCCAGTCGGGACCTCGGCAATGCCACAATACCTCATATGATACTGTGATCAGTAGTATTGACTTTGACTATATTGGATCAGATGATGTCAGACTAAATTATATTATATCAAATCAGATCAGAAAATGTCGTCAAATTTATGAGCAATTTCATTCTATATAGAATTGAAGAGCTTAGACCAATTATAATAAGTTTATATCACATTACATCAGATGTTTAAAATATCACATCCGTGGTAATCAGATAACATGTGATTAAATGATATGACATCTTCAGGCCTCCTTATATTAGATCACATCACATCAAAGATATGTTTGAAAAGATAGGTGTATCTACTTTCTACAAGTGCTTGTGGGCAGTTCCGCGTGGGCTATGGTAGTCCTATGGATTTCACGCCTTGCGCACATACATATTCACATTTCTTGTAGGGCAATGATGTTAGCCCTTTCTTTCTCGACAGCATCACCAACTGCCAACTTTCATATTAAGAGTCCAGGCCTTCCAGGTACATGCTCTTTTAAAACATTACAAGTTTTCTATTGTCCTTGCACTAACCCAGTTGCTAGAAATTCCTTTTACTCCCAAACTTCTTTTCAAATCCACACAAAAATCGTTTGGTTGTCTTTTCATTAATCTCTTTTTTGTCGTTTTTTTGCTACAAGTTTTCATTTCATTTCAATTACAACAACGAACATCAGAAATAATAAAACAAAAATATCAAACAAGAAATCAGAAAGGATATGAAAGATGATTTACCAAGGATAAAAATGACCCAAACAATAATAGTAACAGGGATAAAGTGTTAGTGATGTGGAACTAATACAAGTATTTAGGTCTGTATGTGAGTATGCTAGGAGGTGCTGGCACCAGAGCTGAGAAATAACTCTTAATCAATTAAAAATATCTCATAAATTAACGTTATTGAGAGGGCCAAAACGTTTTGTTCTGCGAGACATTTTTTCCTCTTATTTTGGAGCCTGGGCAGACAGCTGTGTACTTCCACAAGGCTTGCGCTTAAAAAAACGGCAACGCGTAGCAATTATATGTCAGCCACGTATAGCAACAAACACAAATACCACTTGGCTTAAATAATCGTACGTGCTTGGCTCGAGGTGGCGAACAGCGTAGAATCGTCGCCGTCGTGTGCAAAAAGGTCAAGCGACAACGCACAAAACTAAATAAATTAGCAAAATTACATATTTCTTAGAATTTAATTAGTGGAAATGTTTGTGATTCGGAAACAGCAAATACAGGAAGAAAGTAAAGAAAGAAATGAAATACCAGCAATTTCATACGGAATTTGAGAGAACAAAAAGATGTTTTATAAATTAAACGAAAAGATAAGCATCTGAAATGTTATTAGCAAAAAAAAAACAATGGCAGAGAGAAAGGAAAGGGAAGCAAAATAAAAAATAAAAGAAAATTAAAAAAAATACAAAAATAAAATAAAATATATGGAAATAAAATAAAATAAAATTAAAAAAATAAAATAAAATAAAATAAAATAAAATAAAAATAAAAAAAATAAAAAATTAAATAAAATAAAAAAAAATAAAAAATAAAAAAAAAATTAAAATAAAATAAAATAAATTTAAAAAAATTAAATGAAATAAATTAAAATAAAATAAAATAAAATACTCTTTGTTGCTTTTGACTTGTAGCCTATTGCTGTAAATACCGACGGTATTGTAAAGCAATTTTCGGGATGGTGTGAAAATGTGTTTTTGAGACAAATTTATCCACGCGCTGAAGGAACCAGACAAGCCGACATGTGTTACGATGATACTGGAATTACATCTCTTAATGGAAATAAAAAAAAATAAAAAAAAATAAAAAAAAAAAATAAAAAATAAAATAAAATTAAAATAAATAAATTTTTAAAATAAATAAATAAAATAAAATTAAATAAAATAAATTAAAATAAAATAAAATAAAAAAATAAATTAAAAAAAAAATAAAAATAAAATTAAATTAAATAAATTAAATAAAATAAAATAAAGTAAGATAAAATAACATAAAATAGAATAAAATAAAATAAAATAAAATAAAATAAAATAAAATAAAATAAAATAAAATAAAATAAAATAAAATAAAATAAAATAAAATAAAATAAAATAAAATAAAATAAAGTAAAATAAAATAAAATAAATTATATTAAAATAAAATAAAAATAAAAATTAAATTAAATTAAATAAATTAAATAAATTAAATAAAATAAAATAAAATAAAATAAAATCAATTAAAATCAATTAAAATATATTACTTAATTAAAAAAAACAGTATAAAAAACTAAATTACAATGAAAAAAAAAATGAAATAAAATAAATTAAAAAAAAAATTAAAAAAAATTAAGTAAAACAAAATAATATATACGCAGCTTTGTATTTTCAAAGGCTTCTGGATTTTAACGGATTTATCAAGGCAGTTATCTTCAGGGTAGTAGTAGGGTATTATAAACCAGAGCAGTGTCTACTTGGTCTGATATATTATCATATTACGTTACCTACATACATAAGCCAATTGAGTACTATTTAAATTCTCTTCCATCTCTTAGAAAAAATTACAATCAATTTTGCCTTGTCCCCATTTAAAATTATTGTTTTCTTACTTATTTCAATTTCTACATTCTGAAATGAATTTTCTACATGCCCTTTGTTTCTGCTGCAGATAAAGGGGAGGAAGAAAACGTTGTATTTGGTTTACATATCTGTTATGCTGTGCATTTGCGATATTTTATAAAGCGATGTGCTAGCCTCTCTGCATCATCCCTTTTCATTGTCCTCTTCTTAATATTCCTAAAACAGCTAGCATAATTTTTTCCCTTCGTTATATTGTACAATCTCCTTCGTTGCTCAAGAAAAATGCTTTTTATTTACTTTATATTTTGCTGACATTCTTTTTAAAATTTTATTTTTTTTTTAAAACTGTTAATTCTTTACTTGATCTACTTGCTGCGTACCCTACTTCGATGATGCATAGCTACGATTACAATTTCTATGAATCAACAGATATGCCGTTCAGTTTACCCGCGCACAATAATAAAAACTGCAAATTCCTTATGCTTTTTCTTTCTTCCCCTCATTGGCATTTCAAGTGATAGCAGAAAATAAATTCCACTGTTACAGTGAAAGTTAAAAAAATATTCAATCAGACCTGTTAAATTGCATTTAACATTAATAATGATTAATTACTTCGGCTTTTTTAATTTTAATGTGGAGCTTAATCGGAAAGTATTAATTAATTAATTAAAAAAATTAAAAAAATAATCAAAAATAATCTAAAAATTGCCCATTATTTTTAATTAAAAACAATCATGTTATTAAAAACAATCAAGTAATTAAAAATAATCAAACAATTAAAATTTATTAAAGCATTAAAATTAATTAAATAATTAAATTTGATTATATGATTATTTTCAATTATTTATATATTCCAATTATTTGATTAATTTAAATTAAAGCAGTAACAGTATAAACTTTAAATGTAAGTATTTAATAAATGAAAATAATGCAATTTGCACTTACATATTTTTTTATTCAAGGCAGAATAGAATTCTTACAGGAAACTGCCAAATGTTTTAGCTTTTTGTAAATACAAAAAGAAAATTTGGTAATCAAATTTGAGCTTATGTACGTACTAGCTAAATCACCTCATAGCACACCGCGATGTCGATAAAGCCTGATGGGTCATGGATAAATACTGGAGATGAAACGCCTCAATTTCTTCTTAGGACCCACTTTCCAGAAGCGGAAAGCTGTCTTAGGAATCAACCGAATTTGGGTACACGACCTATTGCAGTACCTATTTAATAAAAGAATTGAATAGGCCATCGGGTCATTCAAGCGTTTCAAGCACCGGGTCTAGATCGGATATCGCCCGTAAAAATTCAGCAATCAATGGAATTGAGCATCCCTTGGTTGCTAGCTATATAAGCGGGTCCTTACTCTTAATTACATTCTAAACCCTTGGAGAAATTCCAGGGGAATTTTTAGACCTAAGGCTGGTAGAACGTCTCATCTTGGCCCAAAGGATTTTAGGTTTCTCAGTCTGCCGTCCTTCCAACTTGAGGTACTGGAGAGGCTAACTAAGAACTACGTTAGGGATAAGGTAGAGGGCAAAAACGCACCATCGCAGCATGCATATATGAAAGGTAGATCTATAAAAATAGCGCTACATGATATGGTTAAGCACATCGAAAAATCCTTATCTACAAAGGAATTACCAATAGCCTTTATGAACATTGAATGGGCTTCAATAACGTCACGGCGGAGGCGATTACGACAGCCCTGACGGCATTGTTTACTCGATCTAGCCGGGGCGTCGGTGACCAAGGTTTTCAATAGAAGCATGCCGCGTGTAGGGGTCTAAAGTAATAGCGTACGCGGACCTCCTTGGGGAAAATATCTACAAACGCGCTGTAGCATTATGCAAAGAAACCTTAGGTTAGTCGAAAAATGGACTGGGAAAAGGTATAGGTGTTAACCGGCCAAAACAGAGCTGGCCCTGTTCACTAGGAAATACTCAAACTCGAAATGGAGGAGCTCTTTTACTTATGGGACTTATCACAGGGAATATAGGCTTAGGTAGACATGTAAAAAGGTTGGGTATTCCCTTTAATGACTTCTGCAAAATCTACAGAGACGAGGAGGAACCTGAAACAGTGAAATACTGGGGTCTGGTATTTTCTACAATCTCGGCGAATTATCTAGAATTAAGACATTCAATCAGATCCGCGTGGTATCACAACGGGACTTATGTATGCTAGTCTGTCTACTAGCAGCCACTGCCGCCTACCTACCTACCATGTACTAGCTAAATTAGGAAACATCAGGAGATGTATTATTCCTTTATTGAATAGGCTACCAACTGCATCCTTGAAATATCTTAGTGTTTCCTCAGATTCTTTACGCTTTTTTTTAAGTATGAAAATATGTATGTATTTATATGTACATACTTCCTCAATATTACTAGATTGGTCCAGTTCACATTTATACAGCGTAGTACATAATGTACTCTTTTCTTTGTTAATGTTTTATTTAATACAAAAACAAACAGGAAATTCATATATAAATTTAATCAAAAATAATCATTTAATTACATTAATCATATTAATCATATAATTAAAATTAATCAAAATTAATCAAAAATATTCATTTAATTACGTTAATCATATTAATCACATAATTAAAAATAATCATTTAATTACGTTAATCATTTTAAAGATGTAATTAAAATGCATTAAAAATAATTAGAAGTTTTTATATTAATCATGCAATTAAAGTTTTTTTAATCATTAATTAATACATTTTTTTTAATTAATTAAAATAAATCATTAATATTGTGTAGCTACTGGCAATTAATGATCAAAAAAATTTTTGATTACCTAACCATGTAATTAATAATGACTAATTTTTTTAATCATTATTTAACAGGTCTGTATTCAATACATTTTTTCCATTCCCCTTTTTTAAGATTTCTCTTATTCGCATTAATGTTATTGCAAATATGTACTTATTTTTACTTCACTGCATTTGTTGTTGCGACTTGCTTGACTTTGTAGCCGTCACTTTTAATTACACATATGTTTGTATGCAACTTGGCAACACTGGCATTTAAACAGTTAGATGCAGAGTTGCCACGTTGATATATTCGAATCAAAATTAGAAGTTTTTAATCTATTTAATTTAATAAACATAATTTTTTTTTAATAATTTATTTTTTTATTCTATTTTTTTTAAATTTATTTTCTTTCATCTTATTTTGGTTGACTTCACTTTATTTTATTTTAGTTTACTTTATTTAATTTAATTTAATTTTTTCATACTTTTTTTATATACAATTTTATTGATTCGACATTGTAATTGCGAGCTTGAGGCCTAGGATAATAAATTTGGTTTTTTCTTCAAATTTCATTATTGCTGTTGGTTTTTAATTTTTAATAATTTTTTATTTATTTTTATTCTGTTATTTTATTTTAATTTAATTTAATTAATTTAATGTTTTTTTTATTTGTACTTTATTTTTATGTTTAATCTTTTTTAATATTTTATTTTATATTATTTTATTTTATTAAATTTTAAAATAATTTAATTTAATTTTTTTTAATGTTTTTAAAATATCGATGTGGCAACCCTCCTTAATGGCAATAGTTTCTGGATAGCACTCGCTTGACTCCTTTGACAGTGAGATATGTTGGACGTCACTGTGAATATTAGTGATATATTTTTGTATGTTTTGTTTATATCGACGTGCCATACGAAAACTAACACTTTTAAAATTTTTTACGAAAACTAACACTTTTCAAATTCTGTAAGAAGACTAACACTTTTATTTTCTGTCTGACGAAAACTAACACTTTTGGCTAGTACATTTTCTTCAGAGAAAACCTGAAAGTGTTACTTTTCGTCAGACACAAAATAAAAGTGTTAGTTTTCTTCAGACACAAAATTTTTGGTGTTAGTTTTCGTATGGCACGGCGATATGTAGTCACATATGTCTATATATGGATACATTTGTATGCGTATGGCTTGCACAATTATTTTATTTTCGTAAGAGTACATGACATAGACAAAAACAGCCAAGCAGATATTTTCTCACAAAAATAGATCATTCCATTATTTTTGTTGCAGTTGCAATTGCGATTAGAATTTTAATTCAGGCAATGTCTGAAAGATTTCTTGATTGTTTTTAGTTGTGATTTTTTGTGCTCATTCAATTAAGAATGACTGAGATCACGTAATGAAAAATACATGTTTATGAAATTGCAAAAATAACTTAAATTTCATATGACGTGCCTTTTCTAACTTAATTGCAATATTATCTAATGAAATTTGCAGGGGAAATAAAAAATAAAAAAAAATAAAATAAAAAAACAAAAAAAAAATAAAATAAATAAAAAAACGAAAAAAAAAATAAATAAAAAATAAAACAAAAAAAAAAAAAAAATGAAATAGAAAAATAAATAAAAAAAAAACTCTACATGTAATAAAATTGTAACAGGTCGATGTCTGTACATTGCAGATATCAACAAAAAATTGATTGGGGGAAGCATTATTAAGCGAGTAGAATCCAAATCAATTTAAAAATTTTTGTCTGTCTGTCTGTCCGTATGTTTGTGGCCGTATCACTCTGAAAGTAATGCATGGAATTTAATGAAACTTTTTCTTTGGATTTCTCGACGCTCAACTTAAAATTTAAGATATAACTTTTTTTCGATATCTCAACCGGTTTTGGAGTTATCGCCCAATATGTGGACCATATCTGTCTGTATGTTTGTGGTCGTAACACTCTAAAAGTACTGAATGGAATTGATTCGTTGGATTGCTAGACGCTCAACTTAAAGTTTGCGATATTATTTTTTGCGATATCTCAACGGGTTTTGGGGTTATCGCCCAAAATGTGGACCAGGGGTGACCAAAAATGTTTTAGTACAATATGGGTGTCAAACGAAAGGTGACAATGAGTGCTATAATGTGCGATGTGATTCCTTGAAATATCTGAAATGGTTTGGGAGATATCTTGAAATTTCGATAACTCGACCGGTTTCGGAGATAACGACGAATCTTTCCACAAAAAAGTGTTAGTACATTATGGTACCCCTAAGTGCTGGATTCTATTCTTTGCTAACCCAGCTGGAAAAAAAACAGAAATTATACGCATACGAAGTCGCGGGCACCAGCTAGTAAAAAAATTAAAAAAAAAAATAAATAAAAGAAAATAAAAAAAAAAAAAAAATAAAATGAAAAAAAAAATTTAATAAATTACCAGGAGATGAAATAAAATTAAGTAAATTAAAGAAAGTGTCCCTGGAACCACCCTATTTAATATTTATTAAAATTTTTGTTTCAAATGCAAAATTTGATGAAAATTAGATTATTGCACCCCTAGATCCTTTGGCTCCAATTGATAACACGGTACAAAAAAAGTGAAGTTTTTGAAAATCCCACCGGGTTTCTCAACGGTTTCTGAAGCTTTTGGTTGAGCTGCACCCGAATCTGAAGTCAGATTTTTCGGGTCACCCTTGTTTTCTCTCCAGAGGGTGGTTAGTGAAAAGATCGGTAGTTGTAAGAAAAAAATGTTAAACAATTTAACAATTTTTTTGTGCACAAGAAACCATCATTTATTTTTGGTTTTATATTTGGCGGCATACAGATGTTTCATAAAGCAAACAATTTGGGTATAGTACACATTTTTTCTCACAACTACCGATCTCTGAACAAACTACCCCCTGAAGAGAAAATCTAGGATGACCCGAAAAAATTGACTTCAGAATCGGATTCAGCACACCTAAAAGCTCTAGAAACCGATGAAAGCCTTTGGGATTTTTTGGCTGCCCAAACAGTAAATTGAAAGCGAAAGCATAGAAACTATCGCAAGGTCGGGTTTTGTAATCGTTCTCATGCACTTTAGGCCTCTCAAAGCCGATTAAAGACCTTTAATTTATTTGCCCTTACATGCGCCAGTTAATTTTAGTGAACTAAAAATTTTTTTTTCTACATAAAATTTTTTTTGTTACTAATTCCTCCTTTGCAAATTACTCTCATTACCTGATTCAAACAAGGAACAAAAAGAATATAAAATAAAAAATTTATATATTTACATAAATAGAATTTCTAAATGAAGTCTTTGTGCTGCGGTCAAGGGCACACAATTAGATGCCACAAAACGAAATTGAACCAGTAAAAACAACAATCACAAAAGCTAGAAAAATATAGCGTAAATAAACTCTGCTCGTAATGTAAATGACTTTCTACTACTCGTAAATTAGTATTTAGTAATTTAGTACTTTGTAAATTTACTATTTCATGCAGCGATGCACACACACACAAAGAAACACATTCACACACACAGACACTGAGCTTAGTGCAATTTAGAGCAATTTTCAGTTGAGTTGTTGGCTCAAAGTGTTATTAGTGCTTTTTGATGGTAAAATTAGACAATTACTTTTTGGTTATTTATAGCTGTAAATGGTAAATATGTACATACGTTTGTAAGCTAGTATGCTTTTTGAGTTAACTATAAAATGCAAGGTGAATAAATAATGACCGCAACAATACAAAACTGATGGCATACTTTTAGGCTTTCAAGCCACACAAACAAACACACTCGCCAGTCTGGCATTGTATGGTCAACGAGCAAAGTAAATAATCCCAAAACTCGAGCTCTAGGCTACCTGGCTTACTACTAACTCACTCATCAGTTCACTTGGCCATCAACTAACTCATTCATCTCATTTTGTTTGTGTAGCTGTTTTCATCTATTTGAAATTTTATGCGCTTGACAGTCACGTCGGACTAATTTATTTACTTGTTGGCTCACAATTATTTAGGTATAGAAATTCCCACAACAACTGCATTAAAACTAGCCAGTGCAAAAAAAACCTCAATGAAGGCTGCATGTTGTTGTTGTTGTTGTTAACAGCAAAAACACTCCCCGAACCTTCTAGGTCATGTCTTCGTCCATAAGGAAGGAAAAGATGGGTAATGAGAGGTAAGGGGCAACATAACCACAGATAAACCCTCGAGTTAGCACGTCATTACCTATGTGCAGAGTAGTCCCCTCTTACGACCGGTATGCCTAATCTTGGCTTGCGTCATTTATTGACGCTTAACCGCCAGGCGGTTTTGGCCGTTTCGTATCAAAGCACCCCAGTCATTCCTTTTTAGCGAGAACTGACGCCAATTGGAAACCCCAAGGGAGTTAAAGTCATTCTCCACTTATTGTTTCGCTTCCTTACCCAAATCAGAGAAGGCAGCGATTACTTCGCGGTTGTTAAGGCCAATAATCGGTATTATCGGCATACACCAGCAATTGCACTCTCTTGTAGAAGATTGCACTATTGCGGTTTAGCTCTGCTGCTGGAATTATCTTCTCCAGCATTAGGTTGAAGAAATCGCACGAAAGAGAGTTGCCCTTTCTGAAGCCTCGTTTGGTTTCAAATGGCTCAGAGGGATCCTTCCCGATTCTGACGGAGCTGTTAATATTGCTCAACGTCATTTGGCAAAGCCGTATAAGCTTTATAGGGAAGTCAAATTCAGGCAAGAGATGGTGTGTGTCGATTCTTTTATCATGAGTCTTCTCCAGGATTTGGGTTTCTTGAAAATTTGGTCAATGGTAGACTTGCCAGGTCTAAAGTCACACTGATAAGGTCCAATCAGTTTTTCTACGATGGGCTTCAGTCTTTCACACAATACGCCAGAAATAACCTTATATGCGATATTAAGAAGTAGTTGGTGCGGTGCCTCCATGGTTGAACAGCTCGGCCTCCATGGTTGAACAGCTCGGCGGGTGTTCCGTCTTTTCCAGGAGCTATCCTCACTTCATCATTGTCAGGTGTTGGGACGACTTTTCCATCGTCAGGGATTGGGGTATCGGGTTCGGAGCGGTATTAGTAATAGGCATGCTAAATTTCAATAAGGCAAATAAAAACATTTCAAAAAGCAAATGTTCCCAAGGGGCACCCAAATTTCCCTCATCCGGGCTATAACCAATCTGAATGCCAAAATTCTTCGAAACCCGCTCGGCCGTTTCATGTGATTGATGAAAAATGGCTAATTAAATAATTTCAAAAATAAGTAATGCCTTGGGAGCCCAAGACCCCTAACTTCTCTAAAGGGAAAGCTTATGCCTCCTTCCAATGTTTTCATTCCAAAGGGGTTTATACAGAGATCGGTAGTTGTAAAAAAAGACGTGAGTACTAAGTACTCGTGACCTTTGCTGTGTGAACATGTGTATCCGCACATACATAAGTTTAATTAAGTTATTATTTTTAGGCGTATGTATTTCCTTCGTAACAAATGCGAAAATAACGCTGATTATTCCTCGAATTATTTTCAAAACAACAACACAAATTTTATTGCCAATATGACCCCGAAATGATCCCAAAAATCAGAAATTTAATCCAAAATCAACCTCCAAGATAATCCTAAAATGATCCCAAAAAGATCCTAATATGAACCCAAAATTACCCGAATATGACCTCAAAATGACCCTAATATGACCTCGTTCTTTTTCTTCTACTCTCCATTCTTTCCCTTTTCTACTTGCCTTTTCTTTCCTTTCCTTGCCTTTCCTATCCTTTGCTTTCTTTTCCTTTTCCTTCCTTCTCTTTCCTTTCCATCTCTTTCCTTTAATTTACTTTCCTTCCCCTTCTTTTCCATCCCTTACTTTCCTTTTATCATCTTTCCTTTTATTTCCATTCCCTTCCCTACCCTTACCTTCTTTTCCCTTCCTTTCCTCTCCTTTGCTTTCTTTTCCTCTCTCAACATTTCTTTCCTTCCCTTTCCTTTAATTCCCTTCCTTCCCCTTTTTTTCCATCATTTTACTTTCCTTTCATCACATTTCCTATCCTTTCCTTCCTTTCCTTTCACATAGAATGTAACTGTTTTTCACATTATGCTCCACTGCCTCCTGCCCGCAAATCACAGATTGTTAAGGCCCAAACTCTTTGTTTGACTGACTGAGTGACTGACTTACTGATTCAGTCAAGCGAGTGAGTTGTGTACCATTGGTCTGTTTGGCAGGTCAACAAATTATTTAAAGTTAAAAGCAAATAAGTTATCAATGAAATGTTTCAAAAGTATTGTTGTTGTTGTGGTTGGCGATGAGGAAAAAATATAATAATATACAAATGTGTGCTCTAAAAAGTGAAGCACACTCAAACAGGGTTGTTATTGTAAGGTACGCTGTTGCAGCAAGTGGGTGCAAGTGCACTGGAGAAATTTTTTTTTTTTTCTGGATGGGGTTGCTGCTTACGAGAAAATTGCTAATAATAACAAAGTAATATTTTATTGTTGATTTTACTGTTGTTATTTGTGAGTGCAACTGTGCCACTATTATTTTTGTTTACAATTTCCTTGGCATTGTCTTGGTCTGCCTTTGGCTGCAATGTCAGTGGTTCTTATATTTATTAATTTTTCCATGGTCGACGTACCTTGCCAAGTACGCTGGTGGAGCAAAAGGATATAAGGTTGGTGGGTGGCTGCAGCAGCGATAAAAATGGCAAAATAAAATTCAAAGATTTATGATTTCTTGGTAGCAATATTGCATGAGTAGTAATATTTCTACATGAAATCAATACGGAAATGATGTTAGCTGGAGTGTTTGAGAACAAGAAAAGGTTAAAAGATTGTGTCGACATGTACTGCTTGTTTTATGTTATTTTTTTAATCCTTTAATTTTAAATCATTTAAATTAGGCATATAGCTACCCAATTTTTTCGATATCTGCATCGTTAATTTAAATAAAAAAAAAAAATAAAAATACCAAAACATTTACCATCTGCTATCAGCCACAAATGTAATAATAAGCACACACATTAACATACGCACACGAACACAATTACAAATAATAAGCGTCGAGATAACAACTTAACCACCGGCTGTTCAAACACATTAGCAGGACAGCAAGGCAAAATGGTTTTAAAGCAAATTAGCGTGAAATTTTTGAAAATTAATTGTGGTCAACCAATGTTTGTCAATTTGCATGCCGATAAATATATATTGTGGTAAAATTAGCAAAATGTTGTGGCGCTAAGTAAATTTTAGAACACGCGAAATTTTGGGTATTTTTTTCATTTGCGGCAGCAATTTTAGGCTAAATTTATCACTTTACTTCCGTTGTTGATATAAATAGGGTATGTAGTAAATAGTTATATCTAATAAATACGCTATCAAATTTCAGCATGTATTTATTTTTGCACCTTTGCATCCGTGATAAATTGCTAAATATGTTACGCCAGCGCAATTTGGTATTTAATTGTGAGCGCATGGCAAAAAAAAATTATACAAAATTTAATATGGATGGCAATTTCAAGAAGGGTAACCCCTATAGTTGCCACCTGACCGCGTTTTATTTATTTTACCTTTTGTATATCCTGACTATCTCGAGAACCGCTTGACCGATTTGGATGAAATTTTGAATATAGATTGTAAGACTATCCACTTGGGAGTTGCCACCTGGGTGTACAGGGTTCCAATCTATCTCAATTTTTTTAATTTATGGAGCAAGATATGCCAATATGGATATCAAATGAGAGGTATTTTCGCCGTCATACCAACTAAAATATTTTCAAGTAGGGTAGCCGCCCAGGGTTACCATTTTACCGTATTGTATTTGTATTATATATTTTTGGGATCATACTTGGATTATTTTACGATAATTTTGAGATCATTTAGGGGTCACTTTGGAATCATTTTGGGGCTATTTTGAGATCATTTTGGGTTAAATTTTGGATTAATTTGGGATAATTTTTGAAGGTAATTTTCGGATTAATTTGGAAACATTTTGGGATCATTTTGGGATAATTTGTGGTTAGTTTTGGGAAAATTTTTGGGTTCTTTTGGGAACATTTGAGAGTCTTTATGGGGTCGTTTTGGGATTATTTTAGGATTGTTTTGGGAACATTTTTGGATAATTTGGGGATCATTTTAGGGTACATTTAAGGGTGTTTTTGGGATCATTTTCGGATAATTTTTGAGTCGTTTTGGGTTCAATTTCGTATCATTTTGGGAACATTTAAGGGTCTTTTTGGGATCATTTAGGATTATAATAATAAAGAAAAAATAAATAAAATCATATAAAATAAAATAAATTCAAATAAAATAAATTAAAATACAACAAACTAAAATACAATAAAAGAAAATAGAAGCAAAAAAAATTAAAATAAGATAAAATAAAATAAAAAAGTCGAAAAAAATATAACTTAATCCAATTTTCTTGTACACTCACTATGCCATCTACTCACTATTATTATATCGCATTGGGACTTAAATAAATTTTCAGGACCCATTATTATGTTATTGCACTTGTAAAAATCATCATGACCCAGAGTAAAGTTCTTACTTTTGACATATATTTTTATTTTTTCATATTTTTATCCTCTTTTTTACCTATTATAGTTTATTTTTTTATAACTTTAAACTATTTATTTTTTTTGATATCGTTTAGCTTTTAGAATTATTTTTTAATTTTGGTTTTTTTTTCGCTCCCTGATATATAAAAATATATCATATGTGTCATGCTAACCTCTGTAAAATATTTCAATATTATAAAGAATTCAACAGCAATAAGCAGAGGACATCGAACTAAAGCTGTTGCTGACATAGCAAAGTGGTCAAAACGCAACTGAGTAAAAATTGTAGCGAAACTCCACAAGTATATATATTTAGGAGTATATGTATACGCTTGTAGCATAAGAATAACAAAATGTAACGCCAATTTGCTACCAAAACGCAGTCAAGCAGAATAAACACTCTGCCCAAAGTTAATTGGTGTAGAATTTTCAAAAAATTTCCTAACAAAATGTCAGCTAAAAGTAAATATATGTAGAAGAAGCGAGTGTGTGTAAGTATGTATATTTAAACAAATAGTTTAAAACAATTCACTTGTTTTGATTTAATATTTAAAATTTTAAGCAAACACATATTTACTTTTGAGAAGTTATTTGTATTTTTATGGTAGTGATGTGTAAGTGTTTTAAATACTTAGATAATCGGTTCTAAAAAAATATAAACGAAATAAAAAAAATAACAACAAAAAAAAAAAAAAAAATTAAAAAAAAAAATAAAAATAAAAAAAAAAAAAATAATAAAAAAAATTAAATGAAACAAACTGAAAAAAAAATAAAAAATAATAAAAATAAAGTAAAAAAAAAAAATAAAAAAAAAAAAAAAAAAAATAAAATTATAAAAAATATTAAATGAAATAAACTGAAAAAAATATAAAATAAAAAAAGGAGTAAAAAATCGTGATTCGAATAGTCACTACTTCAAATTACTCGGTTCGTCCTTCTCTGCAAGACTAACTATTGTGAAACTCTTTATATGTACATATGTCTACGACTTTGTGTGTGTAAGCTATTTTCCGCTACAAGTAAAATTTACTCGCTTAAGTTTTAATTGGATTATAAATGAAATTTGAGTGCACAACGACAGCAAATGACAAGCAAAGACAGCTACAACAAATAAGATATGATAAGCAAATATGAGAAACAAGAAATAATAAAATAAAATAAAAGATATCATTGCCCACATAACGGAAATTAAGTAAATAATAGCTTGGCAATTTTCTAGTTGGTTTTTGAACTAATTTGTTTGTAGGCAACTTACAGAAGCTGCAACTGAAGTTAGTGAAGCTTAAATTCTGAGTTCTGATGTAATTGGATCGACTGAAATAGGAAGACTGTGAAGCATACTTTTTGGCGAGGCGAGCAAAAGGGAAGAATCCTCCTTTGCAAATCCGCTTAGTGTTAGAAGAAGTGCTTGATCTTTGCGTCTGACTGCCAAGATTCAACCACAGATGCAGGAAACTGGAAGCTTAGTAAACTCTGAGTATACTCAATTATAGTTGCAGAGCGAAAAAGACGCCGAATTTGCCTTTCCGGAAAAATCCTTTAAGCCTGAATGAAGTCTGCCATATTTTTAGGCGTAACAAAATTTCCTACACACAGAGAAAGTTGTGCTGGTGATGGATAAGAATTGACAGTGATTTGGGCGTATCAACCAAAATATAGTTATATAAACCACAATATCTGTTGATTCAACCAAAATATCTGTTGCTTCAACCAAAATCACGGTCAATTCTTATCCATTCCCAGCCCGTTTTTCTCTGTGTTGGAATCTTTAAAAACAATTGCAAATAAGTATACTAAGCAAAGCGCCTCTGAAAATACGATTTCACACGTGAAAGCATGCAACCAATTTGTGAATACTTTGTATAAATAAACCTAAAAATCGGAAGGTATTTTGAAGGTGTTTATGCTCCCTAAATACAATGCAAAATATGTTACGCAAAACATTCAAAAAAACTTTTCCCAAACACTTAAAAAGCGCTAATTTCAATACATTTATTTCTGTGCCAAAAAATATGCAATGCAAACTAGAAACAACCGAAATTTTAATTAAACTCGTTTGGGCCACTTCACTTAATGAAATTTGTGCTTTGTTCAAAGGCCTGCGGTTGGGTTGTTTCAAACTTAAATATGATTTAGCGGTTTTGCATAGAGATCTCAAAAGTATGCAGAGTATGTTTTAAATTTTCAGTCCAAAATTTATTATTGACTAAACGTCTAAATGAGTTGGCTGTATATATTTTGATAATATTTTGTGGTTTTATTGGTCGCAGCTTTGAAATTGAATATTTAACTAGCCTTGATAAGAGCGATTTGTGTTAAAATTTAGAAAATTATCTTAAACGCCCAAAAGTATGCAATAGAAATTTTAAACTTTAAATTCTGTCCGAAAACAGCTTGCTTCAATTCCACCTAAAATGTACCTTGTCCACTATCTTTAATAACACATTCAACCTAAAAGCATGCTAAAATAGTCGATGTCCACTTACGCATATTTAATATTCTAACTCTGGTTTTACATTTGTCAAGTATTGCTTTCAACTCTGCTGGCGTTCTCTTTTGTGTTTTCTATTCGTGTCTACACTTGTCAATTTTTCTTGAAAGCAATTATGAAACAAAATATGGGGGTACAAGGAGAAGTGAAAGAGATAGCAAGAAAAACTTGAAACGAGTTGACGGTACGCTTTCAAGTGTACTCTTCCCCTCGCTTCTCACCCCCTTCGCCTATGTCGCGGCAGAATTGAATTCAAGACTTCAATAATGTAAAAGGGGTATAACTTCCCAGAAGATATTCAATCACTGACTTACTGATAATTTTTTAATCAAAATATATATATATATTTCTTTGTTTATTTTATGACAAAAATATTTCACATCAATTTCGGTGAAAATATACAGCAAACCCGTCTTAAAATATGTAGAAATCGATACCTGGAATTTCCTGTGCAAATTTTGAAAGTACGTGACACAGTTTTGGTGGCTACAATAGCAGGTTTAATTTGGAATATTAATTTGTGGAAAATTCGATTATTTTCTCAATGATTTTTGAGAAAAATATGCAAAATATACATTTACAAATATTACATGAACTTTTTGGAAAACTTTTATTGTATTTTAAAATTTAAATAAATCCTACAGAATATTTGGAAGTATTAAGAGAAAAGTTGAATACTGTGCACTAGATAAATAATTTTGAAGTTCCACTGAACAGAGCATCAGATTATATTTCTAATGAGAATATATGTACATATTGCCTCCTCATTAATTTCTTGACAAAAATATTCCATACAAAATTTCGGCGTAAGTATACAACAATACTGCCTAAATGTATGCAGTAATAACATATGGATTATGTTCGAACATATCGCTCATTTGCTGCAACATCGTCATAACTCAAAAAATGTGATATTACAGAAAACACATTTTTTGTTTTTGAATTGCTGTATATTTATATGGGATAAGTAATCAATTCTATCGCGATGCTGCGTAGAATGTTAAAACCTCGGATATAAAACATTGCCAGTGGATCAAACATATTATTTACGATATATTAGTGATGTTAACTCAAAATTTGGGTTTTTTGAGTTACGAAGATATTGCAGCAAACGAGCGATATGTGGGATTACCTGCCATTTCCTGTGAAAATTTATAACTGTTGTGAAACAGTGTACCCAATAGTCAATTGTATTTGGTAATAAGAATTTTGTGGAAAATGCGATTGCTTATTAGTTTTTTTTTTTTTAAATATGTAAACCACATCGATTTATAAACATTACATGGATTTTCTGAAAAATAATATTTAACTTAATTTTAGAGATTTTGATGTTTTCACAGAATTTTTTAATTAATAATAATAATTTTAAATAAATAAAATAACGTTTATGAAACCTATTTGCTTTGAAATAAAAAATTAACACCGTATTGCTTTTTGCAAATACGCGGTATTGCGCGCCGAACGGCGATATGTAATTTTATTCTTCTTATTTTATTTTATTGTATTTTATTTTATTTCATTTTATTTAAGCTGTGTACTATGATAATGTTCCTATTCCGCAGTCCAGTCCTTTCAAATGCCGTTCTAATTTAAAAAGTTGTAATTTGATATGTGAACTTTATTTTGCTTTCTGATCACCCTGTTGAGTATTCTAAGCGTGTCCGCACACGGAGCGAATCGTCATAGACGCGTATTAGACGCTACATTCGATTTTTGTACGCTTTGTTGCTGAACACATATATTTGCATGAAGAGCTGCACACGAATCGGCAGCTGCACGAAACTGGCAAAGCATGAAAGCTACATGCTGCTCAGCATATGGCAATGCTGGTCGCCAGGCGTCGTATGCTTAGAAAAGAGGCTTTGCTTTCTTTTTTCAAATAAAATTAATTATTTCTTTTGAAAGAAAAAATAGAAAATTTGTACAATCGGAAGAAATATGTGTTAATAATGTGCGGAAAATGTATTAATTAATTAAAATTGCAATTTTGACAGTTCTTTGTGTGTTTTTTTTCTGCAGCGTCGTGTGCAGGTCTTGAGACGCAGGGAAATTCGTTCTCAGTGAAATGACGAGTACGCGTCTATGACGATGTGCCTCGTCTGCGGACTGCCTAAGAGAGAGCTTTTTGTCTCTTTGAAAGAAGGTAAAAATTCAGATAAAAGTAATATGCTGAGGTTAGCGCCTAAAAGTATGCAATTCAAACTATATGATCTTTATAAAATTTTCCACCTCATCTAAAAGACCCATCCACTTCAAGCTAATATTTGTCATTGCCTCTTTCTACAGACCATACAAACAACTTAATTAACATCAAAGCGCCTAAAATTATGCGAAAGAAGCATAAAAATTCACTAATTATCTCTACCACAGCGAAACATAAAGTATGTATTAAAATTTATTTTACGTTGTTTATTCACTCTTAAATGGTTAATGTTCACTTGTTATGGGAAAAAGTAGGCTTTCTACTTTCGTGCCATAAACATAACTTTGAGGCTTTTTACAAAACCACAAATTTTCCAAATATATAAACATATTTTATTCATGAAATGAATTATTTGCTAAAAACCGCAACACAAGCAAATTATTTTGTTGTGTGTGACCTAATTTTCATGCTATTAGAAGTATTTGATTAAATCAAACTTGATGAGCTCTTAACATAAATTAATAACGCAACAATTAAATTAAATTCAAGTATAGGCATAAATTAAATTAAATTCTTGAAAAGAGGGCATTTGGTTCATGAACTGACAGTAAGTCGACTTTAAGACATGTTAACTTGTAAGTGAATTATGCGCCGAGGGTATGCTAAAGTAGAGAACTCAATATTAGTTTTGGAAAGTGAGAAAGCAGGGGAGAGGATGATGGCGCCGTAAAGTATGTTAGTGCGTATTTAGTGGGAGTAGATTATATAAACGACAATGCATATTAGATACGACACGTGTTGAGGTCAGGGAATTGCGTAAACAAAAAAGCACTTACAGCGCTGACAAGCACACTTTGGGAGGTGGATCTAAAGTATGACAGCATGTAAATAAATACGCCTAAAATTAGTCAGTCAAATTAAAATGCGCACATAAATGTGAGTTCGTTGATAGATAAATTCATGTTTCAATTAATGGTGCGGGATAGTATAGCGTCATACTTTTGGGAGCGTGTGCTTTAGTGGTTTCTGTATAAAGCTAGACATATTTCAAAAATACGTGCGTACACCCGCGCTTACATACACGCATATGTGTTCACTTTGCTACTTTAGAGCTCTCCAAGTTGAAATATGCTTTAACTTTACGCTACAAAAATTGACATTATGCGCCTTAAAATTTGCTCAATGTTGCCTTCGAGGAATGTTGACAGCTTTTTCTTTCTCGTTATAGATTATTCCTTTTTGTGTTGCCTACGTGATATAGACAGGCACGGTTTCAAATGAAATCCCATAAGTAGCATGATGATGAGTTACTGTACTCTTAATGATGATTATGCCACAGCATTTTAAGTGCATAAGGGATTGCGAGGGTGGTGAACAAAATAAAATAAAATAGAATAAAATAAAATAAAATAAAATAAAATAAAATAAAATAAAAAAAAATAAAATAAAATAAAATAAAATAAAATAAAATAAAATAAAATAAAATAAAATAAAATAAAATAAAATAAAATAAAATAAAATAAAATAAAATAAAATAAAATAAAATAAAGTAGAATAAAAAAAATAAAATAAAATAAAATAAAATAAAATAAAATAAAAGAAAATAAAATAAAATAAAATAAAATAGAATAAAAAAAAATAAAATAAAATAAAAAAAATAAAAATAAAATTATAAAAAAATTAAATTGCATAAGAATAAACAAAAAAAAACCAAAAATAAAATAAAGTAAAATACGCTAAAATAAAATTAAACAAAATAAAACAAAGAAAGCTTAAAAGCAAGAAAGAAATATTCTTCTGAAATTTAACCACTGAACCTGGACAATCACAATATCTAAAAAAATATAATAATATAGCAGGCGTCGCCCATTTCCGTTGCTTTCCATTCCATGATAAACAAAATTTACCTCGCTCAAAAAAAATGTGTCTGTAAATGGAAAACAGAGTAGAATTTCGTACAGAGCTTATCTAAAGCGCGTTGAAATTTCCATGCACTGTTGAGATGTCATGCAATGAAAAGAATATTAAAAAATATGTGTGCACACAAAAAACTCGAGGGCAATGACAAGCTACTTTTCGGCACTAAAAGCCAGCGCTACGTCTGTTGAAAAAAAACGACAATTTTTTTGCCGTTACTGCGCCGAAATGTAGCGAGTTTTTAGGCGTTGCTACTTTGCTGCGCCCAAATATTCATCAGACTGTTATTTAAACAAAAATCAAATAAAAAGCAAATGCGGCGGGAAAAAAATCGCAAAAAAATGTTGTCATATATTACTACTACATTTGTATGCGCACCTGAGTACGGCATGCAAATGATTTGCATTTTTGCGCCTAAAAATAGGCAACAAAATTTTTTCTTTCACGAAAAAGTTTCGTTATACAAAAAAAGGGGGTTGTTTTTATATTTGTGGGCGCATAAAAACAGCTGCAATTGTTGATATTTTTGTTGTGCCTTTGATTTTTTCTTTGCGTTGCCCTTTTTACACAATTGGGTTCCTTCCTTTTTCCTATTTTTCCTCTTACATGTTTTTTCCTTACTTTAGGTGCTTTTGTCATGCTGTCTGTTTGTCTGTCTTTGCGGCGTCGCTACTAAGCTCTGCTACATATTTTTTGTTGATAGAATTTTTTATATGCTATTGTATTTATTGTTATTGTGCCTTTTGAGTTGTCTAGCAAAGTGAGGTTGAAATTTAATTTATGTCAAATAAGTTAATCTTATTTGTATTTTGCTTTGCAAGTGATTTTAAATTTCCCGTAGAGTTGAAAGACACAGTAGGCGGGTTGTCTTCGCTTGCGAAATAAAATTAAATGCAATTGATAAGGCTTTTTAAAAGCTTGGATATTTCAGTAGCCTGAATGTAGGCTTTAAAGAATTTGTTATGGAAAAAGAAAAAATAACGATATCAAAGAAATGTAGTCTAAATGCTAAGTTTTAAAAGCAGCGTTTGCCATTTTCGGTCGTACACTTCGAAGATGCGTTCCTACTGGAAGTATAATTGCCTTTTCAGATAAACTCTATTTTTTTTATAAAAGGGAGTTCGTGGGTAAAGAAACCAAATTTCTAAACAAACTCTTCACCTCTAAAATTATTGCATAAGTACGTTGACTTGCTTAGTGAGAAGATATTCATACAGGGAAATTTTTGTTGGTACTGTATCTTCGAAGATGCTAAAGCTAATGCAGAAATAAAAAAGCATTTAGTTGCGTTTAGCTTTCAAAATTGTATGGAAAAAATGCTGCTTTTTGGGCTAAATGCTAAAATGCAAAATGCAAGCTCAGCATGAACAGCACATTAAGTGCGATTTTCTCAAGTAAACTTTAAAATTTATCTGCACGATACAAAAATTTCATAAAAACCGTTTGACAATTTATATTTTTTTTATCGTGCAGATAAATTTTAAAGTTTACTTGAGAAAATGGCACTTAATTTGCTGTTCATGCTGAGCCTGCATTTTGCATTTTAGCATTTACACCAAAATGCAGCATTTTTTCCATACAATTTTGAAAGCTAATAAAAAAAAACCCCGCCTTTAGCCAGTACACGTGAAAGAAGTTAACTTCTTAAATTCAGAAATAACGAAATATGAATAAGGTGTATTCGAGAATGGTTTAGATTCACAATTTCACGTGGATAGAATTATGCCTAAATTAAAAGGGGCCAATACGAATGGGATATAGAGGAAGAGGGGCGTGGTAGAGGGAAAGAGGGCAATGAAGAGAACTCCCTCCCTTTGAAGTGTGTAGTGTGAAGCTGAAGAAAGATAGGAAGGAGAGTTGTAAAAGGCTCGCTAAGTAGCAACCCTGCGTGAAATTGCTATATTTGAAATACGGCCGAAAATACCTTTCATTTGATACCCATACTGGCAAATCTAGCCCATGTATATTATCTTAGAATGAATCAAATTGTCTATATGCCAACTTTTATCCAGGCAGTTCCCGAAATATGCGAAAAAATAAGTAAATTGCGGTTAGGTGAAACCCCTAAGTGGCCACCCTCTTGAAATGATCTTATTTGAAACACGTTCGAAAATACATTTAATTTGATACCCATATTGGCATATCTAGCTCTTTATTTAAAAAAAAATTGGGATAGGTGAGAACCCTGCAAGCCGCCCTAAGTGGCTACACCCATGTATAATATCTTAGAATGAATCAAATTGTATATGTGCCAAATTTTTTCCAAATCAGTCTAGCAGTTCCCCAGATATGTATGTATACGAAAAAATTAATAAATTGCGGTTAGGTGGCACCCCTAAGTGGCAACCCTGCTTGAAATTACCTTACTTGGAATACGGTCGAAAATATCTTTCATTTGATGCCCATATTGGCTAATCTAGCTCTATATTTAAAAAAAATTGGGATAGCTGGCAACCCTGTCAACCGCCTTAAGTGGCAACACCCATGAATTCTGCTCGGCCTAACTATTAAAATTTGTGCTATGTTAGCTAGCTAAACATCATGATTTGCCTGAAAGTCTGCAACATACACCTGAAAGACGGCTACAATTTCTATTTCCGTTGCATAATTTCCGTTGCATCATCAGCCATTTTCTCAATCATGTCGCCGCCTAAGAAGTTAACTTCAAACATTTTTGCAATTTGTATGACATTTTTTTTATCGTGCAGATAAATTTTAAAGTTTACATGAGAAACTCTCTATTTACTATTAAAATATTTTTTAGGCGTTATTTACAAACCACACTCTGAGAGTTAAGGCTCATTTACACGGGTCGATTTTCTGGTCGATTTTTATCGAAACCATTTGTGCTCAACCCTTAAATACATGGTGAAGATCGATCGAATTGCTCGATTGAGAAAAAGGTTAGAAAAATCGGCCCGTGTAGATCATCCTTAAGAATTCAAATTAAATTTGACGATAGCATTTGAAAAGTAAATAGAATTGAAATTAAGTGAAGATGAAAAATAAAATGCAAATAATTTTTTCTAAGCTCTTTCACCCATCCCTATACACCCTTAAATTTTTGACTGCTTCATACCTCGATACACACATATTCTTCCCTTTAAATTCACGTAGGCGACACTCCCACCAACGAAAATAAACAAATGACTTCATTTGTAATTCATTAAAATTCACGACCTTATGTATATTTAGCCTGCCCCCCATTTTACGCGCAATACTCGCGGGTATAACTTGCGCAGGATATTCACATTTGTTTATACGCCTACATACGCTTAATACTGTATCCATTTCCATTTGGATACTGATATCTATATCAATTGCGTTATGAGCTGCTCCTTAGAAAGCTGTGACAATTGTTTCGGAAACTAAAAGTGTATCTTGCATTTATTTAAATGTTCTCATTTTTGCTTAAGCAAATACGCTGAGGGCCAATTGTCAAGTATAAAATGCAAATCAGGCAAATATACGCATTGACTTAAGCGTGCGTGACTGAAGATGTTTAAACTGGGTGGGCAGTATTGATGATAAAGCTAAAGAGGAAAGGAGAGGAAATTTAAAGGAGAGCGGGAGTTTATTGGCAGGGGAAAGTTGAGGCAGATTCCCAGCAAGTGAAGCCAGAGTATCGAGAAAAGAGAAGAGGAAAAATACAAAGTCCTTAAATTACTCAAAAATTTATATTTGTACCTAACTCAATTCCCTTATTTAAGTTTTACACGCGCCCAAAATTAGGCAATCTTTTCTTATGTATTTTGATATGAAAAACATCCGACCGCCATCCAAAGGTGTAAGTTTATATGCCTTCACATTTTTTTTACAGTAAATTCCTCTCATCTAATTAGAAATGTTTTTACTTAATTTTCGATGTCAGGGTCTAGCTGTCACCAAGCAAATGCATACTTTTTGGCCTTTGGGTATGTCTACCTTCTCTGTCACATCTGAGGTCAATTAAGCCCCGTTTTCCACCCATATGGTATCACATTGCATACTTTTAGGCGTTTCGCAGAACAAAAAAATAAATGAGGCTTAATTTTGTGAATTAGGCTGCTGGGTATGTCTGCCTTTGTTGTCTGTGCAGATGTAGTTCATTAGGCGTGTAAGCACGTGTTTTCCAAAAGTTAAGTATCATGTTGCATACTATCGTGCTGTTTGACGTCACTCAGTAATAAATATTTTCTATACTGAAATAAAGCCTATTTAGAAAGATTATAACTTTCTGCGGGAAGATAATTTCATCTTTGGGTTTTTCGATAGATTTTTATAATTGTCATCACTAGAATTCGAATTATATGCAAAAAAACACGCCTAAAATTATGCACTAGTCAGAGGTTATTTAACGAGATATAACATAGAAAATAAAAAACAAGACAAATTAAAATAAGTTCAAATAAAAAAGTACAATAAAAAATTTGTTGTGCAAAATTCTTTTCATAATAATACATATATTTTTTTTAATTTTTACCATCCACAAAGCGCCCCACTGTGCAACGATTTTAGGAATTTTAAAACCATCACGGACCCAATCCCCCAAAATTAAAAATTTTAAGGTTCTAGATATTGAAAATAAATCCGATCTCCGTCATTAGGTGCATCTCTCATTTAATATTTCGTTGCATACTTTTGGGAGCTTTGTGAAAATAATGATATTAGGTTTGTTTATTGAGCTGCTCTAGCTTACGCCAGGTTGAGATATTTCACAAAGTTGTGTTTAATGAACTCTTTTCCTGCTCTAGGTTGCTCTATCTTTTGTTTCATGAGTATGCTCAAAACAAAACTAGAGTAATCCAGATCACAAATTTCTGCTCTAGCTTTTTTTTATGGAGTAAGTTAGAGTAGATAAGTAATTGTCAGTCAAGAAAAAATAAAATTTTGAAAACTTCAAAAAAATTAGCTTGCAAGAAAATCAATGTTTTTGTATACGTGAATTTGCAATAATTTTGAAGATTTAAACAAAAAAACCAAATAAAAAGAAACTATCGAGACTCAAGTGTTACATGGCATTTCTGCTCTGAGTTGCTCTATTTCTATTTTGACAGCTGCCCTTCTCTGCATCGCTCTAACCCGATCTGAACTTTTTTTGGTCAGTAAACAGACCTATTAGCTTCGTTGAAATTTTTGGACTAGCAATAGAGTTTGCGTCACTTCTGTCTGACATTCACACATCAGCATTTATCCTCTATCATGATCAGACTCTACGTTCCGACATCGGCTTTGCAGTGTCTAAATATAAACTAAGTATCCTAACAAGAAACGTATAGAAAGTGTTGCTATGTATATAGAAACGCCTTCATGTATTCACGTCTTGTTTAGACTAGTAAATATAAAAAAAATGTTTTTCCTACTTTTGGGCTTTTTGCGTACTCAAAGGTTATTATTATCACGAAATTCATTTGAAAATATGATAAAATATCGTTTTACCCTATTTATGCTGGCCTGACCAGTTTCTTAGACAATAGTGAATGGAAACCCACAACATTGTATACTTTCGGGCGTATAAAAGTTACCTGACCGACATATTTGCCCCAAATTATCTAATCGAACTTTTGAATATTTTGTTTACATGTCTTTTGTGCGCTTTTACTTCTCTTTCACCCGCTGCAACCTAAATACCCATTTAACCAAAGCAAATACCTGAAGTCTCCTACACTCCAAACCCAATGCCTGAAAATATGTAATACCTATTCATTACAAACAAACTTTCAATGAGGTGCAAATCAATGTGGTCACCCAAATAATAACAAAAAGTTAAACAAATTTTACCTTAGCCATGCGACACAGTACAAAATAATTTACAAACTTTGAAACTTCAACAGCCACAAGCCAACCCAGTAAAAAGTGGCACGCCTAGCCAGCTTGGTATTTAACTTTAAATTTACTTTGATTCACTTTTTTGTTTGCAAAATTTGTTGATTCCCCCACAACCAGTTTAATTAAAATAAGATAGCAACTCGAAAATGAGCGTCGCAGTCCAGCCGGAAACTCTGCTGATAATGTTCTTGCCCACTGCCCCATATCCCCAGTACAAAAGTAAAATAAAAGTATAGAGCAAGTAGTTTTTAAAGCTATCTGGCGCTCACACTTCATTACGTTCGAGGACTTTGTATTTGGATTTTCGTTTTGCAAATAGTTAACGAAAAGTTTCGAAAATGCTAAACTTTGCCATTTTGTTGTGTAGTTCTGCTTTAGCTTGTTGGTGTTGCTCTTGTTGCTGTTTTTGTTTTCCTTTTTGCCAAAACTTTATTTTACTTGTGTCTTTTTGTTATCAGAAATTTTTGGTTAGTTGATAAAAAACACCTAAACGAGTTCATGTTAAACAGTATACAGATAATTAACGAGTCTAAATTGGGGCGTTTCACTACAGAGAGATGATATTATATTTTAAGCAGCTTATACGAACAGGTGGACATTTATTTTAATTGGAAAAGGGATTTGTTTTATAACGAGGAAAGATTATTGAAAATTGGTTTTTATTAAATTTCGTCAAACAAAAAAGTAAATGAAATTTGAAACTTATGTTATACATTTTAATTAAAACTTTTTGGAGTGAAAATATAGTTAGTTTGACAGAAAATTGTGACCTACTTTTAGGCGTGTGTTTTTAAATTTGTTTAGGGCAATGAAATAATGAATATTTTTCGCTTAAAATTACTTTGGTTGTTTGCCCTTATTGCCACAGATATAATTGTGAACATTGAAACCCACGTAGCATACTTCTAGGCTCAATAAAAATAGTTAACACCATTAAAATTTAAAAATTATATTTTACATACATTTTTTAAATTTAATTTAATTTAATTAAAATGCAGCATTTTGCATTTGCGAACATAAGCGTTCGAAAAGCGTTCATGCTGTATTAAGTAAATGTGTATTTAGCGAATTTGTGAATGTTTAAGGTGCTTTCCTACATCGCAAGTGGAATTATGCTTTCCTTTTCAGATAAACTCCATTTATTTTATAAAAGTGAGTTCGTGGGTAAAGAAACCGACTTTCTAAAAAACTTGGAAACTCTTCACCTCGGAAATTACAAGTTTTAACAAGAAAAAGTATTATTATTGTAATTACTGACTTGTTTAGTGAGAAGATATTCTAATATAAACAGGGGTTCGCCCAAAAGTATGCAGCATTTTGTTTCACTTTTTCTTCATACAAGGAAATTTTCGTTCGTACTGTATCGAAGATGCTAAAGCTAATGCAGAAATAAACTAGCATTTAGTTCCATTTAGTTTTTAAAATTGTATGGAAAAAATGCTGCATTTTGGGCTAAATAGTAAATTGCAAAATGCAGGCTCAGTATCAACAGGAAATTTTTGTTCATAATATAAAAAGCGGATCTCCCAAAAGTATACAACATTTTTTTTAACTTTTTCTTCATTCAAGGAAATTTTTGTTCGTAGTGTATCTTCGAAGATTACAGAGTTGTATTTGCATATTTAATGCTAATGCAAAAATAAAGTTGCATTTAGTTGCAGTTAGCTTTCAAAATTTGTATGGTAAATGCAGAAATAAATGCTGCATTTTGGGCTAAATCCTAAAACGTGAGGATAATGCAAAATGCAGGCCTAGCACGAACCCCACATAACATTAAGTTGCAGTCAGCTTTTAAAATGTATATGGTAAATGCAAAAAAAAATTTGTTTGGGCTAAATGCTAAAATGTGAGAATAATGTAAAATGCAGGCCTGGCATGAACCCCACATAAGCTTAACCTTTTTTACATTATTAATTGCATACTTTTGGGATTAATGTGACTATAATTAGTTTTTATTTTCTATTTTAGAGATTAAAATAATTGTATTTTTTTTATACAAGGCTAATAATTTTTATAGTAAATATATTATTTGAATACCTTTAGGATTGTGTTAATCAGCATATTTTATCTAGATTAACAAACCGCAGCTTCATATGCGTTTAATATAAAATTTATGAAATATATTAAGAGCAACTCTAAAAACGCTGATACCAAAAGTCTACTACATACTTTTAGGATTGTTAGAATTTGTCTTTTGTCACTGGCATTTTACCCAATATTTTTTAAATAAATTTAAAAAGTTTTTTTTTTGATTTGACCTATTTTTCCGATCTCTAGTAATTGAGCTGAAACAAATATACAGCTTTACATTCAAGCAACAAATTTTAAACTTATCACAGCATATTTTTAGGCTTATACAATTTTGAATATAAAAATCTTATTGTTTTTGAATATAAACTACTTTAAGCTACATGTAAAACAAACGGATTAACTAGTTTGTTAGACAATATTTTCTTTTGTAAGAGCAAATAAGTAACGTTTAGCCAAGCCTTAGGCGCACTGCTCTTATATAAAAACGATTACTTGATTTGTATTGTATTGCTGTGTATTGGAGAAAATATTTATTCTGAAGTTTTGAAAACTTATGTTTTTTCTCGAAAATTCTATTATAAAGGAAAAGATTAGCCTTATAGGAGAAAGTATAAAACGCATGCCTACTTTTGGGCTTTAGCTATAAAACGTCCAAAGCTACACCTTAACTAAGCGTTTTTGGGTTGAGTTAGCTCATAGATAAGGGGTTACATCTACCCGAAATCGTCATTAAAATATCAAAATTTTAGTAAACTAAGCTACATTCAGCCCTAAAAGTAGGTATGATTATTGTTAGAATGTGCTGACCTATTTCCCTATGCACCCTCTCTCTTTTCAAACTCAAACTTTTATTCCTTTTAAAACTTTTAAACTCTTTAAGCGCGCACGCTCCATTACAAATCTGCAAAATCTGTCTCAGAAATCAGCAGCAATGATTTTGCACTTTCATGAACTGCCTAAAAATATGCCATAAAAAATAAACCTACTGACTAAACCCACCGCACACTAAGTACTTCAAAAGTTTACTTCAATTTTACCTGCGAATTACTATACCCAAATCTTTACACACAATTTCGCAACAATCATGATGATGCTGTAAAATTTTATCGCCTAAACTTATGCAATAGTTTTCGCTTCAATCGGTTATTACAAAACGGGTTAAGACATTTGTTTTTACTTTTTTTGCGTAGTCATTTTCTTTTATCTTATCCAATTGCTAAGCTTTGTAGAAAAGGCAACCGTAAGACTTGATGCCTAAAAGTATGCTACATTTATTTTGTGTGCGTTAAATAGCTTTAACTTTTGTAAATACCAATTTACATTTAAATGCCTAAATAAATACAAAAATTTCTTCAGTATTTTTTTGTATCCGCCTATTAACTGCTTGCTACATTAAATAATGCAAACTTAATGTGTAGGTAGGGTAATGCGTAAGCCACAACTAATTTTGCAAATAGGTTATTTAAAAAGTTTGTGTTCCTAGAATTTTTACATTTGAAGTTATTTTGTTTCATCCCTCACATTTCAAAGCGCCACTTGAGTAATGTTATGCGGGTATTTTATTTGCACAAACTTTTAATGATATTAAATCTCTGTGAATATTTGATGAGTACCTGAAAGTAAGCAATGTTTATTTGTGCTGAAGTTTTGAAGTCATTAAAAATTAGTATAGGAAATGAAGATATAATTTGTTTAGACCCGCGATACAGGTTTTTATATAATTTCTACATTAACAATTTTAGAACGTAAGTTAAGTTTTCAGAATGCCTAATAGTATGCAAATATTTTAAGTGGTGTAGAATTGATGAGGAATGAGGGCTTCGTTGAAGGTTTTTTGTTTTCAAACCTAATTAAATCGGGTGTCATTATTTAAGGAATGTTTTTAGAACCATTTTAGTTTAGCCTAAAAGTATACAACGAAAATTGTTTTAAGAATAACTTTTACTAAAATATTCTGGATATTTGAACATTAAAATATTAAATTAAATTAAAGAAGGTACGGCTTAAAAATATGAAATTTTAATTTTGTTGGTGCCTCAAAGTATGCAACAATTGTAAATTTTTTCATGGCAAATATCTTACCAATATTACAACTTTTTAATCATTTAAGAGCCTTAATATGCTTCCAGCAATGCACAGCAGTTCATTAAAATTTTAATCTTTCTCACACACTCCCTTTGGCTACAAGGAGATTCGTGTCCTTGTCGCCCTTGATGTTCGTCTCTTACTATATGTGCCCTGTGTTTTTGTTCATTGTTTTCACATTGTTCTTAATCCACATTCTTAAGAGTTGCAATCAAGCCGTTTTATGAATTTACTTGCCTTCAAAAGTATTTCTTTTTTTATTTAAATTGTGCTTAAATCGACATATTTTTCCTATATTTTACTAGTCAAAGGCATAAAAGTGTGTAATTATTCATCCGCTAAGACAATGTCATACAAACATGTGGAAAAGTATGTAGGTGGAGGAAATAAAAAAATAAAAACAAATAAAATAAAAAAAAATAAAATAAAAATTTGATGATATAAATTAATAAAAAAAAAATAACGCAAAAAAAAAAAAAAAAAAAATAATATAAAAAAAATAAAACAAAACAAAATAAATAAAATAAAATATAATACAATGAAATAAAATAAAATAAAATATGAAACAAAATAAAAGAGAATGAAACAAAAAATAAAATAAAATAAAAAATAAAAGACACTAACGTAAAAAGAAAAAATGTAACCAAAAAAAATAAAATTTAATAAAACATAATTACACAGAACCAAAAACGTACATGTTTTTTAATAAAAAAGTTTGGTAGAAGTTCAAGCTAATACTTCTTAGAATAAAAGAAAACATTCATAGGTTAGGTTAGGTTCAAGTGGCTGCCGCAGAGGCACACTTAGGCCAGTTTTGAAAGGCCCGTTGTGATACCAGCAACACAAGGAAAGTCAGTACCGAACCCGACCATATGGAAAATCCCTGAGTTGTTGGGATTTTCCACATAGAAAAACCCCGGACTGACACTCCTAAACCGACACCCTTACTGCTCCTCGAACCACTTAGATGACTTAATGAAGGCCATCAAGTCAAAACATTCATAGATTCTAAGAAAATTATTTACAATTTATGAATGAATTCATGATTTCTAAGGATATGTTTACATATTTTAAGAACAAGTACTTATGTTCTATAAAATATTCTTAAATTTCTTTAAAAAAATTCTTTGGAGAGGCTTTAATGAACAATTCTTAAAATCCATGTACTTTTTCTTTGAAAACATGAACTTTTTTGGTTCAGTGTAGGGATACCTAAAAGCATGCAATTAATTGTTCCTCCCTCATAAATTTTATCAGCGATTGCATACTTTCAGGCGCATATTCGAAAATTGCTTTCATATAGGTAGGTACACATCGCACACATTTTTTACTTGATTTTCTCAAGGCTCAAGTAAAGAGTTAAATAAATACTCGGCTGGGTGATGTAACCCGTCATTAATAAAAAAAAAACACAAATAAATACGTATACATAATACCCCAAGCACATGTACAAATTTGTATTTAAGCCCTTTTATGATTCTGGCAGTGGTGCCACACATTCATGCAGATGAATGCATTTTTAATGAACTTGAGCTCATTTTGTGATTTTTCACTGCTGATTTTTGCTCATTCATTGCACACTGCCATAAAGACCGATGGATTTATATTTAATTGCCCAGTAAACGTTCTTAGTCATATATGACTATTATTGGACTCCGATTTGGCTTTTGAGTGGCTTCTTTTCTCTTCTCGATAATAAACCTACACTTAAGAGTCTATTAGGACTGCGAAAAGAGTAAAATATAACACGAAAATTATCTGTATATAAAAAAAATGCGTCATATATGACTTGTTTACGTACTTAAATGATCTACGCAGTTTTCGCATATTGTAGTAATATAAAAAAATTTCAGCTACGAAATAAGACTTTTTTATAACTCATCTATCTCGAACTCTTTCGATGATTTGGTGGGTATACTCAAGCAATCTGTAACACAAGAATGAAAAAACAAGGCCGTCCGGTTATACATTCCTTCATATTTTGTTAATACGGAATTCTTTTATGCTTGGCAGACAGCTGGTAGCGTTGAGCAATGGCCTGATTTATACAGGCCGCTGGCTAAAATTTCTTACGTTTTGTTTTTAGACTGAAAGTTCACCAGCTAGAACTAAATAGTTGAAAAGAGCATTTCAAATGAATTTCTGCTTTAACACTTGCTCAGCTAAAATTAAGGCGCCTGCGATTGGATTTTGAGTGAGCGACCAGCTACACTGTTTTTCTTCTCAGTGAATACCAAGTTCAATCATTTTTGGATGGGTTCAGACTCAGTGAGTGTAAATAAACTAAATATGAGCGAATTCACAACCGAACTGGGAAGAATTTTTTAGAAGACAGTTTCTGGGCGAGTGCTAGTCCTTCAATCCAGTCTTCGAGAATACAAGTAGATATTATAGAATTGGTGTAACAAGATAAATCTGATAATATTAGTGGCGGTGATGATGAAAAAGTGAATCTAAAAAAGAAATGAAACTCCATTTTTGGAATTATTTCTGGATCGTTACTTCTTTCAGTTCTATTGTCCGAAATAAAATTTTCTCCGTATTTCCATAATGACTTAACTTTTCCTAACTTCTACTGACGTTTTACTTCAATATGTTCCGAATTACTTTCAGTTCCCTAAGCTCGGAATATTCAGAATTATTTGGAGGTATTTTTTTAATTGCTTTGAGGATATTTTAGAAATTTTTTTCAGAAAATTTTTCTACGCTAAAGTTTTCAAGAAAAATTCTGAAAAGACCATACGTGGCATATATTCTCATATGGTTTCCGGAGCCAATTTAACAAACGTGATATCTCAGAATTTGCAGGTCTACAACTTGGTCTTAGTTAATTTTTCGAACAAACTTACCATTTTCGAGAAAACCCTAAAATTTTGAATTTTGGCCCCGAATGAATTTTGTTAAAACACATGGGATCGATGGGGACTTTTGAGGATTTCTATCTGAAGGTGAACGTAAGCTGTATGCAAAAATTTGGCTCTTTGGTAATTTTTGTTGTTTCAAATGTCTATATTGACCGGACTAAATTTTCGAATATTAATTTACCCAAAATTTTGTTTTGATATGGGACTTTTCTCAAGAAAATTTTCGGAGTAAAATCGATATTGTTTTGGAATAATTTTGGTAATGCTTTCAGCAGCTTTTTGCAATTAGTTATACTTCATTGTTACGACATATTTCCCATACTATTAAAAAAAAAAACTAATGGCGGCGATATACCCACAGGTTATCATAACCTCTAACGAGATTTTTGCCGAGCTTTGGTGTGTTGCGTTGGCGGGACCTACAGTTTTTTGCCGACTCCGAACGGCACTTGCAAAGCAAATGAATTTTTGCTGAGAAGCTTCTCATGGCAGAAATACACCCGGAGAGTTTGCCAAACTACCGCCGAGGGGCCACCCCGTTTAGAAAAATTCTTTTTCTAAAAAATTTTTGATGTTACTTTTGCCGGGCATCGAACCGCCACGACTTGGTGTAGAAGGCCGATCAGGAATTTTTAGCTGTCCGTTACAGTTCCATTGCGTGTGCTTCTAACTCTTATGTAGACCCGGAATATTTTCAATGTGCTGGAACATGACTACTTTCAGAAGCGGAAATAATTTCGTATCTATTAATGAACTCATTCGACAATATTTTGTTATCGTTTTGGAACAGTTTTTGGGACTATTTTTTATAATGATTTCGTAGGCAGTCAGACAATTTTTGGAGTTTTCTTTCCAGTTTTTGCTAGAATTTTTTTAGTTATTTTTCGCTTTCTTCTGACACTATCTATATATATATATAAATGTAGGGGGTTTTTTTGTAACGAATTGGCTCAAAAACTACTCAACAGATTTTTACCAAATTTTGACAGTTTATTCCTTGGATACGTCGTACCAACAGTTTTTATATTTTTTCCCGCTATTTAGATATTAGAAATGACATATAACCACTGAAATGAGGTAAGTTCCGTAGACGAAGTTGCGGGCATCTGCTAGTTGTTAATATCTTTTTGGAATGATCCGTATCATTTTCGAGCTCATTTCATGACTACTTTCAGAAACGCAAAAAAATTCGAAATTATTTATGGATTCATTCGAGGATATTTGGTTGTTGTTTCTAAACAAGCAGGGTTGGGACTATATATTTCAAGTAAGAAAGATTTTGTTCACCTCTCAAGCTGAAATGTTTGTGGCATCATTTTCGGCGCAATTTCAGATATTTGAGATGAGTTCGTTAGCTTTTTGGGATTTTGTATGACACTTTTTCGTGATCAGTTATGGTTCTTGCGGGAAATATTAGGTCTGTTAGTTCGGAACAATTTTTAAACTGCTTCGCTATAACTTATACATTTTAGAACTGCTTTCAGTACCTAACCTTTTTTATTCAAAAGCACTCGCCCTCGCCTTCGACATTAAATCCCAGGGGTGTAAGAGTGGGTCGCCTCTCCGTTGGTGCACGCTGGGTAACGTTAAATGACCTACATGGCCTACACGGATAGTTTCTGGTATTGCCGGTTCTACGAGAACGGTACCATTACTTGTGCTGTACCCATCGTGCCGAAACGACCCGGGCCGTTTTTTATATTGACTCGGTCAAGAGTAATACACGCGGGGTGACCCTGTCTGACATTTGGGCAGGGCTACACCTCGTTACAACAACTACAACAACAACATTAAATCACACGATAACTTGATATAAATGGTTTCTTATTTCTTAAGAATTGTTTTACTTAATATCTTTCCAAGAGTTCCCAGCAATCATCGATATATATAAAATTTTATGTATGTATGTATGTATCACAAAATAGATCGTATTAATGGTAATGCTTATACATAAGTGCATATACTTGCCGCTTAAGGGTCGATCGTGGATTGGTTTGACCATAGGCAGGCAGGCGATTCGAGCCTTACGGCTTCGGAAATGCCGCAAGGATTAATGTGTATAAAAGGGGATTCCGCTGATCCAGTGCCAAAGTGTTTCCAAAAACAAAAGTTTAATTTTAAAGTGCGTTATAATCACCTTAAGGTGTGGGTGCGCGTGTGAAAAAAAAAAAAGTATATTTTGTACAAAGTGCGGTTTCACGTCAAAGTAGAAGCGGTCGAAAAAGAAATACATATAGTGAATCCTCTCGAGGAAACTAGCCAGCGCCAGGAGAGCCGCCACCCAAGGCGTGAAAAATCCACCACAAGAATCCATCAGTCACCGGTAAGTCACTTTGAAAAATTTTGAAAATTGTTGAAAAACTTTTTTTTTGCATTAAAGTTCTTTAAATTTAATTTTTGTGAAATTTTAATCGAATTAGTTTTGGTGAATTTGGAGATTTTTATTCTTGTGTAAATTCTCGATTAAAGTTTATTTTTGTAAAGTTAGATTGTGGTTTTCTGGCAAGGGCTCGAGAAATTTTTTTTTTTTATCAAAATAAATTCGGCTAAACAATACGTACAAATTTTTTTTGAATGTTTTGTAATTTTTGATCTCTCTGTTTATAAATTTTGTGGCCCTGAAAAGGACCGTTTATTCAACTACATCAGCATCCAGTAAAATTATTCCCTAAAATACCTGTTAAATTATAATTTTTATATTTTTCTAATTTTTGTTAAATTTTTTTTTATTTCTAAAATTCAAATCGAAAAATTCTTAAAGATTAAAAACTGCATAAATGCACTTACGTGTACATATGTATACAAATATGTACACGAGCATGAACGCAAACAAATATTGTGGATTGTTGTTGTAAATAAAATTTTTTTTACTTTAATCCAAACTATAATATTTTTAAACACCAATAAAAAAAAAAAATTTCTACCCAAAACCCCGTTTTTTTTTTTTGGATTTTTGCTTGAATCTTTAATTTAGAAAAGTTTTTAATTAAAATTCTAAAAATTCAAAAATATTAAAAATATGCACAAGTGCACTTACGTATACATACATACATATGTACACGAGCATATATGCAAACAAAGAAGAAGAAGAAATAAAACTTTTGAAGGAAATAATTTAGGAGATTTTTTTTGATCATTTTTATAAAAGAGAAAAATTTTTATTTAATAAAAAAAAAAAAAAGGCCAGAAAACCTAATTTAATAAGAAATTGGAAATCATGAATATTAGAAAAAAAATATACATTTTTATTGCAGCTCACGAAGCCGACCGAAGGCCGCGACATTTTTTTTGCCACAAATACACACATACGAATCTACACAGAATCACATCAACAAAACTACACAGGAATTATATAAAGTTTTTGGGCGCAAAAATTACCGAAGACAACAACAAACATCCACATCACACATACACACATCAATTCACACTCCAGAAGAATTTTACTAGGCCAAAAGGCAACATTTTGGGGCCAAAACCAGGCTCAGAAATCTGCCCAATAATCCCATTCACACACACGCACACATGAAACACAAGAAACCCGACATCCTACCAACACCGAACATTTGGATCAAACACTACGAAAGAGGGTAGAACACAACATTTCTTTACGACACGACATAACATCAGCAGCAGCAACATCTTTATTTGCCACAGCAACCTTCAAAGTGTTGGGAAACACTAAGTGGCGCAAGCAACGACGACGGCAGCATTTCACAGCAACATTTTCTCCACCAACATTTACTCCTCAACATTTAGTTATCTACCTTTTATCTACACTACACATATACAAGGCAGCACAAAACACAACACTAACACAATCACACAGAAGAGCGAGAAGAGCAGCTCATCAACGATCTTTTTAATTTGTACACCACCATCATCACACACACGTTTATTGAAATTTATTAGGGTGCACCACCCAACATAATTTTTTGGAAATTTTAAGTTTTTATTTTCTTGAATATTTTTTTTTGAATTTAATGAGTTTCTAATTTTAATTATTTATTATAATAAGTTTATTAATTTGATTAATTTAAGTTTTTGTTGAGATTTATTGAATTTTTTCTTACCTTTAGTTTTTTTATACACTTAGATATAAATTTCTTCCTACTTACTCACGCTTGCAAAATTGAACCTTAGTCTCCTTTCGTTTTGTTCTACACATTTTAAAAAAAAAAAAAAAATTTTTATAAACGCTTTTTTTTATATTTTTTTATTCATTACCTTTCCATTTTTTTTATTTACAACTTATAATTTTTTTCATTAAGTGCTTTTCTTTCGATTCGATTTTTTTTGACTTTCACTTTTCACCTTTAAAATTTTTTTATCTTTGATTTTTTGCTCTTGTGTTTTTTTCAACCTTTATTGCCAATTTAGGCTATTCAAATTTTCTTAGGTTTTTTTATTTCACTTTCAATTAAATTTTTTTAATCTTTTTTTATTTTTTTTATCTTTTGCCTTTTTTCCTTCTTTTTGATTTATAATTTCGTTTGCACTTGTGTTCTTTTTTTATCAGACCTTTTTCTCAATACACTTTCACTACACTTTCACTTCACTTTCACAATTACTTACTTTTTTTACCCGACTCCTCGATTTGCAATTTTTTTTATTTTTTGTCTTCTTGACAAAAAAAAATAGTTTTTTATTCGACGCGAGGAGATTATTTTCGTTTACGAAAAATTTTTTTGCATAAGCACAAATCAATGCATATGCACCGAACCACGTTGTAAAACTAAAACTTCAAAGACAATAGTTCTTAGAAATTAGCCTTGACCACGGTCAAGCGGTCAAAGCCCTATAACAGAACCACTGTCGTTTGAATAGCCTATGTTGTTTGTTTTTTTCTTTTACCTTTTTTTCAGCTCGTCGATTTTGGTACCAAATTCTGGCTGCTGAGTAAGGTGAGTTATTTTGTTACAAAAAAAAAAAACAACATTAAACACTCACACACTGTACATACGTATATATGCATTGAGGTTTTTTTGTGAAAAACGCACTCTTATACATTTTTATGAATTCCCCGTACTATTGAGATCGGTTTTTTTTGTTTAAAGTTTAGAGTTGATTTTTTACACATACATACATATTTTTTTTACTTATGATTTTGTCTTGCAATTTAGTGGGAGATTGAATGCACATACATACATATATACATATTATCTGTGGTACTTGCATTTTTTTCTTTCATAGTTTTTTCATACATATTTGCATATATTTATAGAGGTGTTTGTGCATAAAGTTAATGAGGCATTAGGCTGGTGTAAATTTTAGAAATTTTTGTTCGAATTTTATTGCAAGGAAAATTAAGACTTAATTTAGTTATTATAGATAGAAAATAAGTAACTGTAATTATTTTGAATTTTTAACTAGTGTAAGGCGTTTTGCAATATTTTTGAATTAAGTATAGGAATAAAAATTGTTAATAATTTTTCTTTGAAAAAGTTGGAGAAAACTTTCTTTGAAGTTCATGGGTTGAGTTTTTGTGCGGATTAGCTCATAATATGTCCGGCTAAAGAAATACAGTTGTTGGTGCAGGTGTTGCCCTTGTGGCAACTGATGGTAAGTTGGGGTAGTTGAGAAAAGATGGGATAAACGTAAGTACTAAAAGACGGACTTTAGTCAGGTTTAAGGGGACTCTACTCGGGAAGCGGAGCCATAGTAGAGTCCAAAGGCTGTTCACATCTCGTGAACAGGAGGGGTGGGAAGGCTCCACCTGACTCGGACAGGTTTTCTCCCGCTTTTGTCCTTTTTTTCTTTTGTTTGATATCTTTCTCAGGCATGAACCCTAATTTTGCTTCGCAACTGTTGGGAAGGAGAAGTGGCAAGAACTGCGCCCCAATGCCGACGAGCCTCAGCCGGGCTACAACCATGCCGACTCGCTACTCCTCCTCTCCCGCACCAGGCAGTTACGTAACAATAATGTATGTATGTAGCTTATGGACTCAAAAACAACTCTCCCGATTTTCTTGAAATTTTCGGGATAGACTAGTTGGAGCCTGCAGAGTATTTCTGTAATTTTTTTTTTAGGAAAGTGGTCCCGGGAACGCTCTATTCGAAGCTATCGTATATTTGGAATTTGGTATGTAGGTAGCGTTTTGCTTAGGTTAAAGTATGGTATGATTTTTCTTCCGGGAAGTCAACCAGGGGCCGATCTGTTCTAAATAATCGTATTTATGGCTCGATTTGCTTGAAACTTTATGTGTAGGTAGCTATATGCTTATATTAATATATAGGATACATTTTCTTCCGGGAAGTGGACCCAGGACTGACTTATTCTAAGCTATCGTATAGATGGTTGGATTTATGCTTTCTATAGGTAGCGTTATGCTTAGGTTAAAGTTTGGGATAATTTTTCTTCGAGGAAGTTTACGAGGGCCCGATATATTCCAAACAATCATATTTATGACTCGATGAGCTTGATAGTTGGCGTGTAGCTGGTGTTTCTCCTTGATAAAATATGAGATAATGTATCTTCCGAGAAATGGTAAATATGGTAAAATCTTATTCAGGTGTTTTTCTTTGGCGTAGCAACGCACGCCGGCTATTAAAAGTGTGTCTATAATCTTGCTAAGTTCGTGCAATTCTGCAACACTGTTTCATATATTAAAGCTATGCTGTTTTTATCGCAGAGTAAGCAGCCACATGGTCACATGTGCTAGTATTTAAGTAGCGCAACGTGTAAGCGATAAAAACGTATGAGCAAACGGTATACTTACAAGTAAATGTTGCAGATGAGTAAATAGTAACCTTAATCACCACACAAGCCAGCTTGCTTTTCTCACTCATTTGGTTTCTTTGTTTGTTTTTTAGTGGATTGCATTTCAAAGCGCCTTAAGATATGCTTTACTTCCATACAGCTGCACACTGCACACAATCTATAAGTGCACACATATGCGGCTGTTTGAGGGCTGTGGAAGGCAGGCACATGGCATCAATGCTGAGACGATGTGGAAAAATGATAAATTGCTGACATTGCGGTTGAAAAATAATATGCAATTGCAGATTTTACAAAAACAAACACACACTCGCACATACACATGCAATAAAAACAAATATTTGTTATGTGTGTGTGTGTACGATTCCATATTCGTATTTGTATTACTTCTGAGCTCTAGTATTACTGCAAAAGTTGAAAGCAAGCTATGTTGCTTGGTAATTGATGGGAAAATTTTATAAAATTGCACAGCAGACATAACGTCTCTTGAGTGAAATTTTAGACGTTTAACTTGTGAGACTTTGTTTACTGTCACGTTGTGGCGGCCAATAAGAAAATGCTGTCAAATGTATAAGAGCAAATGTTATTTTAAATGAAGATAAAGTGGCGCAAGTGCCTGGAAAATTTGAGAGAAATGTTTGCAATGGCAAATTTTACTTAAAACGAGAAGCGAAATGATCCAAGAAAAAATGCCAAAATAGATTTGAAAACATATAAAAAGATCAAGAAGTGAAAATCTTGAAATAGGTTGAAATCATCCGGAACTACCACAAACTATTACCTTAAGTCGTCTCGAACACTAACGATCTTATCACAAAACATCCTGAAATAATTAAAACCGTGATTTGAAAATCATGTCAAACTGAGATGTAAGTAACTATTTTCTCAACAGTAAATTGGTTAACCTCCAGTTTTATGGGTGAGAATGGTGTGGTCATCCTATAGTCCTATACCAATTTTCATGTTCGTACCTTAAACGCCTTTAAAGATATTCACCTTGAAAAATTAAGTTTGTATGGAAGGTGGCACGCCCCCTTAATATTTTGTTCTGTTTTTATATTTGACCTGTAATAACAAACAAACCCTCCAAAGGAAGTATTTGAGTTGGTGCAGCCGTTTTCGAGTTTTAGCGTTACAGTTAGGCACTATTACATTTTTATATAAATAGATTATTCCTAAATTCTGCAATAGATACTAACGATCTTACGTCGAAACATCCAGAAACTATCAAGGAAATCCTCCCAAAGTCTCTTGGAAATGGATTTAAAACTATATACTCCGAACATTTCAATCTTATCTAAGCCAAAGTGGAACGATATTGTAGTCTATATGTACTTCTATGTGTACGTATATGTCTACGTGTATGTCTACGTCTATGTCTACGTCTATGTCTACGTCTATGTCTACGTCTATGTCTACGTCTATGTCTACGTCTATGTCTACGTCTATGTCTACGTCTATGTCTACGTCTATGTCTACGTCTATGTCTACGTCTATGTCTACGTCTATGTCTACGTCTATGTCTACGTCTATGTCTACGTCTATGTCTACGTCTATGTCTACGTCTATGTCTACGTCTATGTCTACGTCTATGTCTACGTCTATGTCTACGTCTATGTCTACGTCTATGTCTACGTCTATGTCTACGTCTATGTCTACGTCTATGTCTACGTCTATGTCTACGTCTATGTCTACGTCTATGTCTACGTCTATGTGTACGTATATGTCTATGTCTATGTCTAAGTCTATGTCTACGTCTATGTCTACGTCTATGTCTACGTCTATGTCTACGTCTATGTCTACGTCTATGTCTACGTCTATGTCTACGTCTATGTCTACGTCTATGTCTACGTCTATGTCTACGTCTATGTCTACGTCTATGTCTACGTCTATGTCTACGTCTATGTCTACGTCTATGTCTACGTCTATGTCTACGTCTATGTCTACGTCTATGTCTACGTCTATGTCTACGTCTATGTCTACGTCTATGTCTACGTCTATGTCTACGTCTATGTCTACGTCTATGTCTACGTCTATGACTAAATCTATGTACGTCCATCATTACGTCTATACCTACGTCTATGTACGGATAAATCTGAGTATATGTCTACGTCTACGTCTCGACGTCTATGCCTACATCTATATCCAAATCTATCTCTACGTCGACGTGTACGTACTACGTACATATATATCAAAGTATATGCCCACTTTTTGTCTTCTTCTAAGTCTAAGTCAATATCTGGGTCTATGGTTACGTCCCTTCTTTATCTAAATAAAAGCTGAACTAATCTTCCATAACGCCAATCGTAACATAACATGACCATATCCATCAAACATAATATAATATACCAAATGGAGTTATGTATAAGCATCATTAATCGATTACATTGATTTCCATAAGGATGGTTGGATCAGCTTTTTTTGTGGTTATAGTTTCGTTATGGTTATGGAAGATTAACTAAACTTTAGCCTCCGAACTCTGTACATTTGTCTTTTTATACCACACGTTAAAGCTGATATCGAATCCGATCTGGAGCTGGAGATTTGAAAGACTTTTCGGTGCTAAAAGATCAAACAAAGAAATGGTGAACGGCTCAAACTCTTAGAAAAGCCAAATCACCTTTCACCAGAATGGTAAGAAATCAATATTAAACCAAGGCGGCATTCGACTAAAAGCTGGCGCTTATTTTTCATATCCACAACAATTTTACAGCAATTTTTTGGTAAATTTACAAGATGCAAAGGCTAGCGACAAGGGCAAAGTGATAGCCTATGAGGCATATCAGTTGCCTTGCCATAAAAGGACTCATACATATGTGTACCTCATGTGTAGTACCTCATATGTGTATGTAGTAGTCACGCCTGTGTTGCACTCGCTGACTGTTCAATTTGCTTGTCTGGCACTAAATGCAGCACCACTGAAAGTAATGGCTACAAAGCATATTCGTTAAATTTAAGTTGCTTCCTTTTTTGAGCTTGCCAAATTGAAATTTATATATTTTTGGAATATTTTTGGTGGCGTCTTTTTGGCAGCCATTCTGTGAGCAGCAATTGGAAAGACAGCACATACTTGACCTCATATGTAAAGAACTTATGCAGCTAACTCCAGAAGCCCAGTATACCAGGGAGGTATGCAATCGCGGAATAATTCAAATATGCCTCCGCTGTAACCGTTAACAACAGGAGAAAGAAGAGTCGTTTTAGAATTGTCGGGGTTTGTAGATGAATTGAATAAATTCGCCACTGCAAAAGTAATCGAAGCTAAAAAAAAATAACCGCTACTTAAGCACTAACGAAAAAGTAATCGGATCTGTTACTTCTAACAAAAAAAGTTTCTGAAAAAAATAATGGTTTCGGCATTGACCAGAATTTTTATCTACAATCCTGGTCTATGCCGAAACCATTATTTTTTTAGTGCCTGCCTACCGATACTGAAAAAGTAATTATCACAATAAAAGTAAAAGCAACGGAAAAGTACTCGGATAAAAAAAAAACCGCTCACGAAACACCAAAAGGTTTGCAAAAATCGGTTTATAAAAGTTCTTAATCGGTTTATAAAAGTAATCGGTTTATGAAAGTAATCGGATGTAAAAGTAACCGCTACTCAAAAAGTAAACGACTCTCTTAACGAAAAAGTAATCGGTTCTATAAAGTACTCGTCTTAAAAAAAGTATTCGAAGAAGTAATCGGGTCCAACAAAGTAGTTGGTTTCCAAAAAGTGCTCTGCTAAAAGAGTAATCGGTGACAGAAAGAACGAAAACGGGTCGAAAAGAGTAATCGTTGAAATGAATGTTATCGGTTCTAAGAAATAATCGGTTAAAAATAGTAGTCTGACTTGAGAAGATAGCCGGTCGAAAGATTTGAATAAATACGGGAAAAATAATCGGTACTAAAAAAGCTATCGGTTCCAAAAAGTAACACTTTCGAAAAAACTAATAGGCTCTTGTTGTATCTTATATTATTGGTCTGTAAAATAGAAAGTTTTTTGTAGGTTATATTATATGAGTTCGATTCCAAAAAAGTACACAGTTTAGAAATACGAACACAAAAAAATAATTTTTCCAAAAAAGTGACGAGTTTAAAAAAAAATTTCCAGCCTCACTGTACCTCTATGACTTTTAGGTTCTTAGTTACAAAAAAATGACTGCTGGGATAAAAAAAAATACTCATACATATGCAATACAAAGAAACTAAAATGTAAGTCTGTGCCAGTGTTTGCCTTTTGCAGTTGCTCAGCATGACCACGGGTGCAAAGGATTAACAAATATGTGAGATTTACGTGCCCGCTACATTTTTTCTGTTCATTCTTGACTTTCGAAACTAAAAAAGTTCTTCCAAAGAAGTGTTAAAAAAAAAATCATGTGAAGCCAAAAAACAAAAATAGGAAAATTAGTGTTCTGTTTCGTTTGCTGCTGATGGTGTGTGGTGTCAAATAAAAATTGGTAACTAACAACAACTATAGGTCGCCTTTTGCATTTCTCTGTACCACTAAAAGTGGCTGCCTACCAAAAGTAATAAAAGGCCCATACAAACACACACACCAATTCACTAGCAAAATGTTTTCATAAATATGTGCCTACTTTCTTTGCTGGCCTACAACACTTTGTCCAATTTGTGGCCTTTTTCACGAAAACTCATTCTTTGCCAACCACAAAGTGATGTCGTTGCCATTGAGTTTGATTGCGCCAAAGTGTAACAAAGTAAGTGAAGGATTTAGAAAATTGCTAAAGCAAATATATAACTCCCTTGGGTTGCATTAGCCAGGCATCATATGAGTATTAGTGCAGAAACTGGCATAAATATGGCACTACATACACACATACACACACTAATACTGATGTACATATATGCCACGTACCTGCTACTAGTGTGGCTATACTTTCCCCCTGGCCTCAGCTGCCAAATATTGCCAGACACGAACTTCCTTTGCCTGTTTTTTGACCTGTTTTAGTTGGGAACGATTTCGCTTTTTTTTGCTTTTGAAAAAAATAAAAATTATTCTTTTGTTTTACTTCAAACAGGAAAGAGTTATGTATTATGTATGATCAGTGGCGGATCCAGAATTGCGTGAAGGGGCTTCAAATTTATATACCCAGCGTACTAGTACTAGTACAAGGGTATATTAATTTTGTTCACATAACGGTAGTTTGTAACGGCACAAAATAATCGAGATAGATATAGAGCAAGCATCGGCGCCCCATAGATCTTAAGATCAGTCAAACAAGTTGGATTCATCACACAGACACGTTGTGCTCTTTGTTTACCAAATGATTTAGTCGTCGCTGGGCAAGGGGCTAAACCACATCGCGTGGGGGTGTTTGGTCAGCGAATGTTAAAAATATAGTTCGGCCGATCACAGCGCGTGTATAAGCGTTCTCACTTATACACCTGCATTTACAAATCTGCCGACCCATGATATAGAGTTCCATATATGAAAATTCTTAGTTTGAAAAGAGGATTTCATTCAGGCATGTCCGTCCGTCCGTCCGTCTGTGTACACGATAACTTGAGTAAAAATTTAGATATTTGCATGAAATTTTATATACAGGTTACTCTTTGGCCAAGGTAGGTTGCTATTGAAAATGGGCGAAATCGGATGATAACCACGCCCCCTTTTTCGATATCGAAAATTTCGAAAATCACACAAATTGACATATCTCGGTAACTGAAATGGGTAAAATGATGTAATTTCATAGGTGAATCCAACCGGCCATCCTCTTATGATTTTTCCAAAAAAATTTTATAGGGGGCGTGGCACCGCCCACTTTTAAGGGTGGAGTTTTTGAAAATTTGACTGGTCGTAACTTTTAAACTGATTAAGATAGAACGATGGTTGGCAAAAATCCTCAGACTGAACCCTCCTAGAGGGTGCCGAACGGTAATGGATACTACAGTGGTCTGAAGATTGGTACTTTAACACCTCTCTGCAGACGGTGTCCAGCTGAGGTCAGAAATCACAGCTATACGTCTTAGCTCTTCAATAGCCCTGGCGTATGGAAATGGTTTTTGACTATGGTCATGAGGTAACGGTGACTGGCTTAGGACTTTCTTGGACGACGATTCGGATTAGTTTGCTTTGGGCTGGTAGGTGCGGTATTCTGCCACCTCAGTAGGTTGGGGTGAAACCCAATCGAAATGGCTGGTGGGCTAATATCGCAGCTACCCACGTCCCGTTAAAACCTTGGCAGGCCTCAGGGTACGTTCCAGGCCCGTCGCCATTTAGTTGGTAGTGTAGGTGCGGTTGAGGTGCTCCCGCTTTTGCGCTCGGTCTGGCTCTGAACGCATGCCTCATAAGGGCATGCGTCAACCCTCGCATGGCCTCCCTGTTCTCATAGATAACCACGAGACCATTAAAGGGCGACTACACAACCGGGTTTGGATAGCGGCCCTGAGTGGGGACGTGAATTAGCATGGACAACAACAACAACAATAATAACGACAACACCAGCAACAACAACAACAACAGCAACAAGGAAGGAAAGGGGGGAAAGAAGGACGGGGAAAATACGGACAAGGACAACAGGGACTGGGAACTGACCAGCAGCGAGGCTCGCCCTTGCGGTTCGCAGGGGAGTAGCCTGGCTGCTGATCGGTTCACGAGTACGGGACAGGATCGCAGACCTGACAGGGTGCTCTTCGCTCCAAACCGGATGCAAAGAACCCACGTGGAGGGCATGCGACCAAGTACCACTGTTGGCCTGAAACCAGGCCGCAGACAAGCCCACACGCGACGTAGCGAAAGGGCGAAACGGACAGACCAGCTTCGGGGATTGGAAACAATCTCCTCCAAGGGCTGTAGCGGGGCTAGCGCTCTTGCGAGTGCGGGCTCCCCGAGGAACAAAAGAGCATCGAAGTCGACCTCCGCGGCTGGACAAGGTTCCGGTACGCAACCTGGTGCTCAGCCACAGGGGGCTCGGATGAGGAACCCCGATGACGTGGCCAGCACCAGCAGAGGACTGTCTCGCAGCATTCCTGTAAATACAGAGAAGCGGAGACGGCCCGGTAAGAGCAAGCGAGCGACTCCACGGAGGAAAGCCATCTGTGATCAGCGCTTGTCTGCCAAGATCCTGGAACGCTACGGCGGTCAGGATGGTTCTCAGGTTTCTGAGAAGCATTCCCGTACGCTGGGGTGGACCAGGAGCGTGATGAGCGGCGCTGACCAGACTGCGACATCCGTGGGGTTGGTCCCGCTTGGGACTGACGCTCTGCGAAGTAGGCAGAGTGGGGAAGCGGAGAACAGGAGGGCCCGGGGTGATGAAGCCGGGCAGCGTACGTTTAGCGAAGTCGCTAGACGTGCCGGCTCTATCACCTTGGGGGTAGTCGACAGGAGCAGGGAGGACGGCGCCATCTCCAGGGAAGAGTGGAGCTGGGTGGCCCACGCCATCTCTGCAGCCTACTTGACTGCTACTTGTAGATACCCGGGGCCACCGCCATCCATAGAATATATGGGATGGTACCATGGCTTCAGGTTGGTTGAATGCGCTGACGAGCGGTCGGTGAACTTCTTCCGGTGCCTCGTCTCGCTGGTTGGGGAGTTATGGAGGGGAGCTAGACTCGAGGCCGTGGAGAGGAGGGATCTCCCTCTTCGGCCAAGGGCTCGGGTGTGGCTACCTGCCGAACCGTCCCAGCCAGATAGAATTCTGGAGCAGTTGCGCTACTGCAACCAGAACCTTCCTACCCACAACTGTTCTTAGGGCGGAGGAACCCGAGGGGCCACGTCGGCAAGTGCTGATGCTGCTTAATGCAGAGTCCATGGGCCCTCTCTCTGAGTCAAGGGGTGTTATCTCCTATGGTATCGAGCGTGCGGTCCTCAGGGTCTACAATGCCGATGCCAGGGGGGATGACGCCTCGCCATCAGAGGTGGTTCGGGAGGGTGAGGTGCGCGTGGTGGAGTCGGAGGCCGTTAATACGGTGCCCAGGTCGGCTAGATCGGGTAGCATCAGCTCTGTGGGCATCCCGTCTGTGGCGGTATCTGTCTGCAGTGCTGGAGTGCTATTCGATAGCGCTGAGAGGCTTTTAGCTTCTGAGGGGGAGGCTGCTGAGGTGGAGGAGATGGATTTGCCTGATGATGATCATCCGACAAATTAATCTTCAGCACTCGAAGGCGGCCTCCGCCAACCTCCTCCTTTGCCATGAGCAAGGCGGGGTGGATGCTGTCCTCATTCAGGAGCCGTGGTTGAGCAGTAACAGGATATCTGGATTGAGGACTGACAAATATAACACATTTGTGCATGGTACGGCATGTAGGCCAAGATCATGTATACTGATTAGGAAGAGTATTAAAGCTTTTCTTCTCTCCAATTTCAGTGACGATGACGTAACGGCTGTATGTCTGGAGGAAGGGAACGAGGGATCGTGGCTGGTCTCGGCCTGCATGGCCCATGATGATACCTGTGGGCCACCTCCAGAAATCATATGCAAGATTACCGCTGAGGCAAAACGAAGAGGCATAGGTATAATAGTCGGAGCGGATACGAACTCGCATCATTCACTGTGGGGCAGTACGGATATAAATGCAAGGGGTGAGTTAAAGTCAGGGAGGAGGTTTTGGATCTCACTCTTGCTTCAGGAGACCTGTTTCCCCTTATATCTGACTGGCGCGTTCTTTCAGAGCACTCCTTCTCTGACTGGGAGCTCTACAAGGTCGGATTGGTTATTTTCAAATCTGAGATTAGGAAGGCCAAACGGGACTCCTGGAAAGTTTTCTGCGAAAGCGTGGAGGGTTGCAATGAGTCTGCGAGATTCCGGAAAATTCTCTGCGGGAATCCTGCTCCCTTGGGATACTTGAAGAATGTAGATGGCAGCTGGGCAATGAGTAGCGAGGAATCTCTCCAACTTCTCATGGACGCTCACTTCCCTGACGTCCCTCTTTCACAGGACCGCGGCGCCTCATTGTCTACAAATGTGGACGTGGGGGTCGGCCAGCCATCTCTCTGGATGAAAGCCAACTTGTATGGGCCATTAAATCTTTTAAGCCTCTCAAGTCACCCGGACCTGATGGCATAACTCCTGTGCAACTGCAGAGATCTCTGGGGATTTCTTGCAGCTGGCTGGCTCCGATCTACGCCAACTGTTTGAGGTTGGGCTATATCCCCGCTTTCTGGAATATGGTCAAGGTTACATTTATTCCAAAGGCAGGGAGGTGCTCTCATGTTTCCCCCAAGGACTTCAGGCCAATCAGTCTTTCTTCGTTTCTTTTGAAAACGCAGGAGCGCCTGATTGACCTACACATTCGCAGCAGGATTACTAGGGAGCGTTTTTCGGCATCGCAACATGCTTACTGCAAAGGCAGATCAACTGAAACGGCGCTTCACTCCGTTGTAAAACTAATAGAAGGGTCTTTCCAGCAGAAAGAGTACGTGCTGGGGGCCTTTCTGGAGCGTTCAATAATGTTTTGCCATCTGCCATTGTGAGGGGATTAGCGAGTTTGGGGGTCGAACCGAAGTTGATAGAATTTATCAACAGATTACTATGTGGCAGGATTGTCGTGGCCGAGTGGGAAGGTTCTGGGGCTCAGAAAAGGGTGAGAAGGGGTACGCCGCAAGGTGGTGTTCTTTCTCCACTTCTCTGGGTCATAGTAGTCAATGGACTGCTCTGGAATCTTGTGGAAATGTGATGGATCGAGTACGCCAGTAGTGCGCAACAAGGACACATCGACCCACGAACAGCATGTAGGCGTTGCGGGGAGTACGCACACTTCGCCTATGGGTGCCGTAACTCTCGACGCGAGTTCTGCTGGACGTGTGGAAAAAGGGGTGTACTAACTCGAGATTGCTGTCGTAGGCAACAGGGAAACGGCAGGAGGCCCCATTAGCCGCGAGGAGTGGGGTCTCACACAATTTAGCCTCGCATCCAACAACAAAAACAAGCATATTCAAACAACAACAAGGGTGAATCCTGGCGACAGTAAAGGTTGATGGCAGAGAGGCCACAGCAGCAATTGATACGGGAGCGACACGGAGTTTTGTAAGCGAGCCCATGGCAATGAGGTTGGATGCACGTAAATCTAAAGAAATAAATACAAGAGTGATAATGGGCGATGGAAGCTCGAAGGACGTAGTGGAAACAATTGCAGCAGAAATAGCATTGGGCGACCAAGTACACCAGAGCGAATTACTAGTGCTACCAGGGCTAGTGGACCAAGTGGTAATTGGGACTGACTATATGGCGAAGGCGAACGTGGAATTGAGATGCGGCGAAAGCGCAATGGTAATACAAGCAGGAAACCAGGAGCGGAAGATGGCGAGGTGCACAAGCATCATGGAGTTGGACGTAGATATTAAAGATAACACGAGGACCCGCGCCGAAGCACATAACACCACTGATGTCGCGGTGAGTACATTCCTCAACAAAGAACTTAAGATTTTTGAAAATATGTCAGGGGTATCTAACATTGCCACACATAAAATTGTCATGAGGGATGACCGGCCCATTAAACAACGATACTTCCCCAAAAACCCTAAAATGCAGGAGATTATAAATAAAGAGATCGATGAGCTTATAGAGAAAGGCTGTATTGAGCCATCACGCAGCCCCCACAGTGCCCCTATAGTTCTAGCGAAGAAGAAGAATGGTAAATGGCGACTTTGCGTCGATTACAGGCAGCTTAACGCCCGATCAGTTTCAGACGCGTACCCATTACCCCGTATCCAACATATTTTAGATAGACTTAGAAGTGCGCGGTTTATCAGTAGCCTTGATTTAAAGAACGGCTATTGGCAGATCCCCATGGAGGAAGATAGCAAACAGTATACCGCATTTGCGATACCTGGGCTAGGGCTATATCAGTGGAAAGTGATGCCATTTGGGCTACACTCTGCCCCAGCTACTTTCCAAAGAGCACTAGATCGTGTGATAGGTCCAGAGTTAGAGCCACATGCGTTTGCCTACCTGGATGACATTATTGTTACAAGTGAAACATTAGAAGACCACATAAGACACCTAACGGAAGTTTTTCGGCGCCTCAGGCAAGCCAACCTTAAGATTAACCCCGAAAAGTGCGAATTTTTTAAGAAAAGTCTGAAGTACTTAGGCCACGTAGTTAGCGAAGAGGGCATCCACACAGACCCAGACAAAGTAGCGGCTATAAAAGAGCTCATACCCCCAACAATATAAGAGAATTACGGCGTTTCCTAGGGATAGTGTCCTGGTATAGAAGGTTCGTCCCAGATTTTTCCAAAGTGGCAAACCCATTGACAGTGATTTTGGCCTAGACGCTGTACTAACACAAGGGTTAGACCAAGAAGAGCGGGTGATAGCTTATGCGAGCCGAAGATTGAATAAGGCAGAAATGAACTACTCACCAACAGAGAAAGAGTGTTGGCAATAGTTTGGGCAATAAGGAAAATGAGGCCATATCTAGAAGGGTACAGTTTCACAGTGATCACCACTTAGGACGAATTTCTAGATGGGCATTAGAGTTACAGCAATAAAGACGGCTGAGGTGAAAACCCCTGCTTGGCCTTCGGTCAGCGGAGGTGAAAACCACCACTGAATATATCTTAAAACTCCTAGTCTAGAATAAAGGCGGCTGAGGTGAAAACCCCTGCTTGGCCCAACAGTCAGCCGAGGTGAAAACCACCACTGAATATAAATATCAGTAATCGTGAGGTGAGAACCCCAGGTTTACATTCGCCGAGGTGAGAACCCCGACTACTATGCCTAGCTTGCCGCGAACGACTCTCTTCTTTATAAGCTTTTATTTAGTTTCACCTGACGGCTGTCTGTAATCAAATCTTGCAAGCTAAATTTGATACACTTCCCGGTGTCCGATTGATCTGAAATTCTGCACCCATGTATAACCCCGATGACAATGCAATATTATAAAAAAAAATTTCGATAGGTGGCGCGTGGGTCGCTATATTTTCAAAATTCGCATTTATGGTCCGATTTAGCTGAAATTCGTAACATGTATTATTACCATGAAAAGAAATATTTTTGTAAAAAAAAATTCCGCTAGCTGGGGCTGAGATAGCGGTAATAAAAACTCAACTCTGTTTTCAGTGCCGATTAATTCGTTTTTCAACGAACTTCCCGTTGAGGTAGGATCTTGAAATTTTCATCATCGTTTAGTTTTATACCCCAATGCACTATAATAAAAAAATAATTCCGATAGGTGACGCATGGGTAGAGCTATTTGAAAAATTTAATTTACAGAGATTTTGCTTTCGATTTTGAACTAACTCTCCGTTGAGCTGGGGTTTTGAAATTTTCACCATCGATCAGGTTTCACTGACAATGCATTATACAAAAAAAAAAAAACTAAAATATTGCTTTATTTGCAAAAATCCAATCATCACCCAAGTTTAGTCGTTTTTCCCTATTGCCATAGAAAGAAGATTGGAATTCGCCGCGTGGTGTATTCCAAAAGTACCTTTAATTACCACGCGGCGAATTTCTTTACTCTTATGAGCATTGTCTATTGATATGCAGATGGCGCTGAAGAATGCAACATTCGGCTAATTCCTTCACTCTTTTGAGCAATTATGCATAAAAAGTTGGCTCTGCTGATTTTAAATTATTAAATTGAAGAAAAAAGGAAACAGCTAATTATTATTGAAACGCAGTTCTAATTAATAATAAGCTTTTATTTAGTTTCACCTGACGGCTGTCTGTAATCAAATCTTGCAAGCTAAATTTGATACACTTCCCGGTGTCCGATTGATCTGAAATTCTGCACCCATGTATAACCCCGATGACAATGCAATATTATAAAAAGCGTGGGTCGCTATATTTTCAAAATTCGCATTTATGGTCCAATTAAGCTGAAATTCGTAACATGTATTACTACCATGAAAAGAAATATTTTTGTAAAAAAAAATTCCGCTAGGTGGGGCTGAGATAGCGGTAATAAAAACTCAAAATCGTAATTATGGACCGATTTGGCTGATATTTTACGTGTGTGTTACTTAATTAATTTCTAAATGTTAAAAAAAAAATTGGACCCGCTAGGTGGCGCGTGAGTCGCTTTATTTGAGAATTATGAAGGTCTGTTTTCAGTGTCGATTAATTCGTTTTTCAACGAACTTCCCGTTGAGGTAGGATCTTGAAATTTTAATCATCGTTTAGTTTTCTGCCTCCACGCAAAATAACAAAAAAAATAATTCCGATAGGTGGCGCACGAGTAGAGATATTCGAAAGTTTTCATTCCAGGAAATTTTGCTTTTGATATTGTACTAACTTGCAGTTAATATGGGATTTTGCAAATTTTCATCATCGTTCAGGCTTCGCTAACAGTAAATAAAAAAATTAGCTTAATTTCAAAAATCCCATTTATCGTTTAGTTTAGTCTTTATTCCAATATCCCAAAAGTAACTTTATTAACCAAGCGGCTTTATTGTAAAAGATTCTATGGTTTCTGTTGCTGCTAGCTGCCGATTGATGTCGCTGCGACATTATTGCCTCTTGTTGATAAACCGAACTAAAAAGTAAAAAATAAAATTAAAGAAAAAAAACTTTTTTAAAAATAAGCTTTTATTATTGGTTTATAAAATTAACTAAAAAGTAAAAAATAAATTCACTGTAAAGGAATATAACACTCTATAAGTTCATTGTCACCATCAAAATTTAACACGCTTTTATTATTAATAAAATTAGGAATGTGATTTATACTGGAAGATTTAATAATTTAGGTGTAAAGTTTTAATGTTAGAAATATATAATTATGTACAATATGGAATTATTTTGTGGCAGACGAAGAAGCCAAATTATCTTTAAATGTTACAATGAACTTATATAGTGTTATATTCCTTTACAGTGAATTTATTATTTACTTTTTAGTTAATTTTATAAACCAATAATAAAAGCTTATTTTTAAAAATGTTTTTTTTTTTCTTTAATTTTATTCTATTGAAATCATCGCCCTTTTATTTCCACATTCCAATAAAAATGCTTAAAACTAATACCCTTAAATTAACGGCGCATCTTCCAACATAATTTCTACGTCCTTAAGTATCTATAGATGCGACATTTACATATTTACAATCTGTATCAAACATTTTAACAGTTTTTGCACTGCTACTACTTCCTCTTGGAATGCCCCCATTGCATTCCATCAGCTGTTCGCTCGCACTGCCTTGATCAGCTGTGCCTGTTGTTGGTATAAATGTCGATACCAAATTGCTTATTTACTTTCCTGCATTCCCAACGCCTATTGTTATTGCCGTGCTAGCATTGCATTTTCTTCTCTTCTTTATGCTATGTCCGCTGCATCGGATGATCCAATATGTAGGCATGCGGGTGTATGTCGCCAAGCACTGCTGTTTGGGTTGTTGACCGACCCTTTTGCTATTTGGAATGCTGTTAATTTGTTTGTGTAAAATTTCGGTTGTTGTCAACAAGAATATTTGCTCTTGTTGGGCCGCTGATATTCCGGTAAAAATCTTTTATTTTACAAACATACATCAGGGTGTGGCTAATATTGTACACATTAGATTTCTTTAGCAAAATATGTATGTTCGTATGTGCATATAAGGATTAGTATGTGCTTTTGTGCAAAAGCGTATATGTGCTTGATATGTAAAATAGCGTATGTGCAAAAATATAAAAATTCATTATTATTCATATAAATGGCTATTTGAAAGTATAAGTATATGGCGTTTGTGCATAACCGCGTATGTACTTCATTTAAGAAATGGCTTATGTGCAAATGTATCAAATTTCAATGTTTTGCATAAAAAATGGATAAGCATAACATCTAAGTATATTTCCTTGTGTAAAACCACGTAACTCGATGGGGTTTGCACAACGGCTTATGTGTAAAAGTATAAAATTTCAATATTATTCATCAAACCGTTCGTACTTTATTTGAGCTTATGAAGAGTATGTGTAAATGTTGTGAGGGCTCCGAAGCCTCCGGATTGGGGTCCTCACACTCCCCCCTCACCTACCGCAATAAGACTTATTATTAGTTGAAATAAGGCTTATTGTAACCGTATTCTTCCATGTTGGCGCTGGGCCCTTCGTATTTGAGGCTGAAAATTCTAGTGTTATTAAACAAATTGGTTATGTGCACGGCATTCTACGTGCAAAATATAAAAGTGGTTGTATTTCATTATTTCGATTCATATAATTAAAAGTTCAGAAAAATGTAAATTCATTTTCAGGAGTCTTCAAAACTCCTCATCTGTGGGGACCAGACTTATGGTCACGATTCCGGTGCGCATGATCCGCACTCGAAACTCTCGCCCTTCTATGTCCCGCCGGAATGTTCTCTTTCTCCTCTTCGTTGACTCACTCTGTAGGTGCGCTTCAATGTCGCTGACCAGCGCCTCTGGCAAGGGTTCGACCCCCGACTGGTTCTGCCATGCGCCTGTTGTGGGGTCCGTCGAGCCTCGCAACCACTCCTCTATCTCCTCGACTACTTCGTCCGGGGGGTCTTTACTGTCATCCCCGGTTAGACCGTTGCTGGCCGCTAAACTCAGCGTATCGCTTCCACCACCGGCTCCTTCTCCATCTTCGATTACGGGTACACCTGTTGGTACGGCGGGCTGGTTAACCGGGTCGGCGTAGTGTAGCCGGGCCCTCATCGTCACCCTTCGCGTCCGCTCTATGTAACCATCGCCACGCACTCCCTCGTCATCCGTTTGGCGGATGGACATCCAGACCCATCGCCTGAATTGTTCGTCGTCGTCGGGTTCTTCTTCACTCTCGGACGTGATTAAGATGGGGGTCGACCCTTGGACCACCGTGCCACCATACCCTTCCTCCTCCGATCCATATGTCGGGCTCTGGATCTGGCCCTCCTCATCGCTATAGGTCGGGCTCTGAATTTGGCTCTCACTGTCGGAAATTTCGACCGGGCTCATTGGTACCTCGTCTTCGTCGTCGGCGGCATATATTTGGCCGAATGCCTCGGTGCAGGTGCTGTCGTTGTTGCTGTGGTTGCTGTTGCCCTCACTACCGTACCCCTCCTGGGTGTCTTCTGCTTCGGACATTTGCTCGTCCTCGGTATCGTACCTCTCCTGGGTGTCTTCTTCTTCGAACATTTGCTCGTCCTCGGTATCGTACCTCTCCTGGGTACCTTCCTCTTTGTCTTCGGCCCCTTGGTTCATGACCTGTGGTTGCTGCAGCTCGGCAAGCCGTCTTAGCTTTAGGCGGAGGGAGCCGTCGATGGCTTTCTCGCTGGAGTACTTTATAACTGCGCGGTCACTCACAATTAAAACGTTTGGCCGTCCTGAGCGTCACGGCCTGCTTATATACGAAACTTTCTACTGCGGTCAAGCGGTGGTTTTCACCTCCGTCGAACGTCGGGTCGAGTAGGGGTTTTCACCTCTGCCGCCTGTATTGTAGTTAGTGAACTAAATCTAAGATTGTAGAAACATTTTGAGAAAAGAGGACAAGGATCCCAACAATAAACTAAGTTTGAATTCTAAACTTTAATCAGGGTCTTATCATTTGAGAGGAACCTTGTTAGGGAATTTTATTTTCAGAACCCTGGACGGACTGGGTCTACTTCAGCTTTAAAAGGAAAGTCCGTGACAGCTGTCAACCCGAGTAAAACGGAACTAGTTCTGTTTACAAGAAGGTATAAGATTGATGGGTTTGTACTACCCTCCATTGGGGGAGTACCGTTGGTGCTTTCCGAAAAGGTTAAGTACCTAGGGGTTATTCTGGACAGGAAGCTGTCATGGAAGCCTAATGTAGAGGACAGGGCCAGGAAAGCTTCGGCCGCCTTGAATTGTTGCAGAGGGGCCATTGGCAAACGATGGGGTCTCTCTCCAAGGGTGGTATATTGGTTGTACGAGATGGTGGTAAAACCTATTATGTTTTATGGGGTACTGGTCTGGTGGAGCGCACTGGACACGGCTTCCGTCGCAAAAAAGATGGTCACTGTGCAGCGAATGGCCATGGTGGGGATCAGTGGGGCCACGCGCACCACTCCTACCCTGGCATTGAATGTCATGCTCAATCTGCAACCAGTGGACATTGTAGGAAAATTAGGTGTGGCTCGAGCTGCAATTAGGCTCCGAGACGCTGGATATAAGCTTGTTCAGTATGGTCACTCCAACATACTATCCAGGTTTGAATTCATCCCAAAAGGGACGAATTTTTTTTAATTTAAATTTATTTTACTCTATTTTTGTTTTAGTTTTAAATTTATTTAATTTTTTTTAAATTTTAATTAAATTGAATTTAAATTTTAGTTTATTTTAATTTTATTTTAATTTAAATTTAATTTTTATTTTTTATATTATTTTATTTTAACTTTAGTTTATTTTTATTTTATTTTATTTTATTTTTATAACAATTTTATTTTTATTTTTACCTGTATTTTGCTTTTTTTATTTTAATTTATTTTAATTTTATATTTATTCCAATTTTATTTTTTTTATTTTTGTTATAATTTTGTTTTTATTTTCATTTTTGTTGTTTTATTTTTATTTTGTTCCGCTTTTATTTTTATTTTATTTTAATTTTGTTTTTCTTTAATTATATTTTTTATATTTTATTTTATTTTACTTGACTTTATTTAATTTTTTTAAATTTAATTTAAGTTTTTTTATTTTAATTTATTTGATTTTATTTTTTTTGATTTAGGTATAGTTAATATTAGTTTATTTTGTTTTATTTCATTTTTGTATATCTTTACTTCGCCTGCAAGTATGCTACCGTCCGTCTTGTTGCCGCCACCACCACGTATTTCACGTCCATTATGTTCGCAATAAATTTGATATTAGTAAATTTTTGACATAAACATTTTGAGCGGCAGGAAAAGTAACTACAGAAACTAAAGTTAGTAAAGTAAAAAAAGTTCGCTGGTTTACAATAATTTTGCTCGTTATTCCCTGCTGCGCTAAAGCGCCAAAAAATATGCAATCAAACTTTATTGCTAGCAATAAAGTGTTTGCCAAAAGCTGCCGACTGATCATATTTTTTATTGAGTTGATAGAAAAATATTTTAGTTATTGGAATAATTTTTTTTTAGTAATAGGAGTTTTTGTTGTTTATTAATAGGTAAATCTATCAAAGGGCTCGCAAAGTGCGCTTACCATGTAAATCGTTCAAAGCTATTTGCAAATTTTTGTATATATGCGATTTCCATAGTAACGTGGTATTTGCTAGTTTTCATCAATTGATAGAATATATTGAGTAATTAAAGTTTTTCCTGATATTTTAAAAACGTAACGTGAAAGGTGATAAAAATGTCAATGCAATTATTTGTAACAAGATCAAACATTTGATAACAACTAAGCTCGTTTAACTCGAATTTATAGAGCTAGATGTGCTTCAAATCAGCAATACTCGCGTTCTGTGGTATCTATGTATGTAGGTAAATAACAGGTGAATGAGATAGAAAAGTGAGAAGTAAGCAGACGGTAACAATTTTAAACAACGAGAGATGGTGGTGAGGAACAAGTCCAAAGGAGAAAGAAAGAACAAAAAAAGGAATGGGAAAGATGCAATATATAAAAAGAGAGATAACGACAAATAGAAAGTCTTGGATATAGAGCGAAAGACAGAGATAAAGAGAGTAAGTCATATATACAGAGAGAGACGAAAAGAAAGGAGGAGATATAGAGAAAATACGGATATATGGATATATAGACAAAGATATATTTATAGAGAGAGAAAGATACAGAGAGAAGAAATACAGATATATGAGAGAAAGACAGAGATATAAAGAGATATAGAGAGAAAAATAGATATATAGAGATAAAGACAGAGATATAGAGAGAAAGGCAAAGATAAAGAAGGAATTACTGAAATATATGGAGAAAGGCAGAAATAAAAAGAGAATTACAGAGATATAGAGAGAAAGGCAGGGATATAGAGAGAGACGCATATATATATAGGAGAGGAATATAGCGGAGGGAAAAGAGAGATAAGGAGAATGAGAGAGTAAGGGGACGAGATTGTAAAATGAGTTGAGATGAAGAGAGAAATAAGAACGGAGGGATAGACAGATAGGTGGCTACGTAGCGCAAAAGAGTTCACTAGCTGGCGCACATATTAAGAAACTTAGAAAAAGATGACACTAGATGGCATACAGATCGAAATTTTAGGAAACAGTTTGCAAACATAGTGTTCCTTGCCATCAAGTTTTAGAATACCTTCCCGGTGTACTACATACTTGAAGAAAAAGGAAAATATTTCGATAGATTGCGCACATATCGAGAAGTTTTAAATAAGTCGTTCAGAACTAAGCAACCATTCGCTAAGCTAGATAAGCATATACAATTTTTTTCGCATCATATGTTTTATGCTCATTTTGCTGCCAGTAACTCGACAACTAAATCCTACCTCAGCTGTGCACCAGATTTTCACTAAATCGTTTGCTAAATAAAATTTTAAAATTTTTTTGTTGCACTTGCTTGCCAAATTTGTTGCTATAACTCTTTTTGTTTTGAGCATTTGTTATTGCTGCATGTCGCATGTTCGATAACCAGCATTATTATGGTCGTGGCTTAGTTGCTATCAAAGCAGTTCAAAATAATAAATCTCTAGGTTAACACAGGCAGGCATACACACAGGTGCACATTCACACATACAAGTGCTATTCAAATGTATGTTTACATGCTGAATTTTCAAATATTTTAGCTATCAACTGGCCAAACCAATAACATAAGTCTACTGGCAGCTGCTGCTGTTGCTACACTACACCTAAAAGTATGCTTTTGTTTTATATTGCTCGACATAATTTGTTGGCGCAGTCATTCATTTAGTATGAAATCGCTGCTTTTTCATATTTCTTTTAAGTATTTGCTGTGCTCAATTTTAATATATCGCTTCAACAATTGCTTGCACCAAAAATGCATATGTTTGCTGGTCTGGTTTCATATATATTAGGTTCATAAAATAAAAAATTTCTATGCTGCATAATTTTAGGGGCAGCTGCTTAATGCACAATATTGCACAGAAGAAGTTGTAGAAATTTACCAAGTGCCAGAGAACGACTGCTGCCAAGCATTGCTTACAATTTTATGGCCTTTGGCAACATTCTAAGTATATTAAAATTGCAGTGAATACCAAAAAAAAAAAAACCAAAAATAATGGCAGTAAAAATCGAATATCTTAAAAGCTGCATATGAAAGGAGCAAACCAAATATTTAAGTGAAAAAAATTCGAAATGTTGCATTCAATATTTTGTAGCAATTTCTTTCGCATTTACCTGTAATTTCTGTTGTTGCTGCTGTTGCTTCTGCTACAGTTGTTTTTCTTCCTCGTATTTGCGCTATTTCGCAATGCTACCTTTTGCTATTCTTAAAGCCCTTAAGCTGCCTGTTCATACAGCTCAAGTTCGATATGAAATCGGTTTTTTTTTGGCTTATTTTGCCAGCAGCTGTTTTATTCCCTTTGTGCTTTTTATCTTATGCAAACTTTAGTATTTCGCTTGCATCTGTAATGAATTCAACAGAAACAGAGAGAGATAGAAAAAATATAAAATTAATACATTGAAAATCGCTTAGAATGTTGTGATTAAATTTACTTTGTGTTTAGCTTTGATTTGTTGCAAGAGAAAATTAGTTTTGTTCAATGAATAATTGATTTGATGTTGCGAGCGTTGATTAATTTCTAAGGGAGATTGGAAGTAGAATTTAATAAAATCAGAAAGTAATTAGAGTGCGGTTATTAAGGTGAAATAACCTGCATTGAACCTATGAGAAAATGGCTTGAGGTTCAACGATTTTTTAGGCGGTATCAGGTACGCCTGAAAGTATGCAAGCTTTTCATGTTTAACAAAAATTGCATGCTTTTATGCGCAACGGACATTATCGGGAAAGAAAACAGTTATTGGTTAACTTGGATTGGGGTCTTTTACAGAAATTACAGTATTTTTAGAGCAAGTACGTACACAGTTTTTAGAATTTCTTACGGCCATTCTCTATGTTTATTCCTTTATCACTCTAAAGCTATTGTGGAAATTCGTTGGAGGTGCCTTTGTATACATTTTGGACATACTAGGAAGTGCCATTATTTATTACACTGTTCTACACACATTCTGTCCTTTGAACCAAATGGACTTTTTCGGAAAGTGGTCAAAAAATAAAAATACACGTGTATCGGCGATTTTCATGTACACGTCAGAATTTTATTTATGTACGTACAAAATAAAATTTTCTACTTTTTTGAAAAATTTTCAGAAAATTTTTGAGTATGCAGTTTTGTAGCCCATTCAATTTTACTCTGAGAATGTTCAAGTTAGAACTCCCAAAAAAAATTATAATGAGAACTGTATGAGCTTTACGCAGACGTCGACATAGTTAAGCGAATTAAAACCCAGCGACTGCGCTGGTTAGGACACGTGGTGCGAATGAACGAAGACGCTCCGGCCGAGAAGGTATCGAGCCGACTGGCGAAACATGTTAGACGTAAGTTGACTAATAAAATGATGTAATTTTGGTACATTCTTTCTTCAATCTAAGATTTTCGTGCTGGGAGTTGCCACTTAGCATGAGTTACGGTATTGTCACTTATTTGAATCTTTTTTGGAAATCTATTTTGGAAAGTTTATACTGTTGGTACACAAACGAAAGGCATTTTTATATGGATATCAAACTAAAGGCATTGTCGGCCTTGCTCCAACCTTGACATTTTCAAGCAGAGTTACCACCTAGAGTTGCTACCTAAACGCATTCTATTTATTATTTCCATTATCTCGGAAACCTGTTGACTGATTTGGATTGAGTTTTGGTACATTCGTGCTTCATTCTAAGTTTTCTTCCTTGGTGTTGCCACTTAGGGTGAGTTACGGTATTGGCACATTTGAGATTTTTTTGGAAATCTATTTTGGAAAGTTGACTTCGAGATTTCAATAAATATCAAGTTGCCAGACTGTTACTAAAATAACTGAATTATTAAATTGAAGATGAGCTGCGCAATGCTGAACGCAACAAAAAACTAAATTTAAAAAAAGCATAAAATAAAAAATTGAATAAAAAAATATTTTTAATTTAAAATGAACTAAAAACTGCAAAATAATTTCTCCTCTGCCTACATAGATTTTCACCACGTAGAGCTTGTCCTGAACATTTATGAGTGGGAATTCTATAGATATTACAGTACTTGGCAAGATTGAAATCTATAAAAACATTGGCGTGCTATAGATGGTTCACATAAGTTTCTAAAAACTTACTACCGATATGAGCTTTCCTAAAAGATCATCTTTTCACGATATAGCAAGCGCCAAATGTTTTTATACACGTCAAAACTTTTTTTTTATGTACGTACATAAAAAAATTTTCAACTTTTTTGAAAACTTTTCAGAAAATTTTTGAATATGCAAGTTAGAACTCCCTAAAATTTTCGCTGAATTATCAGAATATTTTTTTTAAGGGTGTTGATTGTTTTGCTCCATACAAAAGTAAATTTAGTTAGTATGAAAGAAAACACTCAACACCCTTGCCAAAAAAATAAAAAATAGAATAAAAATATATTTTTAATTTAAAATGTTTTTAAAATGAACTAAAAACTGGAAAATAATATCCCCTCTGCCTACATAGATTCAATTGTGAGTGAGAATTCTTATAGAATTCTTGGTGTTTGAAATGTATAAAAACATTGGCGCACGCTAAAGATGGTTCGCATTAATTTCTAACAATATTATTACAGATATGAGTTTTTCTAAAAAAAAAAAAAACATCTTTTCACGATATAGCAAGCGCCCAATGTTTTATACATTTCAAAGTCCAAGTAGTATTTAATACCTATGAGAATTCCCACTCACAAATGTTCCGGATAAGCTTTACGTGGTGAAGAATCTATGTAGGCAGAGGGGATATTATTTTCCAGTTTTTAGTTCATTTTAAAAACATTTTAAATTAAAAATATTTTTTTATTCTATTTTTTATTATTTTCTTTTTTGTACTTGATAAATCTTACCCAATTCTTAGATATAGACTTAAATCGATCAATAATTCAAAAATTTTGTTGATTACTTAAATACATATACATCTCCTGATTGTACATAGAACATTGTAAATACGAATAACCTACATTCAAATTCAAAAGTTGCTCATAATAATCATTCCATGCGCCATAAAATGATGAACTCTCCACATAAATAACCCATACATTTTTCACCGTTGACTTCAGTTTGATTTGAAAACGTTGGCAACGCTGTATACTGAGGTTGATAAAAACATTCGCAGTTATGTATGCCATTAGGTTGTAGTGCTAGGATTTGATTGCTCTACGGAGCTTCGTTCTGATATTTGCGATTACGATTGCTGTTTCTACGGCGGCGAGTTTGGTTATTTTTCTTTGGTTGCTGTGGTTCCTGGTGCTGTAACTGGTTGGCAAAATGATTTTGGTAGGGCACATCCATAAAGTATGGGTATGGTGAACAAAAAAAACTAATGGCGGCGATATACCAACAGGTTATCATAACCTCTAACGAGATTTTTAGCCCAGCTTCTCTTTCCAACTTGTGGTGTGTGTTGCTTTTAGAGTTTTTCCTACAAGATGGCGGGACCTACAGTTTTTTGCCGAATCCGAACGGCACTTGCAAAGCAAATGGATTTTTTACACCCGGAGAGTTGGCCAAACTACTGCCGACCCCGTTTGGAAAAATTCTTTTTCTAAATAATTTTTTATGATACGACTTGGTGTAGAAGGCCGAACACTTAACCGCTACACCACGGCGGCAGTGGGCATGGTGCGCTCTCCAAGAATTGCGCTTCGGTTTCTTTCATATATTGATTTGTGATTGAAGTCAGTGCTTCGTCCCCGAAATCTTCGCGGTTATATTCTAAATCACAAAGTTCTAAGAATGGGCTCTCCGACATTTGTATACTTTGTTGAGCTTCACTGTTAGGGCCTTGCTGCTGCCATGTTAGCTCTTCACTTTCATATTCATCCACGTTGGTGTATGCTGTTTGAGGCTCCTTCTCTTCTTGTGAACCTTCATTATTATATAGTTCCAAGAGTCGTTGATTATATTCATCCAAACAAAAATTCATCAGCAAATGTTTGAAGTCATCATCATCGTGTGAAAGATATGAATGCCACGAAGAGCGCCGTACTTTCTCGCACAAATCACAAAGTTCAAGGAATGGGCTCTCCGACATTTGTATACTTTGTTGACCTTCGCTGTTAGGGCCTTGCCGCTGCCATGTTAGCTCTTCACTTTCATATTCATCCACGTTGGTGTATGCTGTTTGAGGTTCCTTCTCTTCTTGTGAACCTTCATTGTTATATAGTTCCAAGAGTCGTTGATTATATTCATCCACATAAATATCCATCAGCAAACGTTTGAAGTTTGATTGCCATGAAGAGCGCCGTACTTTCTTCAACTGCTCCAAGTCGACTCCCCTATCTTCATACTCTCTACATTTTTCTACCCATTCCTGTGTTAAATCTGGTAGCATCACTCATCATCATCATGTGAGAGATATGAATGCCATGAAGAGAGCCGTACTTTCTTCAACAGCTGTTTGAGGCTCATTCTCTTCTTGTGAACCTTCATTATTATATAGTTCCAAGAGTCGTTGATTATATTCATCCACATAAATATCCATCAGAAAACGTTTGAAGTCATCATCATCGTGTGATAGATATGATTGCCACGAAGAGCGCCGTACTTGCTTCAACTGCTGCTTGAGGCTCCTTCTATTCTTGTGAACCTTCATTATTACATAGTTCCAAGAGTCGTTGATTATATTCATCCAAATAAATATTCATCAGCAAACGTTTGAAGTCATCATCATCATGTGAGAGATATGATTGCCATGAAGAGCGCCGTACTTTCTTCAACTGCTCTAAGTCAACTCCTCTATCTTGATACTCTCTACATTTTTCTATCCAATCCTGTGTTAAATCTGGTAGCATCGCTGTTAAAGGCTCCCCAATCCATTCGCAATGATATGTCCACTCTAAGGGATGTAGTAATGGAACATCCGAGCTGGTTACGTAGCAAATATAATCATTCGGTTCGTGCTGTTGATGATTTTGTTGAGTTTGAGACTCAGCAATTTGAATATTGTTATAAAAACTGAGATCCATCGTTGAGAAATTTTTTTTCTTGAGTTTGTTTCTTTGACTCGTTAGTGCTCTTGCTCGTATGTCCTTTCGCTTGCTCGTTTCGATCGTTAATGCTGGTCTGCCTCACGCTCTACTCTCTTTTATACGTGAGCGAAGCAAAGCGCATGCTCTACCTGCTCTGGATTTCTTTTGAGAGTAAATGTTTTGCTCGTTAACTACTTGCCATAATTTTCTTTTGCTTTTTAATTTTTCCTTTTTTGTACTAAACGGTTTTCACCTCAACAATAAAAAAAAATTTTTTTTAGGGGAGGATTAGCAAAAGATTATGACAATGGACTTAAATTTGAATAACAGGCGGGTAAAATAAAAAAGTTCATTGGCTGTAAATTTTTACTGCTTTCGTCTATTTCAAGGACCAAGCTACTTTTGTGAGTGTATTCCTTCAACAACACAAACAAAAAATATTTTCAATAAATTTTCAAATCCAAAAAAAAAAATCTACAAAACTTAATATTATAAATGTTCGTTGGGTTTGCAGTTTGTTTGGTCGGTAGCTCCAACCCAGCAAACATTTTGGCTCAATAAAAAAATATTACTTTTTAAACTTTTTTTAGCAACTCCAACAATCCCATAAGAACACTTTTCAAATTATTTAATCATCTCGGTAAAAGTGTAAATTTAAGGGGTAATTTTTTTTTCATTCATAGTTTTAGTTTTATTGAATAATATACACTAAGTAGGTAGCGTAAGTACGCCTACTGGTATTTTCCTTGTTTTAAAAAATAAACATTTTTTAACCCACCCGCTCATTCACACAGATTATTAGTCCACTCGACTCCCACTTGAGTAAAATCACTAGTTATGTTGATACAGGTAAGCTGAATTGATTAAAAATTAACCCATAACCGCAAATATTGAAACTACCTTCAATAGCACTGTTCTACACACATTCTGTCCTATGAACCAAATAGACTCTTTCGGAAAGGGGACAAAAAATAAAAATACACGAGCATCGGTGATTTTCATGCACACGTTACATTTTTCCTTGAAAAATTTTCAGATAATTTTTGAGTATGCAGTTTTGTAGCCCATTCAATTTTACTCTAAGAATGTGCAAGTAAGAACTCCCTAAAATTTTCCCTGATTTATCAGAATTTTTTTTTCAAGGGTGTTGAGTGTTTTCCTCCATACAAAAGTTAATTTAGTTTGTGAGTTGTATGAACGAAACCAGTCAACACCCTTGCCAAAAAAAATTCTAAAAATTCAAGTAAAATTTTTAACTAGTTCCAACTTGCACATTCTTGGAGTAAAATTGAATGGGCTACAAAACTGCATACTCAAAAATTTTATGAAAATTAAAAAAAAAGTTGAAAATTTTTTTATGTACGTACATAAAAAAAATCTGACTTGTACATGAAAATCGCCGATACACGTGTATTTTTATTTTTTGTCCACTTTCCGAAAAAGTGTATTTGGTTCATAGGACAGAAAAAAGTTCGTTTTTGTACCACAGTGTTATACCCAGCGTACTAGTACTAGTACAAGGGTATTATAATTTTGTCAACATAACGGTAATATGTAACAGCACAAAATAATCGAGATAGATATAGAGTTCTATATATGAAAGATCTTAAGTTGAAAAGAGGAGTTCTTTAAGGCATGTCCGTCCGTGGGTCCGTGTACACGATAACTTGAGTAAAAATTGAGATATTTGCATGAAATTTTGTATACAGGTTAGTTTCTGGCCAAGGTGGGTTTCTATTGGAAATGGGCGAAATCGGATGATAACCACGCCCCCTTTTTCGATATCGAACATTTCGAAAATCACACAAATTGACATATCTCGGTAGCTTAAATGGCTTAAGTGATATAATTCTATAGGTGAATCCCCCTGGTCATTATATAATAATTTTTTGATAAATTTTTTAAAATGGGCGTGGCACCACCCCCTTTTCAGGGAGGCATTTTTGAAAATTTGACTGGTCGTAACTTTTAAACTGATTTGGGTAGAACGATGAAACTTGGCATACCTACTAGTATCGTTGGGAGTATACCTGTTGAAATTGGATAAAATCGCTGTCCAACCATGCCCACTTTCGATATCGAAAGATTCGAGAATCAACTAAATTGATATAATTCGGTAAGGGAAATGGCCAAAATGATATAATTTGGTAGGATGAACCCCCTAGTCATTCTGTTATGATTTTTTGAAAAATTTTTAAAAGTAGGCGTGGCACCGCTCACTTTTCAGGGAGGTATATTTGAAAATTTCACGGGTCATAACTTTAAAACTGATTACGGTAGAACGATGAAATTGGTACAAGGTATACTAGCATAATAGGAAGTATACCTGATGTAATTGGACGAAAAAATTGGTTTTCCCGAACTTACACTTCCTTACTTGTTTTATTTTATTTTATTTATTTTTTTTTAATTTTATTTTATTTTATTTTATTTATTTTATTTTATTTTATTTTATTTTATTTTATTTTATTTTATTTTATTTTATTTTATTTTATTTTATTTTATTTTATTTTATTTTATTTTATTTTATTTTATTTTATTTTATTTTCTTTTATATTATTTTACTTTTTTTTTATTTTATTTTATTTTATTTTATTTTATTTTTGTTTATTTTATTTTATTTTTGTTTATTTTATTTTATTTTATTTTATTTTATTTTATTTTATTTTACTTTATTTTATTTTATTTTATTTTATTTTATTTTATTTTATTTTATTTTATTTTATTTTATTTTATATTATTTTATTTTATTTTATTTTATTTTATTTTATTTTATTTTATTTTATTTTATTTTATTTTATTTTATTTTATTTTATTTTATTTTATTTTATTTTATTTAATTTAATTTAATTTTATTTTATTTTATTTTATTTTATTTTATTTTATTTTACTTTATTTTATTTTATTTTATTTTATTTTATTTTATTTTATTTTATTTTATTTTATTTTATTTTATTTTATTTTATTTTATTTTATTTTATTTTATTTTATTTTCTTTTATTTTCTTTTATATTATTTTACTTTATTTTTTTATTTTATTTATTTTCTTTTATTTAATTTTCTGCCCCTGAGCGAGGACGAAATTACGTTATCATGTTAGCTTGTAAATGTTGTTGCTTTTCCATCTTGTACATTTTCATTCTTTTATCTTGTTTTATTTTTATTTATTTTTTTATTTTACTTAATTTAATTTTATTTTAATAAATTAAAATTGAACAAATAAATTTCGAATGTAAAATGCGTACATTTTTTTACAACGCTTGCGTCCTTTTTGCCTCAACTAAGTGAATACGCCTATTTTGCGTAATACATTACAAAATGCAAATCTTTTTTAATTGTCTTCTTAAATGAAATTTTCAATAGGAAAAATAAAATTATTCAGCATAATTAATTAATTCCCTTTCACAGTACTCAATTTCGATAAAAGTTGTGGTACAATAAACTATCACTTGCTAACACATACGCTGCTTGCGCATTCATTGACTGCTAATTAACAGATTATACTCACCATTATAATTGTATATAAACATTCCATTTACGGTTGTTTGTATTTACTTTTAATACTTTTTAAAAAGCTGTCAAATTAATTATTTCCGATTGTAATATATAGAACATAACAATTAAAATTAGTCAATGAGCCAGTAAAACGAGACCAATTTGACTCGTTCAAATATGATATGAGTCAGTATATAATTATTTAATTTAATTAAAATTAGTCCACGTCAAATTGCGATGGTGCTGCGAACAACTCGGCGATAGAAGAAAGCCTGCTTGACGAAGAAGGCCTCGACGTCACGATCGTGGTTAAACCTGAGCACACTAACGTTGATGCTGCTTCAGACAGCAGGGTTCCCGCCACGCCAAATCGTGCAGGTGCTCTGAACAACTCCTCGTTGAGAGACAGCCCCCGGAACAGGCCAGACCTCGACGACACGCTGGCGGCAGGGATGTCTGAGCTCTCTCATGTTGGTGGTGCTTCAGATAAATCTGCACAAATCTAAAGCAGCCTCGGCTGTTTTAAGCAGTCGTCTTTCTAAAGGCGACGTAGACGTGGTCCTTATCCAAGAGCCCTGGGTCAATAGCTCTAGGATCTGTGGATTGGGGACTAAGGGGTACAAGCTCATCCAAGCCAATGATGAGGGCAAGGTCAGAACCTGTATTTTGGTAAAGTCTGAGCTAAACACCTTTCTATTACCCAACTACTCAAATGGTGACGTTACAGCTGCCAGCTTAACAGTCGGCAGCACCAGCCTAACGATGGCGTCGGTCTATATGCCCTATGACGCCGAAGAACCTCCTCCACAAAAGGAGGTGAAAGATCTGGTGGATAATTTCTGTACGGGCCATCTTATTATTGGAGCTGACGCTAATGCTCATCACGTCCAGTGGGGAAGCTCCGATATTAACGCTAGGGGCGAGTCTCTGTTTGACTACCTACTAACAACTAACCTGGTGGTTTGTAACGTGGGTAACGAGCCTACTTTTATAACTAAAGCTCGTAGGGAGGTTATAGACCTCACTGTTTGTAGCGAAGGTGCTTATGAGTGGGTCAGAAAATGGCGTGTTCTTGATGAGCATTCATTTTCTGACCATCGGTACATAGAAATTGTGTTAGACTTTATTGTTGAGCAGCCAGTTATGAAACGAAATCCACGCAACACTAACTGGCAGCTACATAACCAAATATTAGCTAGGAACCTACCAGTATTACCTCCACAAGCCCCCTCATCAGTGGGAGAACTGGATGATCTGGTAACGACCTTTACAACGGCGCTCTCAAATGCCCTAGAGCAGGCTTGTCCAGTACCAAAACCACGCGGCAAACATAGACCCCACTGGTGGTCTTACGACCTGGATTCGTTCCGTATATCATGCAGGAAGCAATTTAACAAGGCCAAGAGCATCGGTACGGAGCCTGAATGGCTCGAATATAAAGCTAAACTGAGGGCCTATAAAAAGGCTCTAAGGCAAGCGAAGAGAACTTCGTGGAGAAATTTCTGCACCGGGGTCGAAAAAGTCGATGATACAGCGAGACTTAGACGAGTGCTATCAAAAACTCAAACAGCCATTAGCTATTTACGGAAGCCTGACGGATCTTGGACCAGCACGGAAGGGGAAACCCTGGAGCTGCTCCTGAACACACACTTTCCGGGGAACTTGTATGATGCACCTGTAGCATCTGCAACAAACCTGGCGGTAAACATACCCATTACGGAGGAAAGGGTAAGGTGGGCAATCAAAAGCTTTGAGCCGTTCAAGGCAGCCGGGCCAGACGGGATTTTCCCCGCACAACTTATAAACACGCTGGAAATATCAGCTAAATGGCTGGTAGTTCTCTATTCAGCCTGCCTGGCTCTTAATTACATTCCGTGCTCCTGGAGAAGCGCCACGGTAGTCTTTATTCCAAAGGCTGGAAAGGCCTCACACTATGAGCCTAAAGACTACAGACCGATCAGTCTCTCGTCTTTTGCACTTAAAACCTTCGAGAGGATAATTAGCGATTATCTCTCCTCTACTATTGATAGCAACCTTATTTCTAGCTATCAACATGCATACACCAAAGGTAAATCAACGGAAACTGCGCTCCACAGCCTAGTCTCTATTGTTGAAAAATCATTGCACGAAAAGGAGTACTGTCTCGTGGCCTTTCTGGACATCGAAGGGGCTTTCAACAATATAAGGCCGGAGGCTATTAACACTGCTTTAACAAACCTGGGCATAAATAGGTCTCTTATTGGACTAATTGATCAACTACTAAAGGGAAGGAAAATAGTTTCTTCACTGGGAACAGTTGATCTTTCACGCTATGTCACAAGAGGAACGCCTCAGGGTGGTGTTCTCTCCCCGCTCCTATGGAACCTCACCGTAAACTCGCTGCTACGAGACACAAGGTGGGGGGGCGGGAAGATAGTGGCATATGCAGACGATTTAGCTATTGCATATAGGGGCAAATTCCCACAAACCCTGTGTGACTTGATGCAAGTAGCACTGCGAGAAGTTTCTTCATGGTCCTCTCGCTGCGGACTTAGCATCAACCCGGGAAAGGTGGAGCTTGTCCTTTATACCAGGCGGTACAAGATACCACCGCTGAACCTACCAGAACTAGATGGCGTACGCCTGAACTTAGCTGATAAAGCCAAATTCCTAGGCACAGTTCTAGATAGAAAGCTTAACTGGAAGGAGAATGTCATCCAGCGCCAGAGGAAAGCGTACATTGCACTTTACACGTGTAAAAGAGCCATTGGCAAAAAATGGGGGCTCAGCCCCAAAATTTGCAGATGGATCTACACTGCGATAATCCAGCCAATTATGCTGTATGGAGTCGTGGTATGGTGGCCTGCGCTAGGAAAGGCAACAAACCTAAATCTGTTAGGAAAAGTCCACAGATCGAGCATGATCTGTATAAGCGGGGCGTTAAGAACAACGCCCAATGAAGCTCTCCAGGCCATTCTTGGCTTTTTGCCACTCGATCTGGAAGGGTACCGGGCAGCAGCGGCATCGGCTCTGCGTCTAAGGGAAACGTCCGTCTGGGGCGCAAGCACTATTGGACACTCCTGTATTCTAAGATCTTACAGCTTTCTCCCTCTGAGCACAGATCGGTGTGCGACCACAACAGTCGGAGATTGTTGTTTTAGAATAAACATTCCCAGCAGGGAAGACTGGGAGAACATAGATCGGTGTCCCGCTACTAATGGCGGCACTTTTATATACACCGACGGCTCGAAGTTAGACGGCAGAGTCGGAGGAGGGGTTTACTCAAGGGATTTGGACCTAGAACTCTCCTTTAGACTACCTGATCACTGCAGCGTCTTCCAGGCTGAAGTTTCTGCAATCATGGACGCCGTGACTTGGATAGGTAAACGCACCATCGGACAGGATATCTGTATTTTCAGCGACAGCCAAGCGGCCATCAAATCCCTTGGCTCTTACTCGTTCAACTCTGAACTGACGCTCAGCTGTCGTCGATCTCTTCAAGAGATGGCCCAACAGAACCGCGTGAACCTCACATGGGTCCCGGGACACAGGGACATTGAGGGAAACTGTAGGGCAGACGAACTTGCCAGGCAGGGCACGACCAAGCAGATTCTTCAAGATAAAGAGCGCATAGGTATGCCGTTTGCCACGTGCAAGCTAATGCTGAAGGAGCATACACTCCGCGAAGCCAACGAAAGATGGCTACAAGCCCCAGGGTGCCGGATATCCAAGCAAACCTGGCCAAAATGCGATCTTAAAAGATCTAGACACATATACGCCCTAAAAAGGAAGGAAATCTCCATATTAATAGGTGTTTTAACCGGGCACTGCCTTATTGGTAGGCACGCAGCAAGGCTAGGCGTTCCCTACCGACGATGCTGCAGGAGTTGCAAAGATGATGAGGAAGAGGAAACGGTGGAGCATCTCATCTGCAACTGCCCGGCCTTAAGCGGAGCGAGAAGGCGCTCTCTGGGAGTTCCCTTCCTGGTTAGCTTAAGCCAGGTCGCGGAGCTAGACATAAAGGACTTGATGGCCTTCATCAAGTTATCAAAATGGTTCGAGGAGGGGTAGCGGTGTCGGTTAGGAGTGTCAGTCCCGGGTTTCGGCTATATGGAGAGTCCCAACAGCACTGGGATTTTCCATATGGCCGGGCCCCGGGACTGACTTTCCTAGTGTTTTGGTGGTATCACAACGGGCCTTTTATTACTGGCCTAGGTGTGCCTTTGCGGCAGCCACTTCTACCTACCTACCTAGTCATAAATTGTTAGCGGTACAATATGTGGCTCAATTTAATTGTTCACATAACGAGCGAGATTACAAATGAAATCACTGATATTTAATTTATTGACAATGCGCAGGTTTTGTTAGGTTTATTGTATTCGTAATATACTTATTTTAATGGGTGATTCTATGCTAAATTGACAAAATTTCACGATGGAGGATTTTTGTCTAAAATATTGTAGATACTTATGTGTTGGCAGCAATCTGAAATAAATTTCACATCAAATTACGATTTGGGGGCGGGGCACTGGCTGCATGCCGCATAATTCTTGTAGGACCATAATGCTATTGAAGTATGCCCATCACTGACAACTAACTGTAAAAAACTAGCTTGTTATTAATAAAAATTTTGATGACTTTATTTTGACATATTAGAGTCGTCGGACCCACTTTATGTCGCACCCAGTTTATACGACACATATATTCCTGAGTTGTTTGCGACAGGGGCAGTTAATGAAATGAAAATAAAACCTCGTGCTATTTAGTATACGCAAACAATAGAAAACACAATTAATGGATGATTTAAACAACATTGTATACCCAGCTGGGCGAAAAACACATAGTCAAATAACTTTGATCGTACATGTACTATCCTTCAACTAGGTATCTATCTATTATATATAAATGAGCAATGCTTAACAGTTTTCTCCCTTTTTTGCAATAACCACAATTCTAAGGTACATAAAATTTGATATGTATCGATAGGTCTCGCCGAGCAGGGTGTGCGACAACAAACCAAAAATTAAAAAAAAATAATTATAATATGATTTGAAAGTCACACCACTACAAATGCTAAACACGCATTCACTTTATATAGCCGCTGTTATGTGTGTATGTAGGTACACTTGCATTGTTGTGCTTGCATTCATTGCAGTTGGGGAGAGTACGAGTGTGAGCTATTTTGTTGGCAGAAGAGAGAAAATCAAAGGCAAATAAAGGTAGGGAAAGGAAAGGGATGGAAAAGAAAAAAGGAAGGGAAGATAGAAGACAAAGAAGAAAAGAAGAGAAAAAGAAAGGAAAGAAAAGGTAGCGAGGAGGAAGGTACGGAAAATAAATGAAAATAAAAAGAATGAAAAAAAAGGAAAGAAAGGTAATGAAAAGCTAAAAAAATAAGTAAAGGAAATGAATGGAAAAGAAAGAAAACTAAATGAGTTACGGAAAGGAAAAAAGAAAGTAAGGAACCGGTAGGAAAGGAAAGGTAGAAGAAGAAAGGTAAGGGAAGGAAAGGTAAGGAAAAAATTGAAAGAAAATAAAGGTAAGAAACAAAAATAAAAGAAAAGAAATGAAATAAAAAAAAATGAATAAAATTGAGAGGAAACTAAGGGAAACAAAAGGAAATTAAAGAAAAAGAAAACAAAAGGAAAAAAGGAATGTAATGGAAATTTAAAGAAAGGTGAGATAAGAGAATAAAAGAAACGAAAAGAAAGGAAAATAAAAGAAAAGAACAGAAAAGAGAGAAGAAAGAATGGAAATAAAATGAAATGAAAGAAGCGAAAAGGAAAGAAAAGGAAAGGAAAGAAAAGGGTAGGGAAGGAAAGAAAAGCAAAAGAAATAAAATGAGATGAAAGGAGGGGAAAGGAAAGGAAATAAAAGCAAACGAAAGGAAAGGAAAGAAATACGTATGAAGACTACCTAAGAAGAATAAATAATTATCAACATTGCAACTATATTACTGAATGGTGTAAAGAGGGAGGAAAAGGCAAAATAAACAGGAATGTATAGAAACCAAAAATATAAAAAATAAAAAAAGAATGGCAAATTTAAGAAACAGCAAAAAGGTAGGAAAATAAAATGAGCTTTTCTGGTTGAATTTCAACCACTGGGCGAACTCTAGTATAATTTAAACTTCAACTCGATCTCGATCATCCTTGTGTTTTGTTTTTAATTAGTTGTGTTTGTTCTGTCACCGCTACTCAGTCAACTCAACTAAAAATACAATACAAAACTTTATTATCAGTGGCTTATTTTTTATTTCTATGGACAAAATTAACAACATTTATTGGTTTTTATTTGCATACCATAATAATAATAATAAATGTCCTTTGTTATGACAATCCGAAAAAAAAACAAGTAAGGAAGTCTAAGTTTGGGTAAACCGAACATTAAATACCCAGCGATTTCTATCACTTTCATCAGGAATATATCCTATACCACCATGACCGCAAGAATAACTGCCAAATTTCAGCATTCTACTATAATCAGTTTTAAAGTTATGACCAGTCGAATTTTCAAAAATCCAATTTCACAGCTTTACTCACAATGATACTAATATGCTTTGTGCCCAATTTCATCGTTCTACCATAATGAGTTTGAAAGTTACACTAGTCGAATTCCCAAAAATACCTCGCTTAAAAGTGGGCGGTGCCATGTCCGCTTAAAGAAATGTATCAAAAAATCATAATAGAATGACTAGGGGGACTCACCTATAAAATTATATCATTTTAGCCATTTCAGTTACCGAAATACGAAATTTATGTTATTTTCGAAATTTACGATACCGAAAAGAGGGGCGTAGTTATCATCCGATTTCGCCCATTTGTACCTGCCTTGGCCAGAAAGTAACCTGCATACCGAATTTCATGCAAATATCTTAATTTTTCCTCAAGTTATCGCGTACTCGGACGGACAGACGGACGGACATGCCTTAATCAGCTCCTCTTTTCAACCTAAGAACTTTCATATAAGTAACTCTATAGCTATCTCGATTATTTTGTGCCGTTACGTAGTACCGTTATGTGGACAAAATTATATTACACCGGTACTAGTATTAGTAAACTGGGTATAAAAAAAAAACAAATTGTTGGGCTTTTAATAAAACAATTGGTTTTTGTACAATAAGCCTTTTGTCCTAAAGCGCCTAAAATGAAAAAAAAAAAAATTCTATAGAAACGCTTATCAAAGAAGAATGTATACATTTCTGAAAGCCACCTTTTTTTAATGTATAATTTTATATAAAATCAAATATTTCTCATTTACAGTGTCAGCGCTTTGATTTAATTACTTTTTATTTTGATAAAATTTTTTTTTAACAATGATCTATGAGCGTTATTTTATTGAGCTATGCATGAGTTAATTTTCAAGAGAAGTTTAATGTGTTATTATAAAAATTCAACATTCTACAGCATTTTTTTATAATAATGCACTGAAAAAATTATTAATACACTTTAAAAGCGGAAACACCCCATCGGCAAACTGTAGAAGAAAATTTTTCGAAAAAAATTGCACCTTAAAAAGATGTTAGAAATTTTGCTCTGCATATTTTTTTGATTATTTTTTACCCTTTCATGTCAATTAGCAGGAGAGCTAGACAAACCTAAAATACCTTTAATACTTCCGTATTAAATTCCCGTGTTTGTACGCTCATTTCCATACGAAATTTCTGCGTCTTGCAAAGCCATTTTAGGTAACTTTCCATTGAGCTAGACACTTGAAACTCGGAACGTAGTTCAGAACTCCATGACAATGCAATGCGAGTTAAAAAAATCCGTTAGGTGGCACACAGATCGAGATAAAGGGAAAATTAATTAAAAACTTTGAAGTTTATTGATTAATTTTTAAGTAGCTTCATGGTAAGCTAGCTTGGTACATAGATCAAAAAATGAAAACAATACAATTGAAGGTAAACAAAATTATGCTAGATGGTGGACTGATCACGATAATTTATAACTCTTGAAAAAGAGGGAATCTTGCCATCAATTTCTGAGTAATTTCTCCTTGAGTTAGACCAGTAGTCGGCACTGAGAGAGCGCTTGCTATGTTAAAGCATTGGTGTTTTCCTCCCAGGAAAGTAGTTGCCGGCCTATGAGTTAGACACTTGAAGCTTGCCCCATGTTTCAGAACTTGGTGACAATGCCTCTCTTTATCAACAAAATTTCGACAGGTGGCGCACGGATCGAGCTATAAAGAAAATTCTGAAATTTTTTATTGGGAGTCTTGCCATCGATTTTTAACTAATTTTCAGGCGATGTAGGGACTGTCGCGCTGATCAGGATAATTGAAATTTGCTTAAAGTCTCTGGAAACTTGGTGGAATCTTGTGATCGATTTTTGACTTCACCATTAGAACACCCAAAGAATCAAGTTGTCTATGCGCCAAATTTTATGCAAAGCGGTCCAGCAGTTCCCGAGATATACGAAAACATAAATAACTTGTGGTAACCCTAAGTGCAACCCTGCTTGAAATTATATTATTTGGAATACGCTCGAAAATACTTTTCATTTTGTACCCATATTGGCGTATCTGGCTCTATATTTAAAAAAAATTGGGATAGGTGGCAACCCTGTAAACTGCCATAAGTGGCAACACCCATGAATTCTGCTCTGCCTAACTATCACAATTTGTGCAATGCTAGATCCTCGAATTCCACATCCTATTTGATTTGCACAACTAAACATCGTGGGGAAAATCGCCTACGCCTGAAAGTCTACAACATACGCCTGAAAGTCGGCTACACATTCTATTTCCGTTGCATAATTTCCGTTGCATCATCAGCCATTTTCTCAAATTTAACTCTCCAACAAAACTTCATATCGCCGCCACAGAAAAATTGTGTATGTCTTTATTGGCTAATATCTTGTAAACCAGTAATTTTAGGAGAAATAATGACATGACGACTTTTATTTAGATTAGAGTCAGGAGTAAATTGCCCATATAAGTGTTTTACCTGCGAGTGTCTTTTCAAGGACTTTTAATAAGTCGAGTTAAATTTTTTTTTTTCGACATAAATTTGAAAAGGAAGTAAAAAAGGAGCGAAAATTAAAACTTGTATTGTGTCTAGCTTCCAGCAGATATCGCACCAGCCATTTCGGATAGACCGTTAGCGTTTTGTATTAAATTTGAGAAATAGATAAAATGTTTTTTTCTAAGATTTACCACTACGGACTACCTGCACTTTTGGCGGTTACGGGCTTAGCAATTTTTTTTTTGAATATTGAGCAATATAAGACATTATGGGTATCAAATGAAAAGTACGTGGGAGTATACCAACGAAGAAAATTTTAGGCAGGGTTGCCACCTAACCCTATTTTATTTATTCCTTCGTATATCGACCAATATCTCGTGAACTTGAGAAGCGATTTGGATAAAATTTGGCATATAGATAGAATGCTTTACTTTAAGGCTTGGGTGTTGCCACTTAATTCCCAGGGTTGTAATTTTTATAAAGAATTTTATTTAGCACAAAAGTTTTTATTTTTTTTTCTAAATATATGCAACAATTTTGGTTATCGTTAAAAATAAATGAAACAAGTGATATTTAATTGCCTAGAATAATTTTGTTTCTGAAAATTGAAGGATTTAAATACAATTTTTTTTTAATTTTAAAAATTAAAAAAAAAAGTTATATCCATTAAAAAAACATTTATTTCCATATACTCGTTGACTTTCACAATTGTTTATATATTTAAATAAAAAAAATTAAAAACAAAAGTATTATGTTAATACATTTTCAACACCTTTTTGTTTACCAAATAGTTTTCCCTACATTCTTATAACACATTGAAATCACGTACACAAAATGTTAATTAAATTGACTATCTACGCTTAACATAATATTCACGCCATTTTTATAAAAAAATATGAAAAAATATATATATATTTTGTATCTACATAAATGTATATGTATTAGGGTGGGCCAAAAAGGATCGTTTTTTGTTTGTTTCGAGGGGCACACAGACATTCGAATTCCTGACCATAAATAGAGTATAATGACCATATATGAGTTTTTTATATTAATGAAAAAGCGTGCCTCATCGCCGTTTTTTGTAAATGAGCATATCTCTTCACCCAAAAGTCATAGAGCCAACTTTTATACCGGAAATCATTTGGCCCACCCTAATATAAATACCTATATATATTTTTTTATTCAAACTAGCTGAAGCGTTTGCAGGCTACAATAACAATAATAATCACATCAAGGTTTTCCACATAATTTTTTTTCATTTCATACATATCTCTAGCTGTTGTTTTTTACCTAAACGTGCTACTTGACCAACTAAAAATGCATAAAAAGGCTATAAAAGCTTTTCATGATATTTTCATTTTACCGCTAAAAACATAAATAATCAATAAAAAAATTTGTAGCATTAAAAATTTTCCATTGAAAACTTATTAAATATGCAAAACACTTCTACAGCTAAAAAACCCAACACTTAGCAGAAGTGCTGCAATGCAATAAAGAAAAAAAAAAAACGAATCCAAGCACTCCTAATAAAAAGTGACAATCATAAACAAGCGTCATGCATATCATAAAATATTTGATTTTTTTTGCGGAAGCAAAAGAACGCTTTGGGTTCTCTAAATAGCCACCAAAGCTCAAGGCTCTACCAATAAAAAATTGAATGCAAACATTTTTATAGCTATTAAAGAAAAAAACATAAAAACATGTCCACGATTCAAGTAGCGCTGATTTCATGCAGTCTGTTGACTACCTGCAAAATGGTTTTTGTTAATGCTTTTTCATATTTTACTGCCTGCACTCAACACACCAAGCTCAAGCTCATTGGCCCCAGAAATTTAGCTAAATGTCAAATCAATGCGGCGCTACAAAAAAAATTCTCTAAGTGCTCACTCATGTGCCTTCGTGCTACGTTAAGCATCCACTTTAGCATAGACACACGGTTTGTTTGTTATTGTTTTTGTATGTCGTTGTTTCTTTACTTTACTAAATGCTAAATTTTTTATAGCTGGTATTTTGTTGACCCATAAAAAAGCCGTAAAAAAACAATCTTTGACTCGTTTTTGCAAAAGCAGACATAGAAAAAGAACGAGTTTGTGAAATAACAACAACAGAAACTTGCTCTAGCAAATGTGTGAAATAGAAATCTAAAGAGCATAGTGCGCTAGCTACTTGAGTATCCCATAGTAGCAGAGGGACACCATGTGGTATGAGCAACTTTTTTCACTCATTTATATGTTATTTCAGTTATATGTTATCCAGTGGGTTATACCGCTCAGCGTCCCGCTCCACTACGGATCATTAGCAGACTTTATACCAGACATCTATCTGGCTGAAAACGTTGTTATAATATTTTTTTTATTTGGCTCAGGATCAGCACTGGATCAGCAATTTTTTTCCAAACTTTAGCTAGACATACATGTGTAAATTTTTTTATCGGTCCGGTCTTAGTTGTTTTATAGGAAAATATAGCACTTTCTTGACTAAATATTAAAACAAATATAAGCCAGAAAAAAATGTTACTTCATAAATTGTATATTTTCTACTTTGGACGTATGAAAAGTGTGTGAACTACATTGTGCTATGCCTTTTAACCGTAAAAAATTGAAAGTTTGAATTATTTTTTATCGATTCCTGAAAAAAATGTTTGCCCATATTTGCCCCTCTTAGAAAAATTGATTTAAATGAAAAAAGGCCCATTAAAAGTTACAAAATGTTGCGTATACGTAACATTTTTTTTAACGAATGAGTAGACACACTGAACCAAAAACGTACATGTTTTTTACGAGCAAAGTTTCATAGAAGTTCGCTCTGGTTTTCCTTAAAATATATGAAAAAATTCATAGAATCTACTAAAATTTTCTTGAAATTTATGAATGAATACATGCTTTCTGTGGATTTGTTTACATATTTTACGAAAAAGTACTTATATTCTAGGAAATGTTCGTAAATTTCTACGAAAAAGTTCTTTGGAGAGGTTTTAACGAATAATTCTTAAAATCTATGTACTTTATGTACTTTTTCATTGGATACATGAACTTTTTTGGTTCAGTGCATAAAGTGGATTGTATTAAAAATTCAATACTAGTAAATATTAAATACTAAAACTAAATAGGGAGGGGTTGGAATACTTCATAACTAACTGACGTATGACTTCAATGACCTAGGACCACTCTTTCAAAAATTATTTGGAGCCGAGCCACTGTGCGACGGGATAAGTCTTATTGTGTGAGTTCATGCGCTTGTGTGTGTGCGTAAGTTTCAATTGGCTGTTTTTGTTAAAGCATGCATGCAGCTGGTAAACACGGAATAGCTTAACTGCATTGAAAAATCGCAAAAAAAAAGTGAAAGTTTCTGCTTAAAAAAATTTATTTTTAGAAAATAATAATTTATTTTTTTTCGTTTAGCAGGAAGTGGCCTTAAAGCATCAATGCGCTCTGGCACGCAGCTTTGCAATTAGCTTCATTGTCGCTAAGTAGCAGGCGGTGAAATATATATGATATGTGATATTAGTACGTTAGGGCGTGCTTAAAAAAAATGAAAGTTTCCCAACGAACATACAATTGTAAGCGCTATTTATTTTATTTTGAAAAGTTCTTGGGTTGCAAATTCACCGAAATTGAGTGTTTTAGTGGCATAAAGTCGAAATTTTCATACCAATGTATTGCTGTTACCATTTAATTTTATCAAAGTATGTATATCTTAAGTTAACTAAGAAAAATTGCTTTCTATAAGCTTCCAAAGTTAGGATAGCTATTGTGCAGGGGTCTATTTTTAGTAGAAGAGTGTTTGAGAAGGTGATTATACTTTGCTTCCATCTGCGAAATCGTCTAAAGGGGATTTTTAATAAAGCTTTTTTAAAAGCTCAAAAAGCTTACTAGCAAATTTTTATAAAAATGGAGTGGAAGAGCTTTTCGTGGAGATATTGGATCTCAATAGAACTTGAAAAATTATAAAAGCTCATTACTGGATTTTAAATTAAGAGATAATAAAAAGATTCATTGCTTTGCTTCCATCTGCAAAATCGTCTTAAGGTGTTTTCAAGAAAACTTTTTTAAAAGCTTCAAAAGCTTACTGGCAAATTTAGCAAAAATGGAGTGGAAGAGGTCTTGGGGAATGTATTGGTTCTCAAAGGAACTTGGAGAAAATTCTTAAAAGCTTGTTACAGAAAATGGTATCTTCTGCTTTTGAATTAAGAGATAATTTAAAAGATAAATGTTTAAGAGCAAAGATAAAAAAAATCCTTTTCAGGCTTTAAATTTTTTTGAACAAGTTGAATTGTTACATTAACTTTAAATACATAAGCTACATATATTGGAAAACCTTAGGAGGCTGCTGCATTTGGTGGTAAGGGTAATTGGGGGAATTATTAAAAAATCTTACAAAAAAGTGAAAAAGATCGCTAAATTATATCCGAACAGCTTATAGCAAATAAAATAGGTCCATGGCGAAATAAGCTTGATTAAAGAATTTCACAAAAAGCTCTCTCTAATTGCAGTCAAAGAGCCTGTTTTTTGGATTGATCTATATAAAAGCTTATTCCCTCCTAAACCTCACCTTCTAAATAATAGCGAAATAAACTTTTTTCTTTTTAAAGTTTTTTGAAGTTCTACCTAATAACTTACCCTCTACAACGCTTCTACGCAATGATGAATTTTTATAGCTTTGATATGAGCTTTTATTTACTCTAATTTATTTTTAGCACAAGTGTAGATAGATTTATTCGTGTTCTATTTTATATTTAGCACTGAACTAAGTACATACATATAATGCATGCGTTAATGCGCAAAAACAAAATATGATACTAACGCAAACAAAACGTGTAACATATTTCGCGTAAGAATGTATACAAAATGTGTTGTATAGTTTTTTATATATGTTTTGAGGTTAAACACCGGTAAGTATGCTAACTTGTATGCAAAAAAAAAAGTGTCACACAAATTTGAAAAACAAGTAAGGTGGAGAAGAAGTTTTAAGGGCACAACGAAAAAGTATAACTAAATAAATAGAGTTGCCATCAGTTTAAAAATCTAAAAAATGTTTTTGTTGGTTGCCAGCTTTTAAAAAATATCAAATTTACTATGTATAAAATTGTATACACAGAAGCGGCGTGTACAAAAACATCAAAACGTACTTAATAGATATTAATTTCTACTCTCACATGCTCTTGCCGCATTGCATGCGTGTGTACCTACTTATGTACGTGGCTTATTAGGGATTATGTCAGCTCATACAAGATGCAAAATGACAGCTTGACAGCAAATTGTATGCGTTGTAAATGACTGTAAGTAAAAATAACAAAAGCGCACACATACCTGCATAGTTTTGAAGCAGTTTGCGCTTAAATTAAAAACTTTGGGTTTTTCCTTCATTTCCGCTAAAATTGTTTCATAGCTCAGCCGCAGCGTATTAAGCTTGTCTATTTTAATTTTATGTAAATACTTTGTTATTTGCATACTTTCAGGCGCACACGCACGCATGATAACTAAGCCAAATTGTCTTTGCTTTCGACAGCTGAGGATTTGTGTGTATATAAATATTTTACTTAGTTCTTAATAAGCTGCGGTTTTCTAAGAATTAGTGTCAAGTACAATTTAAGAGAATGTAGCTGTAAATTGTGAGGAAATCTAGCATACTTTAAGGCGTCGCTACTGCCTAATTAAAGTTTTTAACTTTTTTCGTTGTCGAACTCATCAGGTTCGATCAGGGATGTGATATGTGGACTTTTCCTACCAAAACTGGTAGGTTTTTTTCCTGTTGGTAGGCTGGTAGAATGATTTGAGTTATAGTTGGTTTTGCCATCGTTCAAATAACATCACTGCCTTACCAACCAGGGCTAACAATGATGAAACAAACTCAGAAATAAGTGCTGTGTAATACCAAAATGAAATGAAATAAAATAAAATAAAATAAAATAAAATAAAATAAAATAAAATAAAATAAAATAAAATAAAATAAAATAAAATAAAATAAAATAAAATAAAATAAAATAAAATAAAATAAAATAAAATAAAATAAAATAAAATAAAATAAAATAAAATAAAATAAAATAAAATAAAATAAAATAAAATAAAATAAAATAAAATAAAATAAAATAAAATAAAATAAAATAAAATAAAATAAAATAAAATAAAATAATTTAAAATAAAGTAAAATAAAATGAAATAAAATAAAATAAAAAAGTTGAAATGAAATTAGCACAGAATGTGTGCTGTTGAATACCAACACCAACTCGTATTTTCGGAATTTTTAAGAAAAAATGACTGCGTTAAAGTATGTAGCGGTAGCGGCCCACATTACCTCTATATATATAAGTTAAAATTCAAAAACATATTTGTCAGCTGTTGGCCCTGCAGAACTTCGTTAACACCATTTGGCACATTTTTTAATTATAGCACGAAAAACGCCTCGTTTATTTTGTGCCTTTGTTCAATTTCTTGACTTTTCGCCTAGAAACCAAAAATCAAACTTTGCCTAAAATAAAGCTACATTAATAACAACATAAGTCACAACACAAAACATTAGTAAACAGCCGTCAAGGAACAGCTACAAATATAACACCTACCAGCAGCGTAAACGTCAATTAATTTATCGCAAATTTCAGCCATACACAAAGCTTTGGCACTTCCATAACTGACACGCCCTAAAGCAAACCAAATGGCATAAAACAATCAATGCTGTTGAAAACAATTAAACAACAACTAAAGCAATGTTGTTTAAAGACGACGCTACATTCTGCTGGTGGCATGCTGTTATTGTTGTTGTGCTAGTGGTTTTTGGTTGGTGTGCGCCAAACCAAACTTGAGGAGCCACAAGGCGTTGGCACTAAAGTAAACTGGCGAAGCTTTTGTTGGGATTTATGAAGAATCTACACTGTGTGAGTGTGCCATATTCAGTAGTTGTATATATCTGATTGTGAGTGTGTGTTTGTACTGCGCTCAAGGATATCACTCTAACATTGTAACAAAGTGTTCTTCGTGAGCAAAGTAAAAGTAAACAAAAGACGGAAATTGAAAAGAAACGAAGCGCATTAAATTAGATTGAATTAGAGGGGCGTTAAAAGTGGGAGAGAGACGTTGAGGAAGTGTGGATAAGAGAGGGGAACAATATGTTAACGAACTATTTTTGGATAGTGCTGGCGCTGCTAAGCTTTTTGAAAACCGGTTTTTACTAGTGACATTCAAAGCGAGATGGAATCGGACGAATGCGGTTGAATCAGTTTTCAAAACATTGGAAATAAATAAATAAAATATAATAACATAAAAAGAAATAAAATTAAATTAAACAAAATTATCTAAAAAAAAAAAAGTTTAAATTCAATAAAATAAAAAATAAAATAAAATAAAAAAATAAAATAATAAAATAACATAATTGTTTTAGAACCCATACTGAGACTTTAGTTTTAGAACCCAAACAGTATATTTGTTACGAGAACATTTTTTTGAGACCAGAAAATATACAATCCTAGAACCGATTACTCAACAGATCTTCGAAACCGCCTAGTCGATTCATCACATCGCTTTTTTGTATAACACTTATGTTGTTATCAAATGAGGAAATCGTTAAAGGAGTACCATAGTTATTTTATGTTATTCTATTGTATTAAATGGGATTTGTGAAAATCGATTCAGCGCCACCTAAGTTTGTTTAGTGTTTTTATTTTCTGGGTTTCTTTACGCTATAGTCGCTTTACTTTACTTCTAACTAAGCAATTCAAATCCTTTCTGATAGGATTTGCTGTAAAATATGTACATGAGAAAAATCGTATAGCTGATTTTAGCGAAAGTGGGTCAGACTCGGAAAGAAATTCTCAGTCATATCATTGTCATCAAGGCGTGCAGGACAGACTGAGTCGTCCCGTACATCGATTACAGTGGTTCGCTCAATAAGAGTAGACAGTTAGCAACATCTTGACGCCTCGAGACCTCTAGAAACGATTTAAATAATATACGCACAAACTGTATGGCCGTGCCTTTAATAGTAGATGAATTAGCTACTGGAGTCGATCAGAAAACAAGGTCCTGCCTTCTCAGCTCTTAAGGTAATCCAGTGAAAGCTTTTCAGGTTTTAAACTTGAATTCAAAAAAAGAGTCTCAAACGAACTCAAAAAAGGATGCAATAAATCTACTTTATAAACTGAATCAAATATGACCCAAAGGCCTTCAAAAGGTTAAATTATAAATCAAAAAATAAATTACCGGACTAAGTGATTAATGTGCACTGCGTGATGGTAGATTTTGCATAAAAATGTGAAACATGTCAGCACCGCATGTACGAATGGGTGTTAGCATGGACAATACAACAATTTAGTAGCACATATGTGTGTATGTATGTGTAAGTAGCAGTTAATTAAAAGCGGTTGTATCGACAATAAAAAAAAAATACAACAAAAGCCAAAAGCGGAAGAGCAAAGCAAAGGGCAATAATTTATACAAGCAAATGAAATGAATGTGCCAGAAAAAATATGCGTGATATGTATAGCATCACACCACCATAAATCTTAACCATACCAAGCCAAACTCACATTTACATAACTGTAAAATTTATGTAACTTTAAATGGTTACTTTTAAAAACATGCAAATAAAGTTAATTTTTAAAAATATGCCAAACAGTATTGATTTATACGCATTGCGACATATCTTCAACGGCAGTAAATAAAATACTTAAATCTGTGCTATTGTTGATGTGTTTTCATTTCCTACTGGGACATTTGTTTGGTCAAAATGTTGATGTATATGCTGCGCATTTATTTATTGGCGATGCTTGTGCTTGTATGAAATATGCGCTGCTGCGGTTGTTATTAACGGTAAAATACGAAATAAAATGAGTTTATTAAAGCAAACATAGTTGGCAACACTAACACCTGCATGCTTGGGGCAAACAATGCACGTGAACATAAATACAGCTTGTAGGCAAAATGAAACGGTCCTTTTTTTAAATTTCTCAAAATAAGTTTGTTTCATTACCATACTTCCATAAAATAAAATAAAATAAAATAAAATAAAATAAGATAAAATAAAATAAAATAAAATAAAATAAAATAAAATAAAATAAAATAAAATAAAATAAAATAAAATAAAATAAAATAAAATAAAATAAAATAAAATAAAATAAAATAAAATAAAATAAAATAAAATAAAATAAAATAAAATAAAATAAAATAAAATAAAATAAAATAAAATAAAATAAAATAAAATAAAATAAAATAAAATAAAATAAAATAAAATAAAATAAAATAAAATAAAATAAAATAAAATAAAATAAAATAAAATAAAATAAAATAAAATAAAATAAAATAAAATAAAATAAAATAAAATAAAATAAAATAAAATAAAATAAAATAAAATAAAATAAAATAAAATAAAATAAAATAAAATAAAATAAAATAAAATAAAATAAAATAAAATAAAATAAAATAAAATAAAATAAAATTGAAGAAAATAAAATAAAATAATATAAAATAAAATAAAACAAATAAAAATTACCATACCATTACCATACCAAAAATAAAACTTTTAATTTTTAAATTTAATTTTATTTTAATTTGTTTTAAAATTGGGTTCACAGTTACTGTAAGTGCCTACATATGTCTGTTGGTATATACGTTGGAGTGTACCAATATGAATTTTGTTACAACATTCACTTCAGTGCACTCAACTCCCATCACTCCGTTTCTCTGCGGATATTGAGGTTAGCATGAAAAATCGAAAATTGCATGCAACACGAAAAATGAGTAGCATACTTTATGGCGTGCAAACGCATAAGTGTTGTTTAATTTATTTTAAATAATACAAGGTACTCACATACCATAGCACATTCATCTGGGTATTGCACACATAAAACCACAAACAACATGCATCATTATGTGGCATGTTGCAAACGTTGCATTCATTTAGCCATTGCATGCCACACACGCAATGCAACCATTCTATTAAATTTTTCGCCAACGACGCCCACTCGCAATGTATGAAGTCAATTGCTGTTGCTGTTCAATTTTAAATATAAATTAACAGTACATAAATAAACAAAATATTTTGCCAGTCTCATTAAATGTGTGCGCTGCGTTGTTTTTGTTCTTGTTTATTTTTCCAATATTGATTGTTTGATTGATCGGTTGATTTTGTTCACTTTATTTGTTGTTGTTATATTAAGCCGGATGCGGAAATGAACTGGCAACAGTTTGCATAAGGATATAAATTATTCGAAATTTATTGTTGAGGGGGAGATAAAGGGAGGTTGTAGGAAAGCAGAGCCTCCCGTGCTGAATACTGCGGCAGATTTTGGGCCATGTAAATGCTCAACACGAAATGAGGGCGTGAAATGTAAAGGAAACATGTTGCACTTGTAATTAAATTGAAATTATATTTTCATGTCAAAGTAATGTAAAATGTCATCAGCAAGAAGGAATGCTCAGTTGATAGCTTCGTTTTAAAATTTCTTCATGCTGAGGATTGCTCGGGAAGGAATTTAATGAATTTGTTGGAATGCTGCGAATAAGTTGTATTTTAATAAGTTTTATAAAATGACAATCCTTTTTGTTTTTGGTAATATATTATACTTTCTCTTATGTACAATACGTTTTATACATACAGAGTGCTTACGTCCAGTATTCACACACACATTTACCCTCACTGCCCACACCGATACACTGTCAATTACATTGCTCTTGTGCCAACTGCTGCCACCAGATATGTACCGCAATTGTTAGCTGAGTTAGCAAAAATGCAAAATAACTGTAGGTACAATTATGCAAGCACACACACACACACACACTAATGCCACCAAATTAGCACTCGTGTGCGCGTAAATGTGTATATGTAGATAAGTGTACTTTAGCTAGTACTGAAGTATTGCAGTGGAAAAATCTGGCCGATGAATGAGTAAAAACTAGAACCAAGCCTTTTATACCCAACATTGAGTTTAGAATTTTTTTTAAAGTTATACAACCTTTCGGATAAATATCGCAAATTTCTCAAATACAAATTTTTATATTTAATATCGGTTGAACTCGAACGCAAATGAGCTCCGTAAAATAGCACAAAAGTAATCCTAAAAGTATGTAATGTTCGCAAAGAAACATTTTGATTTGGAAACTTTTGAATGTACCTCAGGTTCAGCAAAGTACTTTAGGACGACCTACTTTGATTTGGAACTTGATAAAGGTACTTTAGACTAAAATACGCCTAAAAGTATGCAATTTTCAGAATGTACCCTAGATTCCGCAAAAGTACTTTAGACTCATGAAATGTACTTCCGTAAGAACCCTTTTTTGGCTTGGAACTTAAAAAAAGGAACTTTTTAACTTGGAACTTTTGAAAGGTACTTAAGGCAAAATAGGCAGATGGAACAATTTTGATTTGGAATGTACTTAAGAAGGAACTATTTTAATTTGGAACTTTTGAAAGTCACTTTATGCTTATGAAATGCAGGTACTTTAGATAGAACAATTTTGATCTGGAACTTTTGAAAGGGACTTAAGGCTCATAAAATGTACTTTAAATATAAACTTTTTGATTTGGAACTTTTGAAAGGTACTTTAGACTCGTTAAATGTACTTGAAAAAAGAACTCCTTTGATTTGAAACTTTAGAAGGAACTTTTTTAATTGGAACTTCTGAAAGGTACTTTAAAAACTATTTTAATTTGGAACTTTGTAAAGGTACTTTATACTTTTAAATTTTCCTTGAGAAAAGAACTACTGATTCGAAACTTTTGAAATTTACTTAAGACTCATAAAATGTACTTTGAAAAGAATTATTTTGACTTGCAACTTTTGAAGGCTTGAAGGTACTTTAGAAATGTACTTAAAAAAAAACTTTTTGATTTGGAACTTTATGATATGGTTTTTTTAAAAGGCCTACATCACGACCTACGACTGTGCATTTTTCAAAAGTAGTATATAAAGAACAATTGTGCTTCAGAAAGGCACATTTCGACTTGAAAAGTTCTGAATGTTCTTAAAAATATCGGTCAACATACATTAGGGTATATAAAACTGAAATATTCGTAAATATATGTATGTAGATTTGCATGCACTTGACATATGTAAGTGACTACTTTGGCATTTACTTATTTGTGTATATGTGAATATCTGTAAGTGTATGTGTGTGTATGTATGTCGAACCACTCATATACTTAAATGCAGGCCACTTGTGAGCGCCAACAGCCATTTTTTGGGGACTTAAACAATGAACATGCATATACTATTATGAGAACACTTATGCAAGCGCACAACAGTCCACGCGCATATTTAAACAAAAGCGAAGTGCACTTGAATATAAGCACAAAGTTGCAATTGTTGCTAATATTTTTGAAATTTTTGTGCTACGCCATTGTTGTATGCAAATTGAATGTCAACTACATTTTTGCATATCTATGAAATAAAAGACAAAGAGAGCGGAAGCTGGAAAAAGAGAGCGAAAGTGAATGAGTGGGGTCATGCCAGTCATTTTTTAAATATTTACAAAATGCACACATTGGGTAAAATTTATCAAGCGGACCACCTAAAAACTCGATTTGAACGAAATTTGGTGAAAGTGATCTGCTATGTATGAAAAAAAAAATGTCATCAAAAATCGCGTATAAATATTGGATGATTACCGAGATATACCAGTTTCAAATCGCAATTTCTTTTTGTGGCAAGCCTTTTTTTATTTAAATTACGATTCATGCAATTGACGTGCTTAAAAGGAACATGGAAGTATTTTTGTCTTTCTTTTTGAATATAAATTAAAAAAAAATGTTATTGAATAATTTTAGTAAAAATTTTATAGAAAAAGAATTTTATAAATTTTTTTAAAATTTGGACATTTTTAATATTTATTTTTTTTCAATTTTAATTTAAATCTTTTTCCTTTAAAATGATACCTTTTTTGTAATGGACCTCGAAACTTTCTTTAGTCAATTGTTACCTTAACAAAAAAAGCACATAAAATTCACCATAAAACGCAATTAATTAACGGATTTTTTTTTTAATTTCCGATTCGTAATGGTATCCGATTTCTTTATTAAAAATTGACGGCAAATTAAAATTAAATTTCATTTGATGGTGTCATTTTTTTGTTTAAAATAACAATTCATTAAAGAAATTTTCGAGGCCCATTACAAAAAAGTTATCATTTTAAAGGAAAAAGATCAAGCTTTCAATAAAAATTTAAAAAAAAATATTAGAAATTTTAAACTGTGAAAAAAATTGATAAAAGATCTTTTTTATAAAATATTTAGTAAAATTTTTCAATAATTTTTTTTTTCAATTTATATTCGAAAAGAACGAAAAAAATACTCTAGAAAAAGGTTTCCATCTTCTTTTTCGCACGTCAATTACAAAACTTCTAATTTAAAGAAAGAATGCTTACACAAAAAAATTGCAAGTTCAAACCCGTATATCTCGGTAGCCATCCAATCTTTGTAGGCGACATGTAGTGATATTTTTTTCACCAAATTTCATTCAAATCGAAGCGATGAAATTTTTAGGAAGTCCGATTGATGAATTTAGCCCCACATATATTTGTTATTGTTATGCGTGTGTTGTAACATAAATATTTTTGTTGTCAACCAAAAATATGCAAATATTATTTAATTTTATTATTGTTCTACCAAAAAACATATAAAATGCAAATATTTGACAGTAAAAGTTGAATATGAGCACATTGAATGCACTGCGCGTAACACGAAAAACAATTTGCGGTTTGAAAGTGTCACTTGGTGCGTGTGTAACGATTATGAAACAATAACATTAACAACACACAGCAATGTTGAGTGTAATTTAAAAGCACACATTGTTTCAGGCTCTCAAGTGAAAAATTACTAGCGAAATTAGTAAACGACACAACATGAAAGTGAAATGCTTGCAATTTTAATAAATTTTGGCACAGAAATTATTATACCTAGCTATTAATTTGGGTTTCGCTGTGCAGTGGTTTGTGTTGATGCTTTCGAAATGGAAATGCTGATCTGCGTGCTTCATGGATGGTGGCGCATAATATTATTTACCAGGCTTTCCAACATTGGTTTCCAAAACTTATCGAACACTAACAGCAAAAAGAAGCCTGTTTCGGGATCATTTTAGGGTGACATGTCATAGTCGCAAGTAGCAAACTCCCTCTCACACTATAGCCTGGGTGTCATAATCTTATCTCGACTTACTAATATATAAAAACGTAAGTTTGTGAGTGACTACGGATGTTTGCGGTTCCTTAACGTCTGAACCAAAGCCCCAATCTTAACAAAATTTTGCAGACAAATTCTTAGGAGTATAGAATCGGTAACAGGTATCTTGAAATTTGAATATATTTATCAATAACAGAGTTATCGGTCAAAATGTAGTTTTACGTAAACTTTGGAATACTCGCACATAATTGGTATCAAACGAAAGGGGAAGACCACAGCTCCCTTTAACAATTAGGTCCATTTCAATATACTCGTATTTATCGATTACAGAGTTACAGCTTTCATTTGTACTCTGGTCAATTACGATTTATTTCTCGATATCAGAGTTAGAGGCCGTTCATGTATTACGTAAGCAGATTTAATAAAATGTCAACCAGGAGGGGCCATGTTGTTGTTGTTTTTGTTAACAGCAAAAACACTCCCCGAAGGTTTTGGGGAGTGATGCCGAAATTGATAGTCCTTGGCCGGATATGAACCCGGTAAGCTGCGGTACTCCCTTGCGGTACTGCCCGACTGTCGTGGTAACGATTTGTTATGACCAGTGTAACCTTCTAGGTCATGTCATCCCTCCATCCATGAGGAAGGAGAAGATGGTTAAAAGAAGTGTTTTTTTGAAGCGTTCGGACGCAAAATAAACTTTGTAGTAAAAAAAAACATACATACCTTTTAAATTTCATTAAAATTTTTTTCCCCAAAACATAGATTCCGATGCTCTTTCCGGTGGCAAACAATTTTTTCCCCAAGTTAGAAGGATTTCCGAATTTAATTGTATCAAATACTGGAACGTCCGAGCGAAAAAAAATTGTCTCAAGATAATTGTATGGAAAAGTTAGTATTCCAAATTTGGATATCATCGGTCAATCTGTTTAGGAAGCAACTTGACCCAGCCCTACATACAAAAATTTTAATTTATGTATGTGTATTAGGGTGATTAAAAAAAAAAAAATTTTTTTTGGGTGTTATACCCTCAAAAGTTGGCAATTGATAAGAAAACCTTGCAAAAATTGAGCTCTTTAACTTAACCCTCGCAGTCAATTATTACCTAATTACCAAAAAAAAAATTTCTTAGTTTTTAGTATCACCCTAATTTATGTTATTGTGGTGTTTAGAATGTGCAAGTAATGTAAATTTCTGCTTAAATATATCAATTACACTAAAATATGTCCTCAATATTTCTTTTGTTGAGAAAAAAGTATATGTTTTCCTTTGGAAAAAAACTGTAACGTCCGAACAAAATTAAAATCGATATTTGTCCAATAAAAAACTTCTCCAGCAAAATACTGTTAATGCAGCACATGTCCCTGGTTATTCCTCTATTAATCGTGTATATATCATTTTTTTGTAGCACTATCATCATGTATCACCTCAAATATAAGGTACGTTTTAGGAACGTCCGAGCGGCAGATTTAAACCCTTCTTGAGCGGTAATGTGGCATCTCTAGAAAAAAATTTTGATAGCGTTGGATAGATGAGTACGAAGGCTACATATGAGAAAAAAAAAATTATTCTGATCCAAAGCCTACTATAGGTTTTATACTTAAAATAGTGTGCCAGCACGGAACGTCCGTAACGCTGAAAACGCCCATATACATTTCATGAATAAGAGTCATGATTTTCACTATTCGATCCCCAGTACAGCCTGTGTTAATTTAACTTTATGGGGCGATGTGTTATATTGGTCCAATCTCAATGATTTTTAACATCGACATTCCACATTCTAAAAGAGGAAATTTCACGTTCTTCAGGAGTTATCTACCAAAATCCGTTTATCGGAACAATCGATTGTATGGGGGCTAAGTGAAATATGTATCCCATCTCATTGATTTTCAATATCGATATTGCACATATGAAAATAGCAATATTTACAAAATTTCACGTTCCTGCCTTTTTAATTACAGGAGTTATAGCCCAAAATCCGTTTAACGGAACAATCGATTGTATGGGAGCTATGTATATGTAATACCGGTCCGATTTTGCTGGTTCCGACAAATGATTTATATATTACAAAATAAAAAATAAAAAACTAATGGCGGCGAAATACCAACAGGTTATCATAACCTCTAACGAGATTTTTAGCCGAGCTTCTCTTTCCAACCTGTGGTGTGTTGCTTTTGAGTTTTCCTACAAGTTGGCGGGACCTACAGTTTTTTGCCGACTCCGAACGGCATTTGCAAAGCAAATGAATTTTTTGCTGAGAAGCTTCTCATGGCAGAAATACACCCGGAGAGTTTGCCAAACTACTGCCGAGGGGCGACCCCGTTTAGAAAAATTATTTTTCTAAATAATTTTTTTTTTTTTTTTTTTGATGTTACTTTTGTCGGGCATCGAACCGCCACGACTTGGTGTGGAAGGCCGAACACTTAACCGCTACACCACGGCGGCCGCCAACATTATATTCAATATCATATTACAAAATGGTGGCCGCATAAATATCTCAAACCCTGAGGGACTAGTTGACGTTCAAACAGACAGACGCAAGACGGACAGACGGACATGGCTAAATCATCATCTCATCTCGTCATCCTGAGCATTTCGGTATATTTATTGAAGGGCCCATCTCTTCTTCTTTTCATACTTACAAACGTCGGACCAAAGTTATAATACCATTTCTTCTTCATGAAAGGTATATAAAATAAAGTAAAATAAAATAAAAAAAATAAAATAAAATAAAAAAATAGAATTAAAAAAAAAAAAAAATGAATTTTTTTTACGACTTGTGTTTAAGAATATTTTTTTTTCCATATCCGGTGTTTTTTTGAATACTCATTGACCTAAATTTAATAGTCAATATATGCGGATCGTGGATTTGGAAGACTTGTCAAACCATTAAATTATTTATTACTTGAGCTGAAAAAGTTTAATTCGGCTAATAAAATCGTTTCACTATCCTTTCTTATTATTGAATCAACTGAGATTTGTTATCAATGCCTGAGTTTGAGTCAAGCCACGAAAGCTTATGTAGTCAGTACGTGAACAAAATATTGTAAAATGATAAGCCTTTAAATTTCAGACATATTAACTCATACATTCTGATACATCACGCAAGGAATGCGCAAGCCTTCGTAGCTCCTTCTTACCATCCTTCTAGTTCGCCCAAGAAAAAATTTCTTTGGATTTTCCTTCCACTTTGATTGCTTATAAATCTTTGCATTGGCTCTTGCGCTTTAAAGATAAAGTCAATAAAATGAAGGCGGATATTATGTACAGACACCATACCGCAACAGTAAAATAGCAATGAAGTAAAGGATACACCAATAGGCATAAGGGATACCTACAAATACTCTGACAAGCGCGAGTGAAAGAATGTCACATAAAATTGAGTGAAATCGAAATAACGACAATGAATATTGAGCGCCAGCGTCACAAATTTGACTAAGAGGCGCTATGGAAGTTACGAAAGTCAACAACTCAAGCAAGGAGAAGCAAGCAATCGACGAAAACGATACAAAGTGCGGAGCAAAGGGAAGGCAGCAGTCAGTCAATAAACACACAAATGAGAAACGTGAAAACATTTCCGGTGGCTAAAAGGATATTTTGACTTATTTGTTACATGATGGAAGGAGGTGGCTGAGGGAAAAGAGTTGTAAAAGCAAGATTGTAGGGAAGAGATGAGTAAAAACTTTGTGAAAAGTAGGTTGGCCAATAAACGAAAAAGGAAAACGAACTTGTATTGAATTTCAGAAAGTGGCTGAAATTGTTAGCCGTAATGATGAGCCACGTCGCATAGTATGGACATAAGGGATTATGTGCGGAAGACGTGAGTGAGTGCAGAAGTTTGTGCCGCAGGCCAAAGTGAAAATGAAACACAAAGCCAGGCGATATCGCCTTCGACCGTGCGTTGCTTGATTGAATTCAAAGTAAGTATACTTTCGGGCGCTGGATGTAAGTAGATTTGTCAAGTTTATGCTTTGGTAAGTGATGATGTAAGAGCATATACGAGGGAAGGCAAAGAAGTATGAGCTGTTGGCGATTTCACTTACGATTATATGAAGACAGAAATGTCTTAACGTAGTAAGTTTGGCTTCGAGTCAGCCACATCCAATGTAGTCAAGCAGGCATCTGTTTTCCGCAGTAGCATGGTCCATAGGTCGATGGCGATGTGATCTGCCTGTCCCTACTTCCGGAAGGAAGCTCAAAAGCAGCATTGATCTCCACTGCCCATTTCCTATCAGAGGGAGGACGGTGTTTTCGTATTATGGGACAGCGGGTCAATGGTTTTCTTAGGTTACCTAGATGCCAATCTGCCCATCAATGACCATAGTTTCACTAAGCTCTCTGACACAACTAAAAAGAATGTATATCAGTCGTCCCTGGAAACATTCATATCGTACCGCGAGCAAATTCTAAGTCGTTGGCCCTCTTTCAGTCGAAAGATTCACTTACAGTGCTCTACACTGCTCCACTCATCCATAAACCTTTAACAATCTTGAAATATATTTACAGAATTAATTACCAGCCTTCGTAACAGTAGATTCATAAATAAAGTATAAAAAAGTCTTCAAATCCAGTTAACACGAGAAGAAAACGTGCATGACCACAGCGTAACATCAAAGCGACAGGATGCACAGATCAATAATAGGCTGTATGAAAGGACGACCGCATGGCTTATAGTCAACCTGCTTATCGTCTGAACTTAGCTGCTGCTGTTCCTTTCAGGTCAACCTTTAATGAAGAGCTTTTTGTTCGTGTTAAACTATATACCCAGTTGCTTATCGGCCAACCTTGGTTCAACTTCGCTACATAAGAAGCTTTAAATTAATTTTTAAAGATTTCTGTAACTCCCAATACTTCTCTTTGTATCGATTCTAGCTCCTCAGTCCATCCGTATTTCTGTACATCTGATTTTTTCCGGTTCTACCCTTTCATCCGATTCAATCTGCTTGTTCAATAACAGAAATCGACTAATTAGGTATTTTTTTTTTTAAATCAGTACCTGGGTGACCGATCTTGCACGGCGCTATCAATTTAACGCTAACTTTAATTACCCGAAACGATCCCAAAATGACCAAAAAATAATCCGAAAATAAACCTAAAACGATCCCAAGAATACCCTTAAATGTTCACAAAATGATACGAAAGTGAACGCAAATCGACCCAAAAATGATCCAAAAATTATCCAAAAACGTCCGAAAATGACCCCAAAATTGTCCCAAACTAATCCAAAATTGAATCCAAATTGATCTCAAAATAGCCCCAAAATTATCCTAAAGTGACCCCTATAAGATCCTCAAATAATCCTAGTATGATCCCAAAAATATACGATAGAAATACAATACGGTAAAAAAGTAGCCCTGGGCTGCAACCCTGCTTGAATATTAGTTGGTATGCCGGCGGAAATACCTTTAATTTGATACCCTTATTGGCATATCTCGCTCCATAATTTAAAAAAATTGAGATAGGTGGCAACCCTGTACACCCCAAGTGGCAAATCCCAAGTGTATAGTCTTAGAATCAGTCATAATCTCTATTTGCCAAATTTCATCCAAATCGGTCAAGCTGTTTCCGAGATAGTACCGGATATACAAATATACTTCGGTAAGGTGGCAACCCTACTTGAAAATACTTTAGTTGGTATGTCGCCGAAAAAAACTTACATTTTATATCCATATTGGCATGTCTTGCTCCATAATTTAAAAAAAATTTAAATAGGCGGCAACCCTGTAAACCTCCCAAGTGGCAACCCCTAAGTAGATAGTTTTATAATCAATCATGTCATCTAAATGCCAAACTTCATCCAAATCGGTCAAGCTGTTCCCGAGATAGTACCGGATACACAAATATACAAATTTACTTCGGTAAGGTGGCAGCCCTACTTGAAAATATTTTAGTTGGTATGTCGCAGAAAATACCTTTCATTTGATACCCATATTGGCACATCTTGCTACAAAGTTAAAAAACCGCCCCAGGTCACAACCCCCAAGTGGTTAGTCTTAGAATCAATCATACTGTCAATATTCAATATTTTATCTAAATCGGTCAAGTGGTTCCCGAGATAGTCCGGATATAAAAATATACAAGTTAAGCTCGTTTAAAGTATAAGTAGTTATTTCAAAAATAATACCTCATTCGATTATTTTAAGTGATTTGATATTGAAATGATTAATAAAATTAGTTAGGTAAATCATACTTTTATTTCTTCCAACATCCAATTCACCTAACTATATGTACATACGTCCAGCTCATTCATCCCTTCAGTCACCTTCCCATTCAACCTTTAAAATGCCCACGTCTACCCAAGGGATGTCTCGAAATCAGTTCAACCGTAGACACTATTGAAAAATTCTGTTTAAAACTGGCATCTGGGTATATTTTAACGACTTACATTCAATAAAATATTTTTTCTGGTCGGTTTTTTTCATATACTCTTTCTTCCACTTCCCCACCTTTTTCCACCGCAATATAGTAAAATTTTCTTTTCATTCGATCTCCTCTTCTTTCTTATTTTTTTTTTGCGTTTATCCCTTTTCAGCTGCTCATTTGTTATTGTCAATTTTACGTGTGTCTAGCTCTTAAGTAGGCGAATATTCCATGATAAGTGGTACAAATACAATAAAATCAGGCACTTTTATCTTTGCTTTCCTTTCTTTTTCGTTTTTTTTTTCTTTTGGGATACTCTTTCAGGCAAATGATTTATTATTCGAGAAGCCTATCAGGCAGCGTAAAAGTGCCAGCGGGTATGAACACAAACAGCACGATAATAATAATAATAATAGTTATAAAAAATATATAAAAAATTTGTCATGAGTATGATACGCAACAGAGCAGTCGAATAGCTTGAACAGCTATAAAAACACGAGTCGTTGTTCCGACACCATTGTTCTCGTCATCGTCACCATCATCATTAACGCTGGGTATTGAAAGTGTCAGTTGATGACCACAAACATTTGTCAAGCATTTTATGATGACACGTACGTTTGAAGAGGATGGGGTGAAAAAGGGTGAAGTTGTATGGTAAAAAAGTATAAATAAATTCATAATTGGATTTAATAGTGAGTGTGAAAGGAGCTGGTGCGGAAAATAAAACCGAGAGTCACCGGTTCAAGTCGAGTTTGAAAAAGGCTGGGCTATTCACTCTTAGGGTTGCCAAATTGCATGTATATCTTAGTTTTCTTATTTGAGCCTTCACAACGGTATGGCAATGGTATGGTTAAAAATTTCCATTTTGGGGCACTTTTCAGACAGAGAACATCTTGGGGATTTATGTATGTGAAGGGTTGTGACCTTTGAAATGTGTCGCCACTTCACTTTATTTCTCAGTACCTGGGTGAACGAGCATGCTCGGTGCTATCAATTTTATGCAAACTTACTTACCCAAAATGATCCCAAAATAACCCTAAAATAATCTCAAAATAATCCTAAAGTGATCCCAAAACGACCCCAAAAAGACACTTAAAAGTTCTCAAAATGACCCGAAATTAAACCCAAAATGACCCAAAAATGATGCCAAAATGATCCAAAAATGATTCCAAAATGATCTCAAAAAGACCACTAAATGTACCTTAAATTATCCGAAAATGACCCCATAATTATCGACCCTGTACACCCCCAAGTGGAAACCCCCAAGTGGATTGTCTTAGAATCAATCATACAATCTGTATGCCAAATGTCTTCCAAATCGGTTAAGCTGTTCCCGAGGTAGGCATATCTTCTTTAAAAAAAATTGAGATATGTGGTAACCCTGTAAACCGCCCCAGGTGGCAGCCCCCAAGTGGATTGTCTTAGAATCAATCCAACTATATATATTCCAAATTTTTTTCCAAATCGGTCAAGCGTTTCCCGAGATAGTCCGGATAATCCAACTAGAAGAGACCTGATACGTTTTTTAACCCTTTGCTCAATCTTAAACTTTATTTCCAAGTTAGCTTCGGACTTTTCTCTTTCCTGCAACCTGGTTTAAGGTGCCTACTTCCCACGCAGCTCAAACCGAATAACCAAATGAAATCTTTTACAAAAGCTTTGCATTTTCCTGTCAGAATTCTATACACAATTTTTTTTTCATAAAAAAGGCTAATCAGTGAAGAAACCAATTGCCTGCTTGCTTTCACACGCATACCACAACCCACTTAAGATGTGTGGTCGTGTGGTCGTGTACACACCTTATTTACACAGCCTCGTTCGCAAAAACCTACAACTCAGCACTATTTTTCCTTTTCATGTTAAATTGACATTTTATGCCAAATGAACGCATTGATGGACGTCGTTTGATGACTATTCATGCGTCTAAATATTACTCTGAAAGGACATGCGATAAGCACAAATTATCCTTTTGTGACAACAGAAGATCTTTTAGTGCAAAATTCTATTAGAGTCTACAGCGGTAACATTAGCTGCGGAGTGAAATTGACAAAGTGAAATGTAAGTAAATAGTATTAAATGTGCGCTTTGGTAGGCACGTAGAGGATGTTATGGTGTGATATGCTTAAAAGCTTTTTGATTAAAACTATCTTGAAGGAAATATGAAGAGCTTTTTTATCAACTTAAGTAAGCTTTTACTTAGTTTTTACTTAAGTTTTTCAGCTTTTACTGAAAATTCACAAAACAAATTATATTACGAAAAAGTAATCAGGTAAGTTGAGTTTGTGGTTAGTATGCTGAGCTTTAATAAAGCAAGTGAGCTTTTATCGTAATTTAGGAATTTACACGGGCTTATCTATTGTTTGAAACTATAACGAGCTCTTATTATATTAGGTAACCCCTCTCAGGCGCAAACGAAGAGTACCTAAGAACTGTCTTGAAGGAAAACTGAAGAACCTTTTATCAGCTTAAGCAAACTTTTTTTTTTAGTTTTCTGATTTTCCTCTATAATAACTGTGAAAAAATTTGGATTATTATTTAAGCTTTGAAAGGTGAAAAGTTGATTTTTCCAAATATTTTATTTTAATATTATGAATCAGATTTCAGTCAAAACCACATAATGAGCTTTGGTAGGCTTTTAATTTTTTATGAGCTTTAAGTTTTATTGCGCTTTTATTATAGAAGAAAATTTAGCTATTGACTTTGATCGGCCGAAAACTTCTTATAGCTGATTAAAATGCTCTCTTGTTTTTCAAAACATTATTCGAAAAGCAAAATGAATACGAGGGAAGGAGCTTTTGCAACATGTTTTAAGCTTGGTTAAAAGCCCATTTCGGAACTTAAAATGCGCTTTTAAAAACAAAAAAAAAAAACATTTTAATGAGATCTCTATTTTTTAGCATTACTTTGGCTGGACAATAACATAAATTAGTAGTAAGTCATATTTTTTTGCCTCAAATTAAACCATATAAAGATAAGCGCAAAAAACTGTTGTATTATGTTGTATTAATCCTTTATCCAATTTTATCAATTATAACCAACCGTTGCTTTAAGCTTTGAAGTGCTGCTTGAGCTTTAAGTTTTCAGTGCGAGTTTGAATACTCATGTCAGAATGTTTTTAACTTTTGAGCTTTTAAATTTTTTAAACAACAAATTATCGCATTTCGACAATAAATCATAGCTGAACTAGCTCTTTCTTGTTCATGTTACTTTGTTAAGCTTCTGTTTTCTTAGCTTCAAGTACCTATCCATAAAGAACTTCAATTAACTTGAGTTGTAAACATAAAAGCACATATATTTTTCGTTATTTGTTTGCCCTGATACGCCTCTAGAGTTGCTACCTAAGCATGCAACTTTATGCAACAGCCTTTTAGCGCAGCTATAAAATTAGCTTATTAAATGTTCTAACGCGAGTTAAATTGTTCAATTGTTGTTGTGGTTTATGACCACTTTGAAATTACTTAGACTTTAAAAACGTGCAACATTTCATTAGAGCCACACACGTAAATTGTAACGGTACGCCAGTGTTGTCAAGTTTATAGTTTTGTTTTTGTAGCGCACAATTTTACGACAGTGTCAAGTGTAAAATGTGAGTGAGAATGTCAACTTGCATATATACACTAAAAGTCAAGATCAAATATGGAAAGAAGGGATCAAAATAAAAGAGGAACTATGTTATTGTTGAGTGCAGGGTGACACGAGTGAGAGAAGGCACTTGGGATAGATACCCGAAAAGTAAAAGCTTTATTATGCTTTTAGATTAAGTTGGTACGTTTTTAATTGGATTAGTGGTTATTTAGTATTTAATGGAAGCAATTAATATGGATGTACTTAAGTGAATAAAATAAAATTTGAAATTAAACCAGAAAACCAGTAAAAAGGATGAATTGCTAACTATAACTAGCAGCTTTTCATTTATTTTGCTTTTACAAAGTCAGTTAAAGTCTTAAGTTCACCAGCATGAAGAAACTAATTTTTTTTCAGATAATTTAAAATTATATAAAATTTTATAAACAATCAATTAAAAGGTCAACCAAAAGTTTTCGAAAGCTCAACTCATAGCTTTCAGCTAAAAGCTTTTAAGTTAAAGATTTCATATGTCGTTTATCGGCAGTTTAAGCTTTCAAAAAGCTATTACCGATTTAACAAATATCTTTTCTCGGTGCCAAAAGGCATCCAACAAATATTTGTTTTCGGTGCTCTTGAGCTTCGCGACACAAATTTTTGTGCAATAATTGTTTGGCTCTTTGAATAAAAAAAATTCGCAAACGATTTATAAAAGCTTTGAAGCGTCATTGCAGATTTTTTGTATAAATATTAAGCCCTTCGAAGCAATTAATTAATATAGAGCCTTTAAAACATCGTAAAAATCGCTATGAAATTGTTTAAAAGAATTGCATCGGTCTTTTATTTTAGGTTATTTTGAAATTGCCTTTTATAAACTTTAGAGCTTTCAAATTGTAGAGCTTTTTCAAAATTTTAGTGATATACATTAAATAACCGCTCAATGCGACTCCGGCTAGTTCAAAGCTTTCGACGAAATAGGTTTCGGAAGATTTTTAACTTTTGATGAACGCTCTCATAAGCTTTTGAAACTGGTTTTTGTTGAAAAAAAGTTTAAAAAATGTTTGCTACTTGCACAGCGTGCCTTTTAAAACTGGTCTAAGTGTGCCTCTGCGGCAGCCACTTGAACTTTACCTATTGCTACTTGTTCCCTTATCTCTTTAATATTTTAACAGCCGTAACTGCAACGGTCATATAATCATGAGAGCTTGGGATAATCAATTAAAGTATCCAGCCTTACAATGCACCTATTCAACTTCTTTTAAGTCTCTTACATTTTGTTTATATTTTTATTCCTCTTTTTTCTGCATTCTTTAACTCCTTCCAGGATGAGTCTGCCTCCGTTTTAAACATCCACTTCAAAGCAACTTTAAGGACTGGTGGAGTAAAAGGCAGCCACGGTGCCTTGCCCACTTAAAGACGCAGCTGCACATTAATTTTAAGATAATAATTCCAGCACTTTCCAACTTTTGCTGCGTGCAAGTCGTTTTATGCAACTCAAGATATAAAACATAAAACTTGCAGCGCAGTAAAAGCTCGTCTGTTCAAAGTGCTACACGGCGTATACGTAATTTTATTAGGCGTTGTACGTTGGGCAAATGGCTGCAACTCGTGCGGGTGGCTGTGTGTGTGTCTTGGAGTGCACGTGCGAAGCTTTGCTTTTATGAGTAGTTGTTGCTGCTATTGTTGTTGTTTTTGTCTTTAGTTTTGTTGTTACTGCATTTGTTGCTATAATGAGTTAGTTTTCTTCATGTCGGCGTATATTTGATTACAAAAAAAAGCTCTAAATCTTTGCTTTTTTTTGCTCTGCAAGTCTTTCTTTGTTGCTGTATTTAATTGTTTTTGTTCAGTCAACATTTTTTGTTTTCGACTCATAATTTTCGCGCCACATAATTCTGCAAAATTTAATTAAAACTCGTTGTTATTGTAATTGCTACTGTTAGCAGTTCAGTTGTTGCTCATCTATGATGAAAGCCTCAAAGAAACTTGGCTGACAAGCTGCTGAAACACTGGCAAAAGCAACAATAAAAAGCAAAAGTAGTACGAAGTAGACATCTTTGAAGCAACAACAAGAACCAAAATGAAAGGTGCAACGGTACGGAACTAAAGCAACAACAAAAATTTGTTAACAATATGTGTCTGCGCTTTAGCTGTGGCATTAAAGCAGTGTGGTCGTGAAGGTATGTATTTATATATTTTCACCTTCTGCTTACAGGGTCATGTTGTGTAAGAGGGCATTGGGGGGTTATTTAATTTTTTTTTTTTCAAATTAAATTAAAATTTAATCTAATGCAATTTTATTTAATTTTCCTTAATTTCTATTGTTAAGTTTTTTTTGATTTTATTATGTTTTACATTATATAATACAATTTTATTTTATTTTATTTCATTCATTTATTTTTTAGTTTAATAGTTTTTTTTATTTTGAATTATTTTATTTTATTTCATTTAGTCTTATTTGCATTAATTTAGTTTTTATTTTATTGTATTTTATGTAACTTTATTTTAATTTACTTTGTTTGGATCAATTTATTTTTTGTTTTATTTTATTTAATTTATATGGTTTTTGATTTATTTTATTTTTTTATTATTATTTAGAATGATTTAATTTGTATTTAATTTAATTCAATTTAATTTTATTTTTATTTATCTTATTAGGTTTTTAAATTATTTATATTTTTTATTATATTTTATTATTATTTAGATTAATATAATTTTTATTGTTTTATCTTATTTTATTTATATTGTTTTCAATGTATGTATTTTGTTTTATTTTATTTTTATATTATTTTATGTAAAACTATTTTTGCTACTACATATCATCATAATAATTCATTTCCTATCGGCCCTTATTTCTACGATTTTCCCATGTGTCTCCATTAAATTAAATACACTAATCTCACCTGCGCTACTCCGTCGCATTGCATTGAGTGCTTTTGTCTTCACTTTTCGCACTCAACTTCTTAACAGTAATTGCTGTTTACATAGTTAATTAAAAAGTTCGCCTCATTAGTGTTAAGTTTCTGGAAAAGGTGTGGAATATATTCCATTATACGCACGCATATTTACATAAGACTTTGAAATTACTTCATTTTAGGTATGTAAATATAATTGCATACTTTCAGGCGCCGAAACTACTTTCAAAAGTGTATTTGAAGTGTTTACAAGAGAGCATGATGTTTATAGTGTTTTTAGTTTGTACGCAAAGAGGGACCCCTAAGATTAAGCGCTATAATATTTATTACTAAAGTCAGTGAATTATTGACTCGATAAAACTAAGCCGATATTAAATTAACACCGTTCTAAATCGACTTTGGTTATTTTTACCCACTGCCTTAGAATAGGTATTTCATCTTATTATTTAAAATGTTTTTTAATACATAACTATAACAAAGTTACATGATATGTATTTAGCTTACCATATCCGCTGTTATCATCCCTTTATCCAAATTTATTTTAAATTACCTGAAAGAAGAAGAAAACTAATATTTAGTAACTTTGCTATGTAAAAACACCAGACTAATAGCTTAACGGCCATGTATCTTTAATATTATTATTATTATATTTAATAACATTTCGGTATTTAGTTTTTAAAGCGAACAGAGTGCAAAATGAGCAGAATTGTATTTTTTTTTGGTATATTTAATTTAATTTAATTTTATTTTATTTTATTTTATTTTGTTTTGTTTTATTTTATTTTATTTTAATTTTTTTATTTTATTCCATTTTATTTTATTTTATTTTATTTTATTTTAGTTTATTTTATTTTATTTTATTTTATTTTACTTTATTTATTTTATTTTATTTTATTTTATTTTATTTTATTTTATTTTATTTTATTTTATTTTATTTTATTTTATTTTATTTTATTTTATTTTATTTTATTTTATTTTATTTTATTTTATTTTATTTTATTTTATTTTATTTTATTTTATTTTATTTTATTTTATTTTATTTTATTTTATTTTTTATTTTATTTTATTTTATTTTATTTTATTTTATTTTATTTTATTTTATTTTATTTTAGTTTATTTTATTTTATTTATTTGATTTTATTTTATTTTATTTTATTTTATTTTTTGTTTTATTTTATTTTATTTTATTTTATTTTATTTTATTTTATTTTATTTTATTTTATTTTATTTTATTTTAGTTTATTTTATTTTTGTTTATTTTATTTTATTTTATTTTTTTTATTTTATTTTATTTTGTTTTATTTTATTTTTTTATTCTATTTTATTTTATTTTATTTTATTTTTTATTTTTTTTATTTTTTTATTTTATTTAATTTTATTTTATCTTATTTTATCTTATTTAGTTTATTTAAATTTGTTTGTTTTATTTTATTTAATTTTTTTTGATGTTTATTCAATTTTTTTATTTTATTTTAATTTACTTTTTTCACCTATCGTCTGAATAGACATCCGACACTAAAAGTAGAAAAAAATTTAAATCACTGCCATTTTATAAATATCCTAAAAGTATGTGACATTCTCAGCACTTTGCAACCGCTAACACTTCAATCTTACAGCTTATAATGAAAGCCAATACATGCTCAGAGGTGTAAATTCTTTGGACATCTTTTTAATATTGTGATAGTTGCGCTTTACACGACCACTAACTTTTTCGCAATAAGGCTTAGGTTTTTTAAGGCATTTTTTTCAAAGTGCTTCTCAAAAAGCTAAAAAAACCAAAAATAAAAACATCGCCATGTGTCGCAAATGGCGCTCACTTCCCAACAAGGAAGTAGCGGTAGTTGTAGGCAACGTAAAGGAAGTTGTTGACATTTTTCGGAAAGTCGTTGAGCATATTTTTTCTTCATATTTTCGTGGTTTTCTTTTTTCTAACACCGTTAAAAGTAGCTTTATACTTTGTAAAGCTTTGCCTTGTACTTGTAGTTTTTGCGCTTTTCATCGCTTCTGTTGTTTGTGGTGCATTTTTGTGAGTGCCGTTATGTCGACAACTATGAGTAACGGAAATTGGGTTATACAGTCAAAGTTTTCCGTTTGTGCCGGCAAGCCTAAAATTTTTTAAGTGTCATAAAACGGCGACAAAAAAATATGAGCTTTGAAAATGGCGTTAAAGCAACGAGAGTAAGTTGTGGAAATTATTAAGTTTTGCAAGTTTGGTAAATTTTAAGCTAAAGAAAGAAAAATTCTGTTTGCAGATTGTTTATTCGTGAGATAAATAACAACAGCTTCTTGATACGCTCTTACTCCTACATCATTTCCCCCTCACTATCTTTTTTTTGGCGAGACCTCCTGATCTATACCAAATCACAATTCAAGCAATTATTTTCGGTTGTCCTCGTGGTAGGCGATACTCAGACTAGTTTCCTTGGAATGCGTCTCTTATAGCGAGCAACTTACTGGACTCCAAAAAAAAACTACTGTGCTGATACATTTACTGGGAGTAAAAAGAGCCCAACTTTTTAGCTCCGGGTGATACTGACTTCGAGAACGCATTTGGATATTCAGGACGTGAGGACCGAGGTGCTTCCGCTGTGCCAGAAAATTGGGAGCTGCTACTAGAGGACTATTTTATTATGCTGATGCGCCCTTCAGAAACCCAATCGTGCAGATCTTAAAAGACGTAGTAGCCGGCTGTGGTTCTAAGTGGACCCTAGTAACTAGTACGGGAAGCTAGTATGAAAATTTTTCTAAGCTGGAACAGTTTGTCAATAATTTTTTGGATGAGGAAGATTGGAGGAGTAATAGGGATAGTGGAGAGGGAATGGAAATAAGAAATTAATAGGAAATGATCATAAGACGGGATGGATAGAGGATAAAGGAAAAGAGAGGGGTTAAGGAAAAATTTTAGTGATAGTAATAATGTTAGTGGCAGTGATAGTGATAGTCGAAGTGATAGTGATAGTTATAGTGGTAGTGTTATTTATTGTAATAGTTGTAGTGATTGTGTTTACTATAGTGTAAGTGATAGTGTAATTGATAGTGCTAATGATGGTAATAGTGATGGTCAGAGTGGTAGTGATATCTTAAAACTTTAAACTTTAAATAAAGAATATTTGTATATCCAGTACTATCTCGAGAACCGCTTGACCGAATGGAGTTAAGTTCGGCATAGAGATAGTATTATGGATTCTAAGACTATCCACTTGGGGGTTGCCACTTGGGGGGTTTACAGGGTTTCCACCTATCTAAATTTTTTAAAGTTATGGAGCAAAATATGCCAATATGGGAATCAAATGAAAGGTATTATTGCCCACATAGCAACTAAAATATTTTCAAGTAGAGTTGCCGCCCAGGGTTACCATTTTATCGTATTGTATTTGTATATTTTGGGACAATTTTAGGATCATATTTGTCACTTTGGGATAATTTTGGGCCTATTTTGAGACCATTTTCGGTTGAAATTTGGATTAATTTGGGACATTTTTGGGATAATTTTGGAGTCATTTTGGGATCATTTTGGGATAACTTTTGGGTCATTTTGGGTTCAATTTTGGATCATTTTGGTAAAATTTGAGGGTCTTTTTGGGGCCATTTTGGGGTCATTTTGGGATCATTTATTGATCGTTTTGGGAACATTTAAGAGTCTTTTTCGGGGGGTCGTTTTGGTGTCATTTTAGGATTGTTTTGGGATTATTTTAGGGTCCACTTGGGATCATTACTTACTTAACTAGAGCTAAATTGATAGCACCGAGCAAGCTCGGGCACCCAAGTACTTCGTATTATATTACGTAGAGTTTAAAAATACCCGAAGAGAATAACTTTTATTGCTGACGAGAAAAAATCAAAGTCCAAATTTTCAAAAAAGTAACTTTTATTTTCCCTCCCTGGCCAAAACAGCAAAATTCGCTACTCACTTGATTTTGAGTTTGTCACCTAAAGCTTTTACAAAGATTAAGAGCATAGGATGTACACTAGTGGCGGGGAACGGGGTTCTACTGAAAGGACCTCATTTTGTCGAACAGAAAATTCTAGAGAATAGTTCTCTTGGGTACTAAACTGCGAAAAGAAATATTCAACGAGATGATTTTCCAAAATCGAAAGCTTTTGTCCATAACCTGCAATATTTCGTCCATAACTACTTCGCACGCAGCAGCAACAACCAAGTAATTATAAGAGCCAAAAAGTATGCACTAATTAAGCTGACAAGTTAGTGACGTCAGAAAAATGCATGATTGGATCTCTTCTTTCTCAATTAAGCTAAAGACAATAAATTAAATGCAGCGCTAGCAGTAGCAGAAAGTGATATTTTGAAAAAAAAAAGACGCCCAATTATCTAAACCCTCAAAAGAGACGTGCGCCAGAAAGTATGCCACAAGAACTTATCAAACAAGTTTAAAGAAAAAAAAGTTCAAACAAATCCTTCAAACTGTCAAAGCGGTGCAAGAACTTTCCGTCGGTTATCACCATTGTTTACAAGCGGAACATTTTTAAGAAATTCGTTTTGTTTGTGACAAATAATTTGCGAAAAAACTATAAATCACCATGAAGCGCCAGCAGCAGGCAATAGCTAAGCGGAAAGAAACAATAAGCTAACAAAAGAAAAATGGAAGCAGTTTCAAGGAATTAAGTAGAGAAGGAACAGAAAAATGTGAGATAAACAAAAAAATATGTGAAGCGAGAACAAAATTTGTATAAGAAAAAAAAAAAAAAAAAAAAAGCTTCAAAAACTGATAAGCAACTTTGCGAACAGTTGCATGCGATGCTTAAAAACTAGTGACAGCATTGAATGCAGCGATGCGCTTAGTGAGACTGCTAACTGCTGTCGCTTGCAAAGAAAAAGCCGCTTTCATAGTCGCCTTGCATAATCGCGTTCATGTTACTCCTACACTGTTTCATTGCTCTACTTTTTGCTTACTTGCTTTTTTTCCTTTTTCTCCCCTTCCTGCCACACCCCCATTATCGTAATCGCTAACTAACATAGTTACCGTGTAGCAAATATTGATGTGGCATATAAGATTAATGTGTGCACATTGTTGCAACACAACGACGATGATGACGTCGACGCTACACTTGCTATTCGCTTGCAAATATTTTTATGTGGCACGCAAGCGGAAAATGAAAATGTCTCCAACACAATATTTGATTGCTCAGTTAGTGTGCGCCTTCTCCACGCAAACATTCTCCGTTTTATGGCTTTTCTAAGTTATTTGTTGTTGTTCGCAAAGAAAATTTGCTGTTCACTGCATGGTGTGCCGTCATTTGCCACTTTTTCTTGAAATGCCGTCTTCATGTTGCCATAATGGCTTGCAATTTTCGAAGATGTAAAGCTACCCGGGTAGAAAATCTGTTAAATTTAACCTCGGGCCTGACTAGATTTTCCCTTTTAAAATCATGGGCCTGCCAAGGAAATTTTACACAGGCCCTCATCTGTTTGTTAATGCTTTTTAATAAAGGGCCTGTCGGGTAATGCTAATCTAGGCCCTGCCTAGTTTTTCCAAGGCAATGCCAGCTGAGAAATAAAATAATTCATTGCCTTTCAGTCAGCATTGAACCTGGACACCTTTACATCACAGAATTCTTCTCTGTCCATTGGGATATTCCAATCATTGAAATATTTTCTGCAAATGAACAACTTGAATTAAATTTCACATACATTTAATAATCAATTAAAAAATGCATTGCCCCTGAGCCAGCATTGAACCCAGGCACCTTCACATTACAGTCATCATCTCTATCCATTCAGCTGTTACAACTCATGAAATTTGTTCGGCAAATGAACAACTTTAATTGAAAGTTATAATCGTGGAAAAACTATCCTGGCGCTGGATTAGAAAAACTAGGCCGACCCAATATAGAAAAAATATTCAGGCCCTGGATTGGAAAAACTGAGCAGGGGCAGGGTATGCAAAACTAGGCAGCCCCCTTACAGAATATACCATAAATTGCCCGTAAATTGAAAAACATACGCTTTCCATTCCAGAGCCCTGGCAGGCCCAAGGAAGAATTGTCTATTGTAGGAAAATCTAGCCAGCGCCTAGATTAAAAATAGATTTTCCTAGATTATTTTCTACCCGGGTAATGTCGTGAGATTTTTTAAAACTCATATGGTCTGAAAGCGTCCGGAATCATCGCTAAAAGCGACATATATTTTTATTTTTTATATTCTTTTTTTTTTAATTTAATTTAATTTATTTTTGTTACATTTTTTAATTTTTTTTTTCATTTTAATTTATATTTTTTAATTCAATTAAATTCTTTTTATTTTATTTGATTACATTTGTATACCTTTCATGATGATGAAAAGGTATCATAACTTTAGTCCGATGTTTGCAAGTATGAGGAGAAGAAGAGATGGACCAATCAATAAATATACCGAAATGATAAGGATGACGAGATGAGTTGATTTAGCCATGTCCGTCTGTCCGTCTGTCTGTTTGAAAAATTTGGTATGCGGCCACCATTTTCTAATATAGAAATCATTTGTCGGAACCAGCAAGATCAGACCGATATTACATATAGCCCCCATACAATCGATTGTTCCGATAAACGGATTTTGGTAGATAACTCCTGTAATTAGATAGGTAGGAGCGTGAAATTTCGTAACTATTGCTCTTTTAGAATGTGTAATGTCGATTTTAAAATTAATTAGATTGGACCAATATAACACATCACCTCCATATAATCGATAGCTCCGATAATTTCGGTATGAGCTAATGTTAAATTCACACAGGCTGTACTGGGGATCTTATCGTTTTTTTATATTTTATTTTAGTTGTTTATCTTTATTTTATTTTATTTTATTTTATTTTATTTTATTTTATTTTATTTTATTTTATTTTATTTTATTTTAATCTATTTTCTTTTATTTTATTTTATTTTATTTTATTTTATTTTATTTTATTTTATTTGATTTTATCTTATTTTATTTTATTTTATTTTATTTTATTTTATTTTATTTTATTTTATTTTAATCTATTTTATTTTATTTTAGTTTATTTTATTTTATTTTATTTTATTTTATTTTATTTTATTTTATTTTATTTTATTTTATTTTATTTTATTTTATTTTAATCTATTTTATTTTATTTTATTTTTTTTTATTTTATTTTATTTTATTTTATTTTATTTTATTTTATTTTATTTTATTTTATTTTATTTTATTTTATTTTATTTTATTTTATTTTATTTTATTTTATTTTATTTTAATCTATTTTATTTTATTTTATTTTATTTTATTTTATTTTATTTTATTTTATTTTATTTTATTTTATTTTATTTTATTTTATTTTATTTTATTTTATTTTATTTTATTTTATTTTATTTTATTTTATTTTATTTTATTTTATTTTATTTTATTTTATTTTATTTTATTTTATTTTATTTTATTTTATTTTATTTTATTTTATTCTATTTTATTTTATTTTATTTTAATCTATTTTATTTTATTTTAGTTTATTTTATTTTATTTTATTTTATTTTATTTTATTTTATTTTTATTTTATTTGATTTGATTTTATTTTATTTTATTTTATTTCTTCTTTTGAACTACATTCGGGTTACACATTATACATCGGTTGTTTCAACAAGATATAGGTAAATAGCTACTTATTCTAAATTATTGTATTATATTTAATTTAATTTAATTTAATTTTATATTATTTTTTTCTTAATTTTTTTCTTTTATTTTATTTTTTTAAATTTATTTTGTTTTATTTTATTTTATCTTACTTTATTTTATTTTATTTTTTTTATTTTATTTTATTTTATTTTATTTTATTTTATTTTAATTTATTTTATTTTAGTTTATTTTATTTTATTTTTAATATTTTATTTTATTTTATTTATTTTATTTTATTTTATTTTATTTTATTTTATTTTATTTTATTTTATTTTATTTTATTTTATTTTATTTTTTATTTCAGTTAATTAAATTTTTTTATTCATTTTTTTTGTTTTGTTTTGTTCTATACTGTTTTATTTTGATTTATTTAATTAAATTTTATTTTATTTAAGTTTAGTTTATTTTAGGTTGTTTTATTTTACTCTTTTTTTTTAATTTTTTTGGTTTTATTTTTTTCACATAAAATTCCGATCGTTTTATGAATTGGCATTCACGACGACATCAACCAGCCGGGTAACCAACGTTTTTATACATATATTTTCTTTTACATTTCGTAAATCGCATAAAACCCATACAAATCTAATTAAGTTTTTTGGCATTTCAATTAAAAATCTGCAGGCAACACTTACCGCTGTCAGAAATTTATGGCATTTAATTTGCGCGCAGCACCCGCACATTCAACACTAAGCCTATCTTACTCCTTTTCTCTTCCACTCACACACTCACTTTGGGCACATTTATGCAACACTGTGGTTAAGCGGCCAATAAATTGTCCAACAAATCTCAATATTTTATTCTCCATAATGACAAAATTACAAATCCCACATACAACAATAAAACCTACAACAACAACGTGAAATATTTTGCTGTTGCCACAAAAGCGAAAACACAAATAAATAGCAACAAAGAAAAAAGTGAACGTCAACACAATAACGGTTTTAGCGTTGGCAATGTCATACCGAAAACAACAAAGCAGTCAACAAAAATAATAACAAAACCGAGGCACAGATTTTGGCGCAACTACAATAATAATAATAATAATAATAAGTGAAATTGTAAATAGACGGAGCTAAGTGTGGAAGAGAGAGAGAGAGAGGAAGTTAAGGAAGGCTACCGTGGCAAAATGGCAAGGACCTACATGGCCTAGCTCCGTCGCTGGTGAAGTGTAAACACAAAAGCAGCGATTTTAAAACAGTTAGGTTAAATATAAGAGAACTGAGTTATTCGGGAGAAGTGCATCGTTATATACCTAGTTGCGGAATTTTTTTTAAAAATAACTGAAATGAAGAAGTCTACTCTAATTTATTATATATTTTTTTGTTTATTTTATTTATTTTATTTTTGTTTATTTTTATTTGTTTCTTTTATTTTGTTGTATCTTATACTATCTTATTTTATAATATTTTTTTTTTATTTTGAATCGTTTTATTTTATTTTACCTGATTTTTTTTTTTAGTTATTGCGCTCCTTTTTTGCGTTAGTTGCGTCACCGCATAAAAATCTGCGGCTTTACCCACCATTTTTGTTGCTGACATTGTATGCTGCCCTTAAAAACCGCTACTAAGCACACATCTGAGTATAATAAATAGCGCGCTGAAAACTTGACAGAAGTGACAACAACAATGCGACGCCGTAAACAATACAAGTCACAACAACAACAAGAGAAAAAAGAATGTTTATATTATATGACCGCAAAAACAACAAAAACAAAATATTACTCAATTTGCAGCAACTAAAGCTGCCGCAAAAGACCAACAAAATTATGGCAACAAAATCTTAAAAATAGCAACAAAAAAAGGACAAAAGCTGCTGTAGCGAAAGTACACAAAAAAGGCTTTAACCGCCCAACACCACCAAAACCGAGAAGCGGCAACACAACACTAAAAGTGAGCTACTAACCAAAATTGCACCCTTTCTCTTACGAGCACCAAAAGCAAAAAATAAGTAGCGAGCAGGCAAGCGAAAACGGGAAGCTTGGCAGTTGTTGACTGGGGGCAAAAGGATTTGATATCACCGACAGAAAAGCCAATTAAAATGGTAGAGATTAAACGACACTCGAGTGGGGAATTATACAATGGTTATTAGTGAGTGCCAGCGAAAATGATGAGGTTGAGTGGAGCTCTAGATTGTGGTACAGCGCCAAGTCCAAAAAAAAAAGACGGTGAAGAAAGGCAAGCAATTTTGTTATGCAGGGCGCAGGAAACGGAACAAATAAATATGTGCAGCGGAGCATGTCGGATTAGCTTGAAATAATTAAGTTATAAAATGTATTTAAATAAAAGGCTGTAAGACAATCAAAATGGTGGCTTGGCGGATAATTGCTGAATTCTGCGGTTGCACAGGAGAGACAAAGAAATGCCATATGTTGGTAGAGACTTGAGCAAATACTAGAGCTCGCAAAGTGGTTGAAGTTTAACTACAAAAGGGATAGAAGAATTTTTGAATGAAAAATCGTATTTCACTTTATTACCTTAGAAAAAAAAAACTTTTTTTTTATTTTGTTGAATTTTTTTAATTTAAAAAGTATAACTTTTGCTTTTACTTAATTTAATCTAGAATCATACCAGTTGAAGTACTAGTTCATTAATGGATCAAACTCATACACTAGTTCATATATGGAGCAAAATCATACTAGTTGACATACTACTCATCTATGCGCCGGGACATACTAGTCATTATGAATGTCAAGATTGTACCACTAGGGTGGATCGACAAAAAAAGTTTTTCCAGTCCACCCCTAGGATTAAAGATACTTTGAAGGCGATCCCAAAAACAATTTTTTTTTGCCACTTCCCCCCGATGGGCTATTTTTTTTTGACACTACGCCGCCATTTTAAGTCCGATTTTAATGAACCATACACCGTTGTTCATGGCTTGGAAGCCGCCACAATTCTTACCTTAATCATTTTTTACTCCGAGTTCAAATTCTAGTAGTGACTGTCGGTATCTCGTTTCACATCATCACATCACATCATATGATGTGTAAAAAATGATTAAGCTAAGAATTGTGGCGGCTTCCAAGCCATGAACAACGGTGTACGGCTCATTAAAATCGGACTTAAAATGGCGACGTAGTGCCCCCCTTAGGGGGGGCGTGGCAAAAAAAAAATTTTTTTTTTGGGATCGCCTTCAAAATATCTTTAATCCTAGGGGTGGACTGGAAAAACTTTTTTTTTTGTATGGGGACCGATCCGGGTTATTGTACCACTTGTCATACTAGTCCCACGAATTTGAAACTCATTCCAGTTGGTATACTAGTCGGACTATGCATCAGCATGGTACCAGGTTTATCTATTAGTTTTTAGTACGTTCCTCAAATTTTACGCTGCATGCGTATCAAGTTCTTCTTTAGAAAGCGGGTATTTACCCAAGCACGAATAAGCATCTGTGAGTTAAAAGTGAAGAAAAGAAGCATACGAAAAAATTCAAATGATTTTTGCTTAGGTACTAGTATGGAATGGGAGTTTTCTTATGAGTATGATTCCTAGTATGCACAGAAAAAAATGGCACTGCTAAAATCAACAATCTCGTAGTGTTATCCTGAAAATTACCAAATTCTGTTGAATTGACCAATCTTTGGTTAATTTCAACGGAATTTTTTGTTGAAGTAATTGCATTCAACTGTTGATTGAGCAGTGATAGATCTGTCAATTTTTAACTAACAAAATTTGGTAAAACTGACAGAATTTTTGTTGATCAAACTAAATTTTGTGTTAAAACAACAACTTCCTCTAGTTAACTCGAAGCGAAGGAACTGTCATTTAAAAAACATCAAACTTTTGCTGTGAGTCCAACAGCGAAGATACTGTCATTACTGTTATAGAACATAGAGATGGTATCATGGTCAACCGGCAAAAAATTATTTTTTCTTTAAGAAATTTTTAAATCATTCTGGTTTAAAATTGAAACCCCATTCATTTAGCCAATTTTCTTGAAAACTGGCTAGATTTAATTTGAAACCAAATTTGGTTTGGTCATATATGTAGCCAAAAAAGTTTAAAATTTTGGTTCAAATTTTTAACCGTGTACCATTACAAAAATTCCTTAAGTACATTTTCTCCATAAGATCTAAGTCATGCAGTGACGCAAGTGCCCCGACTACCTATCGATAAATCATAAATTGTGTGCGCGTTGCATAATAAAGATTTATAAATGAGCAAGATTGTATACGAAATGACTCTCTTGAGTAAGCCATAAATCAGTTAAAAATCGCAATAAAACCATTGAATCAGTTGTTAAAATGGTAATAAATACTGAAAAGGTAGACATAAATGCAACAATACAGCAAGAATACAAAAAAAAAAAAAACAACAAAAAAATGAAAAAAAAAAACTGCAACACAAATTCGAGCTAACGAGGAAATGAAGATGGAAACAAGAAATATAAAGAACAACACCCAGACATATAAAACAGCAAAACAATAGGAAGAAAAGTAAAAGCAAAGTAGAAACATAATACAACGGGAATTTGGGAGACGGCACGAAATACCACCCACTTACCCTAACATCCAACATTTGCACACGCCCGGAAATCGCGCTAAAATAATAATATTTTTATACAAATTTGTGCACAAAAATGGCGCGAATAAATTTGGAACAAACACAAAAGTGCTAGTGGGCACAAAGTAGATTTTTGTTTGAGAAGCCATTGCGCCAAAGAGTGCCATAGAACGTGGCGTTGGGTGAATATGTTGTGCGTGTGAGTAGTCTAACTAAGTGATATGGGTGGAAACTCTCCATGCAAAATAATGCTTATTATTGTGTTCTAATGCTTCAAATTGACTGCCTTGAATAAAATATTAATGTGATAATTCCCGGACTTTTAGCAAACAAAAAAAAAAAAAAAAAAAAAAAACACACACACACACACAAAAAGAACAAGGTCCAAAAACAGCAATGCATAAATAATAAAACATGTATATTTAATTTGTATGGCGTAATATCATCTGATTATGTTGGCTTAAAAGCTTGAAAAGGGGAAGCAAAATTAATAATTTTATACCCAAATGCGTTTTCATTTACTTTAAAGGTATTTTAAAAATACTTTTTTATATGTCTACAATATGTACATATCTATTTTGTGATCATTTTGTTGTTTTATTACTGATCTATATTATATATGATCTACGATTGATGATCATGCATAATCCAGGAAAATCTTTTATCGAACAACATCATATCCCTTTTCCTGCGATTTGTGATTTATGATCTATGAAACATGATGATTAATTCATACTTTATGTTTTCTAGTCTTAGATATGGTTTCAGTTTCATAACACTTTTCTACTTGTGATTTATGCTGCCACATCTATTTTTCAGCATTCGCGATATGACATCGTTTATATTACTTTTTTGATTTGTGACCTATAATTTATAGCATATCAGTTTTCGTTAAAGCTCGCTGAATAGTGATATATGACATGTGATGAGAGTTCTATTACTGAATTGATATGTATCCTATAATACATGTGATAAGTACGTATGTATCAAGTCGTGATATAAGATCGCATATACGACTTTTTGTCATCTATAATCTATAGAATGCCGATGTTTGTTTATGACATATGACAGATGCTACGCAACCTATTACTTATGATCTAATCCATGATCATATTCCATGATCTTTTCCCTATACTCCCACAATTTTTATTTATGACGCATGCTGACGATCTATGGTATTCAATTCATGAATTAGATCTCACATCAGTGGTCGATGAGTGTTGCTTTATGTATGTAAAAAGGATAGGAACTAATCGTTTATCGGTTAAGGCCACATATATGACTTTTCCATGATCTTATGATCCATGTACCAGTATTCCTGTTTCATGATCAATTACCGTCTCCGCTTTTATTTAAGGCCACAGATATGACTTTTCTATGATCTATTTGATCTAGATGATCCATGTAACAGTATTCCTGTTTCATGATATATTACCTTTACTGCCACAATTTTTGTTTATGGCGAATGCTTATGATTTATGATTTCTAAATCATGAATTGAACCTCACATATGCGGTCTATGAGCGTTGTTCTGTGATCTGTTATCTATGGTATAATATCAAATCAATCGTTTCTCATCTATGCTACGATCTTCATTATTTGTTTTATTGAATCTTGTTACAACATTACTTCTGCGGTGTATATTGCTGATTTCATATCATTTTACGGTCTTTGATATGTGGTTCGAGATCGCTGATGTTTGGTTAATAAGCTAAGGCGATTTTTTAAAAGCGACTTTTTAGTAAATTCAAAATGTCTCTGGTCTGTTGTAAGAAGTAGGCAAGCTGTTACATTTCATCTCTGCTCTATCATCTATGACCATCTCAGCTTTTCTTGATCTCTTATGTTTGATCTGATTTCCAATATATATGCACGTTGATAAGCGGTATCTATTTAATATCTGTTATATGATCTAAGACCATTTGACCAATGCGACATCTAATGTTTTGATTCTAAATTTTCGACTTAGAAAGTTTTGAGCTCAAAATGTAAAAATATTTGCAAGTGGGTATACAAATAAAAAACGCCGGAACAATTAGTAATACAATTTTATTCAAAATGCCTTGTTTTGCAATTAGTCTATGACAAAGCTGCTCAGATAAAGCAATGTCTATTGTTCATTTAAGAGCGAATAATTACAGCAAAAAAGTTCTCTACCGCTCCACTAAATTTTTAACTTTTTAATGAAACATTTGCGGCTTACAAATGTTGTTTGTGGAATTGGTGAATTATGACGCATATTAAACAATTATGCTAATTTAGATAACTGTCGCAAACGCTCAAAAGTATGCAACATAGAAAGAATTTTTTAAATTTATGAATTCACGTTCGAAGTAGAGCGTCGAAAATATTTTGGAGAACAGAAAGTTTGTGATTTATTATTTTGACTAGTCCTTGTTAAATATTAAGGTTTTCTATTTGTTTCTTGTTTTGTTTATATTTCTTTCTTGAAGTTGTGTTTTGACCATTGCTTTGTTTGTGATTTGATATTTTTACACTCCTTCATATTCCTCACGTTCCTTCGCGCTCTTTTATTTTTTGTTGCATAAATATTCTACTTTGAAATTTATTATTTTAGGCACGTAAGTTTAGGAATTTGTAATTAGTTGTTAATATGCAGAGGAAATGAATGTTCAATTACTTAATTTGACAAAAATGTTATACACGAGCAGACACGTTCCTCAAAAGTTTGGCAAACCAGATTTTAGAACTTTTTAATGCATTTTATTTTCCAAATGTTTTTTTTGTTATTGCTGTTTTTGTTTTTTAAATAAAATAAAAATCAAAATAAATCTTCAAGGCATCTCACCTACTACGTTTGATACATCAGTTAAAACCTCAATCTTAAAACCGATTTATTTCAAGACCTAAGCTCAATCGATTTTTGTCCATGATATCATATAAGATCCCTGCAGCGAAAAGTGAAACTAGTGAACAAATTGGAGGTATACAACAATAATTTTCTGGTTGAGCTTACACAAACACTGAAGATGGCGGATCGCCGAAACCGGTTTGTTACAAAACCAAAATTGATAAGGGACCACTTTTTTCAACTACAAACCTCCCTCTACCTAGAATACCTAGGGTGATCCGAAAAATCTGACATCAGATTCGCATTCAGCACACCCAAAAGTTTCATAAACCGTTGAGAACCCGGTGCGATTTTCAAAAACTTCAAATTTGTTATATATACGAAACCGACGGCCTAAATATATGAAATTTTTGAAAGTTTTAATTTTAGTATATTTTTTTAAATTTTACTTCGTTTTTATACCCAGCGTACTAGTACTAGTACATGGGTATATTAATTTTGTTCACATAACGGTTGTATGTAACTGCACAAAATAATCGAGATAGATATAGAGTTCCATATATGAAAGTTCTTAGGAGAGGAGTTCATTAAGGCATGTCCGTCCGTCGGTCAGTTTGTCCGTGTACACGATAACTTGAGCAAAAGTTGGGATATTTGTATGCAATTTTGTATACAGACTACTTTCTGGCCAAGGTAGGTTGCTATTGAAAATGGGCGAAATCGGATGATAAGCACGCCCCCTTTTTCGATATCGAAAATTTCGAAAATCACACAAATTGTATTATCTCGGCAGCTGAAATGGCTAAAATGATATAATTTTATAGGTGAATCCCCCTGGTCATTCTCTTATGATTTTTCCATAAATTTTTTATAGTGGGCGTGGCACCGCCCACTTTTAAGGGAGGCGTTTTTTGAAAATTTGACTGGTCGTAACTTTTAAACTGATTACGATAGAACGATGGAATTTGGCACAAAGCATACTAGTATCGTTGGGAGTATACATGATGAAACTGGAAAAAATCGCTCTCCAACCATGCCCACTTTCTATATCGAAAATTTCAAAAATCACACAAATTGACATATCTCGGCAGCTGAAATGGCTAAAATGATATAATTTTATAGGTGAATCCCCCTGGTCATTCTCTTATGATTTTCCATAAATTTTTTATAGTGGGCGTGGCACCGCCCACTTTTAAGGGAGGCGTTTTTTGCAAATTTGACTGGTCGTAACTTTTAAACTGATTACGATAGAACGATGGAATTTGGCACAAAGCACACTAGGATCGTTGGGAGTATACCTGATGAAACTGGAAAAAATCGCTCTCCAACCATGCCCACTTTCGATATCGAAAATAACAAAAATTGAAATAATTTGGTAACGGAAATTAAGTAAATCCTCCTAGGGCCTAATGATTGTTATCCCGTTCTAAAAATTACCGCTGGGTATTAAATGTTCGGTTCACCCGAACTTAGACTTCCTTACTTGTTTTATTTAAGTTAAGTTTTATAAATTTAGTTTTCTTTTATTTTATTTTTTTATTCTTTTAACTTTTTTATTATTTTATTAAATTTTTTATTTTATTTTATTTTATTGTATTTTTTAATTTTTTTTATTTTGTTGTATTTTATTTAATTTAATTTAATTTAATTTTATTTTATTTTTAATATTTAATTTAATTTTATTTTATTTTTATTTTATTTTATTTTATTTTATTTTGTTTTATTTTATTTTATTTTATTTTATTTTATTTTATTTTATTTTATTTTATTTTATTTTATTTTATTTTATTTTATTTTATTTTATTTTATTTTATTTTATTTTATTTTATTTTATTTTATTTTATTTTATTTTATTTTATTTTATTTTATTTTATTTTATTTTATTTTATTTTATTTTCCTTTTGGCTTCATCAGAATACAGTCTCTCGTCGTATATCTACTTGTACTCTTTTCCTTGAGCAAGTTCAAAGAAAGAATAGTCTCTTTCTCTGTATTTGCTTAAGTAAATACCAGTGTTGGTTAAACTAAGTGTTTGTTAAGTAGTTACTAGGAATTGAGCATTTCCGTTTTCTTCATTTGTATATCTTTGCTACATTTCAGTTCCTTCACAGTTCTTAAGATTGTTTTTTTTTTTTTTTGTTTGTGCACGTGAGCACGCTCAAACTCCCACACTATTGCTCACACATGTTTATTTACTTTTGTATACCCACAAGTCAAGGATCTGTGTCTAGCTTTCATTTAAGTCAAACAAATTGTTTTTTTTTTGGCATCTTGACCTTTCAGACTTTTCAACTCTTCTCTTTTTTTCGTTTTTCTGACTAAATTCTATTTTTAAATTGTTGTTGTTGGTTACTTCTGACTGATTGTTGAAGTGTTAAGCATACATTTCCCCGATGTATGTATCTTTTTCTTAGTAATAGTACAACCACTTTTGCTAAGAATTTTTAAATGGATTTATTTCTTTGGCGAACCGTTCCCTCCAAAAGAAAGTTGAATATAGACAGCTTAGAGAACTAGAGACGCGGGATGCATGTGGAGTGATGTCACGAGAGCAACACAAAACAAAATTCAAATCGGTGGTCGCGGCCCTATGCCCAATATAGAGGAAGCTGATGATGATAATATGAGGCTGTGATCTCTTAGATATATCATATTCACAAGCTATAGACGACATAGGGTTAGAAATTAGTACTGTGGGTGCTCTGTTAGAAGCATTCCTTATCGCATCAGTTGTTCTTGCGAGCTCGCTGAAACCCTATAGTGGCCTCAGCAGTGGTACGTAATGAGTGAGAAATATGCTCCCATTGCTCGGTTACATCGTTTGGTCGGGGACTGCTCTCCGATAGCAGGTGGTGAGAGTCAAGTGGAGAAATCAGTAAATGTCTGTGCAGCTACGCAATTTCCTAATGTCAAACTTTCCTTTCGTTACTGTGCGCACTTTTTTCGTTACACAGAGGCGTGTGCGTATCTTGGCTGCGACAATCGAGTCGACAATGCAACCACGTAGGGTGCGCACGTACAGAACGTTGGAGCTGTGTCTGCCGTCGATCATGACATCAATAATTAGGTTGCTGGTTCAGGGGATAGCCAGGTGGTCTGGTGTATTCGTTCATGCTGGATCCTGGTACTTTTGTTGACATGATTATTGCGAGCAGCGGCGAAGCCAATCAATCCAGTGGCGTGCATGTCCTAATATCCTTCTCATTGTCCTTAGTTCATTTTGCGGGGTCGTCAAAATTAAAGGAGGTTCTCATCCTAGGCTTTGTTTTCTTTTCCATTATAAGTCGCCTCATGCATGGTCTATATTAAGTTTTTATAGATTTTGCTAATGTTTATTTCAAATTCAATGAGCTATAAATCTGAGTCATCCGCAGAACATAAACAAAAAATTAAAAAAAATTTAGTTGCTACTTGTGACTGAGTGACGAAACATTGACTCATCGAAATTACCGCAGTTACTATCTCTTCAAAAAAAGCTACTTGCGCGGGAGATTGAGTAAACTTATGACAAACAAATCTACTAATTCCATGAATTTCATTTTTATACAAAAGCGATGTTAAAGCAAATGACTACTAGATTTGGGTGTGGTCGCATTTTCTAAGAGCATCTAAATTTGATTGTGCTTTGTAAGCATTCAATAGGAATGATACAGCTCAAGAACGTATGAAGTGCATGTGGTTTTAAGTAATCATGAGACCATAACATTATCTACACAATGACAGTTAAAGCGAAATGACTTAGTCATAAAGCTAAGGAAATGTACATAAAAAGAGAAATCAGCACGTTTTTATGATGTGATCATTATTGGTCGTGACTGCCAGCCTGCACCAGATTGAGCTAATCACACGACATGTATGAGATACATATCATAAAATTAAATACAAATCAATCATTAGCTTTACGCGTAGCTTATATGTAATGCTATAATATGTAGAAGTGGCGTTGTGTGCTTGCTGTGGGTGTATGCGCTTTTAATGGTGTGAGTGTAAGTGCTCGTCAAGTACAAACAAGCAAAGCTATGCATGGCGCATCATAAAAGTCAACATTCTGATGATATGGCAATATATGGCGGCGATTGACACATAATGGACTCTACTCACACTCACAAAAGCACGAATTCATACATATAAAATACTGTTACCAGCATTATTGTGTCCACTAGCAATACACTTCATATCACTGAGTGCCATCACAAGTCATCAAGCGGCTTAATACGCGCATGATGCATGTGAATAGAGCTATGGAGCTTCTGTCATGCATATGTGAGCACATATGTATCGTTAACACGCACAAATACATATGTATGTATACTGCCATTTAAAAATAATACGAGTCAAATTACAATAAATAGATTATGTAATCGCGGAAACACACTCGAAAGGTTAACGACCAATGTCAAGGGGCGATGGCGTAGAAAAATTGCAGTCACGGAAAAAGTTAATTTTTACGATAGATATCTATGCAATTTTCAGATTTTAGTGATGTAGTCTTATGAAAACAAATATAAGGCAGCAAAAAATTATACTTCATAAATGCTGCTTTCGCCACTTTCGTTGGAGAAGAAGTTTGTGCGCTACAGCGTGCTAAGCCTGCTAACTACAATAAAATTAATTTTTGGAATGACTTCTATCGATTCCTGAAAAATAAATGTACAAATATTTTGCTTCCTTGATCTAATGACGAAAAGTTTCTTCAAATTTGCGTAAAAGTGACATGACGTATAAGTAACATTTTTTTTGTTAACGAATATGGAGAAACAATTGATACTACAATACTACATATTAAAATTCTTTGAGAGAAAGCTGGAGAAGCCCTAAATAATGATAGCAGAAAGTAAAGGTTTCTGCTTTTTATAAGCTCAAGGCAGGTGCCCCTAGGGAATAAACGAGTTCAACTATTTTCGGTACAGTCAACAACTTTTATGAGAGTTTCATGACGACATGTTGCCTTTTTTAGCTGAAATAAAAATTTTCTCTCAAACTTTTTTTCGAAATGTCATAAATATCCAACCTTAGGTGGCAACCCTGCCAGAACACGTATTATTGTTATATTAGGTCAAATTTGATCCAAATCGTTTAAGCCGTTTCCGAGATATTGGTCGAAAAACGAGGGAATAAATAAAATGGTGTTAGGTGGCAACCCTAGATTGCAAACCTGCCTAAACGTATCTTAGTTTTAATAGTATGGCCAAAAATACCTTTAACTTGACACCCATATTATTCAAGTCCGTTGCCAATATTCTTTGTCTCAAGTCCGGTCACTTTTGCCACAAGTTTTTCATTCCAATTTTACTCTCCTTAAAAACTTTGCATTGCCGTCTAAGAAGTTAAATTCAAAATTAATAGTTCAACTTAACTTCTGCGCTAAAACTTCTCTCCAAAACCTATTTTCCCAACACTCAAATTAAGTTCAATATCTTATCTATTCAAATACAAATATACACTAATGGTTTGATGCACTTATAAACTAATTTCCTTTCCCCGCGAAATATTCCCTTCTTACCCTACTCAACAATCACAATAAGCATCTTACATATGCTGCTAATCGTTTGCACGCACATCAACACTTAATTTTTCAACATTTGTTGCACCCCGTGGCGGGCCAAAAATCACACACCCTAAATTCAATTGCTACAAATACCTGCTTTCAGCTGTCGACAGCTTATATGTATGTGTAGTTTTTGTTGAATTTTTCTTTTGAACTTTACATTTTTAATGACCTTTTTAATAGTTTTTGCACAGCATATTCGTGTTGTGTGAGCAGATTCTTTTTTCTCAGTTTTAGGGTTCGAACTTTCGTAGCATTATGAATATGACCCCAAAGGCATGACCTTAACTAAACTTATACTCTTTGTGGAATATAAACTTTTACGTTTGAATGCATGTAACACATGAATATGTCAAATATTTTTGACCTTTGTTCCCACAAACTTCAAATCACACAAAGTCTGCAATTTTTTTCGTGTTAGAATGCAAGCAATTCCTTTAAACTTCTAACTTATTTTTTCAATAAATTTCTGCTGTTTCTTTTTCGTTTCTCATTTCGCTCATCAAAAGTCACCCCAAGCTGGCAGGCACAAAAACTTTTACTTTTCTTCTCCTCAAATCTACTTTCATTCGACTCTTAGATTTGGTCAAAAGTTTTTTTGGCAGCAAAAACAACAACAGCAACTGTTGCTTGTTTACATAAATTGCAACTCGTTTCCTAACTTATAAATCTATTTATGGGCTTGTCACTGTAGTCTTGCAAATTCTTGGAAATTCTTCGTATATATCGTAAGCCTTTACTTGTTTATGTCTTGTTAGCGTTGAATTCTTTTTACACATACGATCGTTCTTATGTATGTATGGGTGTCTTGCAAAGATAAAGTGAATTCCACGGTTGATTGGCATGCGTAACACTGAGCGATAATAAAGTTCTTGTTAATATAGTAAAATCTCATTTGTTACCCTCATTAGTGTTTTAACGAAAACTAGTCAATTACATAGAATCACAAAAGTTACTCATACGCAGTGTAGTACCAAAATACTGAGTAATTGATACGTGGTTTGGACTACGAAAAGGTCAAGTTTTCGAGAAAACAACTGTTGAAGATAACAAAACCTTAGAAATATACTACTAATAATGAACTTTAAGGACGATTTCTCTGAGGAGAATGCGGTTTTGTCTATTACAAAGATTATTCAATTTGCGGGCAATTTTGGATCGAAAAACAAAATTTAATTTTTCAGACCATAGGCACCTTTTCTTAGCCCAGATAATATATTATATTAATTTAGTGATAAGGGATAGTTTTTATAATAACTTTCTCAAATAAAATAAAATTATTTAAAATAAAATATAATAGAATATACTAAATTAAAATAAAATAAAATAAAATAAAATAAAATAAAATAAAATAAAATAAAATAAACTCTTTGTTGCTTTTGACTTGTAGTCTATTGCTGTAAATGCAGCAATGTACAACAGTTGAACAGTGCGGACGTATATTTTTTTTCGCTCCGTGGTTTGTGGCTATATCTGCCTTTCTAAATGCTAAATAGTTCCTGCTTATTTGCTATTCGAGACAGTGACTCTTATTTCTGGATTTTAATTCCAAAAAGTTTGTTTGATTCTATTTATTTAAAATCAATTGGATAACTAATTAATTAAATAATAAATAACATTTATCATGCCGTGTGTGTGTGGACAAAGGGATCGTAGTCAACAAACGGTGATGTGCGCTAAGTGCAATGAACTTTTTCATTTAAACTGTGTTGATATGTCATCGGATGATCTCGAATATTTGCTCGCATCTAACAAACATTTCTTTTGTAAAGTTTGTTCGGTTGAGCGTCGCTCTTCCATACGCACTCCGCCTCCAACCCCTCTTCCCGTATCTGCGAATAATTGTCGAAAGCTGAATGACAACAACAACAGTGACCAACAAAAACCTTTGTTTGATATTGGTAGTGCCTTTGCTGCTCTTCGTAAAGAAAATGAGCAAATTATATCAACGGTGAATGCTCTAAAAGTTGACAATATTAAGCTCTTGCAAAAGTGTGATTCTCTTACGGCTGATATTAGCTCCCTTCGTTCGTTGATCGAAGGTAAACAAGTAAACAAAACAATTGACCTAACATCTACTGCTGTTGATGCTGTGAATAAAGCCAATCACATAGTTTTGACGAATGAAGATAAAAAGAAAGAAGGTTTGAAGAAAAATCGTGTGATTGGTTCGGGTTCAGCAACAAAGCGACCTGTCTCTACTGCTGCTGCCGATAATACCAACGTCAATGCTGCTGCTGCTAAAACTAGTTCTTCGCTTATTTCTCCTAATTGCGATGCTAGTGCTGCTTCGAATGTTACTGCTCTTCCGTCCAACGGTGCTGCTAGGAATGTTAGTGCTGCTATGAATGTTAGTGCTGCTACGAATACTACTACTCTACCGTCCAATAGTGCTGGTAACAATGTCAGTGCTGCTACGAATGCTACTGCTGTTCGGTCCAATTTGTCGTTTGCCGAATGCGCTGCCGCCCCACCAATTGCTGCTTCTGTCACTGCAGTTGAAACTTCGCTCACTTCTGCTACTGCTACTACAGCTGACACTGATGTAAATAACTCTACGCGTCAAAAGTTTAGCCTTGGTAGTTGGGGTGTAGTTCATGGCCGTAATATGACTGCACAGCTCGAAGCTGTTATAAAAATGAAATGGGTGCATATTTCTTCGTTTAAGCCAACAGTGACTTCGAAAAATGTTATTGACTATGTTTCGAAACATGCCGGTGTTGATCGTAAGCACATTTCTTGCCGTATTCTTGTCAAGAACGGGGTTCCGCTAGATACTCTCCAGAGCGTAAATTTCAAACTTGGCGTCACCTCTGCTTTGTTTGATAAAATTATGAATCCCAACGTTTGGCCAGCAGATATTAATGTTCGGCCCTTTCGTTTCTTCCAAAGCCAACCTAGCGATACCTAGCTATCCCTCGAAGCCTAAGGTTATTATATCTAACGCTCCTAAAAATATAAGTAGTGACACATCATTGAAGATCTATTTCCACAATATTGGCGGCATGCGTACAAAATCCAAAGAAATCTTCGTTTCTGCTTCACGATTGGACTATGATGCTTTCGTTTTTGTTGAAACTTGGCTCAATGCTGACTTTTTCGATGAGGAATACTTTGATCCTGATATTTTCCATACGTTTAGGAAGGACAGGGATGCGGTCAAGACTGGTTTGAGAAGAGGAGGTGGTGTCCTAATAGCTGTTAAGAGAAGCTTAAGCGCTTCCGTATATCAGCTTTTGCACGCTGACTCCTTAATTGATCAGTTGTGTGTTGGCATTTTTGGATCATCCCGTACTATATTTATCTGTGTGTCATACATTCCTCCAAACAGTAGTGAAAGCTTATACAATTATCATATCGAAAATATTGTCAACCTATGTGAAACTAATCCGTTTGCTCATTTCTGCATTCTCGGTGACTTTAATCTCTGTGATATTGTTTGGTTAGATTTTCAAAATATTGGGTTTTTAACGCCTACAAATGTTACGCGGTCTTACGAAATTAATGTTATTGATAGTTTTTTAAGTTGTAATCTTTTACAAATTAATAGCAAATTTAATGCGCTTTCCAGGTTACTTGATCTTGTGTTTGTTGATGAAAATTTAATAGTTGGTCTCTCCGAGAGTACCCTTCCCTTATGTTCTTGTGACAAACATCATGTTCCGCTTGATATTTATTTGCAAAACTTTGACGCTATCCCTGCTTTATCGCCTCTAAGGAATTCCTCTTTCAACTTTCGGTCTACTAACCTCGGCCAGCTTAATGATATGCTATTTGAATTAAACTGGGAACATATTTTTTCGTCGGATAATGTCGGTGTTTGTTTTGAAACCTTTTTATCAAAGTTGACTGAGTTTTTTTATTGCACTGTTCCTCCTTCTGAGGCCAGATTGCATAAGCTACCGTGGTATAACAAAACCCTTAAGAAGTTAAAAAATAAGCGTAACAAATGCAATAAATTATGCAAGTTAAATCCCTCTAACTCTATCCTCCGAGATAATTACCTACAGAGTGTGAAGCAATTTAATATTCTTGATAAGTTCCTATATAATCGATATCTTCGTAGGCTAGAGAGTGAGCTTAAAGATAACCCTAAGGCTTTCTGGAACTTTATCCGTTCCAAACGTGGCTCTTCCAACATACCGGTTTGCATGAAGTGGAATGACGTCTCTTCCAACTCTCTAGTAGATACGGTCGAACTCTTCGCAGATTTCTTCAAGTCTAATTTTGAACCGGACTTAAGTGCTCAGAGCTGCAACTATGTGCACCCATGTCCTTTCGAGTGCCTTGATTTTGGATCCCTCACTATCACTGTGGAAGACGTTAGCAATGCTATGAACACATTGAAGCCTTCGCTAAAATGTGACAGTGATGGTCTCTGCGCTTTTGTACTGAAGCATTGTAGTCTGTCTCTATCTTTCCCTCTATGTCATATCTTTAACTTATCCCTGTCTTCGGGAACATTTATTGACAGGTGGAAGAAATCATCTGTCACTCCAATCTTCAAGTCGGGGAATAAAAATGATGTCGCTAATTATAGGCCTATCGCTAAGCTTACAACCTGTTCTAAGCTTTTTGAAAAAATTATTAAAGAAAAACTGTCCTTTGTGATCAAGAGTATTGTTGAGCCGCACCAGCATGGGTTTGTTTCTGGGCGCTCTACTGTTACTAACCTGGCTTATTTCTCTGATTTCTGTATTTCTGCTTTCAAGGATGGGTCGCAAGTGGATACCATTTATACTGATTTCTCGAAGGCTTTTGATAAAGTCTCTCATCAGATCTTATTATTTAAACTTGAGTATATTGGCTTCCATTCTGCCTTTTTAAGCTGGTTGAAATCGTATCTATCGAACAGGACTATGTGTGTTGAAATAGAAGGCTGTCTTTCTCAACCTTTTGTTGCAACATCGGGAGTCCCTCAGGGTAGTATTCTTGGCCCACTTTTGTTCGTTCTTTTTATTAATGATATCGGGTCATGTTTTAAATCCTCTGGCTTTTTACTCTACGCTGATGATCTAAAAATTTTTCGTAGGATTAATTCTCCATCTGATGTTTTCCTTCTGCAGCATGACCTAAATAATCTTGTCGATTGGTGTTTTGCAAACAAGCTCTTCCTAAATGTTAAAAAATGTTTCCATTTGTCTTTCACCAAGTCCTCTAATTCTCTCCCCTCGTTCTATGACATCGCGGGTCGTCAGTTGGCCTCGGTCTCTGAAATTGTTGATTTAGGTGTCGTTTTTGATACAAGCTTTTCCTTTGTCAATCATATATCTTATGTGCTTCCGAAGGCTTACTCCAACCTCGCTTTCCTTCGTAGATATGCCAAAGACTTCAGTGACCCCTATACAAGGAAAGCATTGTACATATCTCTAGTGCGTTCAAAACTAGAATATGCCTCCATTATCTGGAACCCTATCTATACCAGCCATTCTGCAAGAATCGAAAGGGTTCAACGTAAATTTATACGCTTTGCCCTAAGCTCGCTAAATTTCGATGACCCGCTCCCTTCATATTCCTCCCGCTGTTTGCTTATTAATCTGCAATCCCTTGACTGTAGAAGAAGAGTTCACTTGCTCATGTTTGTCTACGACATCATTGTTGGGTCTTTAGATTGTCCAGGCCTCCTTGAGAAGGTGACATTTAATGTTCCTAACAGGTGCCTTCGCTCGTTCTTACCTTTTTATTTGATTGCTCCCAGAGCTAATTACTACCATTTTAATCCAATCTTTCGTGCCCTTACTGAATATAATAAGCTCTCGAAGAGTCTAACTTTTGACTTTTCCTTGCCACGAGTAACTTTTAAGTCTGCCATTGAACTAAGTTTATGATACATTTGTATATTTATTTTTTAATATTTGTAATATTTTTATACTTTTAAATTTTTAATTTTAACTTTTCTTTGTATATAGTCTGTAAGATGAATAATCATAGACTGAATAAATGAAATATGAAATATGAAATAAATACCGGCGGTATTAACAAGCAATTTTCGGGATTGTATGAAAATGTGTTTTTTGAGAAAAATAAATAAATAAAATAAAATAAAATAAAATAAAATAAAATAAAATAAAATAAAATAAAATAAAATAAAATAAAATAAAATAAAATAAAATAAAATAAAATAAAATTAAATAAAATAAAATAAAATAAAATAAAATAAAATAAAATAAAATAAAATAAAATAAAATAAAATAAAATAAAATAAAATAAAATAAAATAAAATAAAATAAAATAAAATAAAATAAAATAAAATAAAATAAAATAAAATAAAATAAAATAAAATAAAATAAAATAAAATAAAATAAAATAAAATAAAATAAAATAAAATAAAATAAAATAAAATAAAATAAAATAAAATAAAATAAAATAAAATAAAATAAAATAAAATAAAATAAAATAAAATAAAATAAAATAAAATAAAATAAAATAAAATAAAATAAATAAAATAAAATAAAATAAAATAAAATAAAATAAAATAAAATAAAATAAAATAAAATAAAATAAAATAAAATAAAATAAAATAAAATAAAATAAAATAAAATAAAATAAAATAAAATAAAATAAAATAAAATAAAATAAAATAAAATAAAATAAAATAAAATAAAATAAAATAAAATAAAATAAAATAAAATAAAATAAAATAAAATAAAATAAAATAAAATAAAATAAAATAAAATAAAATAAAATAAAATAAAATAAAATAAAATAAAATAAAATAAAATAAAATAAAATAAAATAAAATAAAATAAAATAAAATAAAATAAAATAAAATAAAATAAAATAAAATAAAATAAAATAAAATAAAATAAAATAAAATAAAATAAAATAAAATAAAATAAAATAAAATAAAATAAAATAAAATAAAATAAAATAAAATAAAATAAAATAAAATAAAATAAAATAAAATAAAATAAAATAAAATAAAATAAAATAAAATAAAATAAAATAAAATAAAATAAAATAAAATAAAATAAAATAAAATAAAATAAAATAAAATAAAATAAAATAAAATAAAATAAAATAAAATAAAATAAAATAAAATAAAATAAAATAAAATAAAATAAAATAAAATAAAATAAAATAAAATAAAATAAAATAAAATAAAATAAAATAAAATAAAATAAAATAAAATAAAATAAAATAAAATAAAATAAAATAAAATAAAATAAAATAAAATAAAATAAAATAAAATAAAATAAAATAAAATAAAATAAAATAAAATAAAATAAAATAAAATAAAATAAAATAAAATAAAATAAAATAAAATAAAATAAAATAAAATAAAATAAAATAAAATAAAATAAAATAAAATAAAATAAAATAAAATAAAATAAAATAAAATAAAATAAAATAAAATAAAATAAAATAAAATAAAATAAAATAAAATAAAATAAAATAAAATAAAATAAAATAAAATAAAATAAAATAAAATAAAATAAAATAAAATAAAATAAAATAAAATAAAATAAAATAAAATAAAATAAAATAAAATAAAATAAAATAAAATAAAATAAAATAAAATAAAATAAAATAAAAAAGAATAAAATAAAATAAAATAAAATAAAGTAAAATAAAAAAGAATAAAATAATATAAAATAAAGTAAATTAAAATAAAATAAATAAAAATAAAAATAAAATAAAACAAAATAAAATAATATAAAATAAAATAAAATAAAGTAAAATAAAATAAAATACTTACTTTCCTTTCCTCTCCTTTCCTTCCCTTTTCTCTCCTTTCCTTTCCTTTCTTTTTTCCTTCCCTTTCCTCTCCTTTCCTTTCCCTTCTTTTTTTTCCTTTCCTGTCCTTTTCCTTCGGCCGCCGTGGTATAGCGGTTAAGTGTTCGGCCTTCTACACCAAGTCGTGGCGGTTCGATGCCCGGCAAGAACCAACATCAAAAATTATTTAGAAAAATAATTTTTCTAAACGGGGTCGCCCCTCGGCAGTAGTTTGGCAAACTCGTTAGAGGTTATGATAACCTGTTGGTATATCGCCGCCATTAGTTAGTTTTTTTTTCCTTTTCCTTCCTTTCTTTACCTTCCTCTTCGTACCCTTCACTTTCCTTTCCTTCCCTTCCCTTCCCTTCCCTTCCCTTCCCTTCCCTTCCCTTCCCTTCCCTTCCCTTCCCTTCCCTTCCCTTTTCTTCCATTTTTTCCCTTCCCTTCGAAAATATCAGGGAAAGGAAAACGTAGTTGATAGCAGCTCCGACGAATGGTAAACAAATGCAGTAAGTTGTATGTATTTACGTAAGTTTATAATTATACATTTTTTTATAATCTTGAACAAGACTGACGGTTTTTTTTCAATAACACTCCCAGCTACATAGTAGAAAGAAAAATCTATATATAAATACGCCATATGAAAAACTTTAGGAACCTCCCGTGAGCGAATCTATTGACCGATTTGAATGAAATAAATTAAAAAAACTGAGGAATAGGCGATATAATTTCAGGGGTGTCCCCGAAATTTAAGGATGGGGGTACGGCGCTAGCCAACCCACTACCCCCTCCAGTCACCACCACCAGATTTTTCGATCACAAGCGATACTAGTTCCGACCAACGGAAGTTGAGCCTAGTGCTCAAACCACCTTCCGACGGAATACTTCACGGTAGTGCCGGGGGGATCGGTACATGACGGTAGGAGTTTTAGAGCTGGTTTAAGTCCCACACTGGCTTTAAGGCTTTCGACACACACAACATCAGCGTCACACACATATCAGCAACCAGTCTAGCAAGAATTTCTTTTTGAATACACAAGGCAGAGATACACTTTAAAAGAACAGCATACATATTCTGTAGCATCCAAAAGCAATATACACTGCTGTAACTTTTCAAAATAGACCCCCATTATAGATGTTTACACATCAAAAATTGTTAGTAAACATTCTAGATTAAGTACCTGTGCAAGTCAGTTTTCATGTACTTCCCGCTTTCAGGTAAATCATACGTAAACACATACATTTATAGCACACACTGCAACAATTTTCATTCAATTCCATTACTCAAACAAATTACTACCCGCATTCGTTAGTGTAGTCGTCAATGGTGACTTGTTTGATAATTAAAAGCGTAAATTTGTATGAATTTGCACAGTTTCACTTCTCACTACCACGCCATTACCCTACAGTGCTGATGCTAAGATTTCCAGCAGTTGCTAAGACAGCTGACAAACAGTTTTGCTTTTTCCCAACTCAAAAACAAATATGTCTGAAAGTTTTACAAGCACTAGCTGCAGTTGGCATTAGCAAATCAAAAGAGTTTCCGTTTTCGTAGTAGGAAAAGGCATAGACATGTAAAATGTATGTAATCAGAGAGCACAGAAAGTAAATACAAAAATTTAGTAAGTACAAAAACCCATGAAAACAAATAAAGAAAACGTGTTGGAATGTTAGCGAAATTGATGAGATTACATTGCATTTGGGAGGCAAATTAAAGCTGCATCAGGACAATAGCTAGATGGCAAGCGAGATACAGAGAGAGCGTAAGCAAACAACAAACAAGTACAGCTGCTGTTTAGCACGGTGTGTTAAATATAGACCTAGATAGTTGCTACGTGCGCATCAGACTTAAGAAAACTGAATGTGCAGCGGAAATAAGTGCTTTTGAAAAAGTTTGCAATGTACATATTTATGTAAGTGCGAGAAAAGAAGCGCCATGCTTTTCAGTGTTGTTTTTGGTAATATGAGAAAAAGATGGCATACTGAACTGCATTTTATGAGCGAACGCATACCTGTTGACAGCTGAGAGCGCATACTTTTGAAATTGAAAGTGTTGTGTAATTAGATTTCTTGGAAGTTTTGAAATCAGTGTTCTTTAGATAAATGTAGAAAGCAACTGAAATGCCAAAGTTGTGTGAGTTTTCTTTGTAAAGTATTAGGTTTTACTGCGAAATTGATTGTCATTCAGGTATAATAAGAATTGTCTCAGGCTAATTGGAAAACTTACTATGCATGTAGCTGTGGAGTTATTTCAGTAGATACATATGTTTGAAATGTATGAGCAGAAATTTTAGTTTCGTGGATTATAAAGTTTCTTATTGCTAATTGGGGTAGTAAAAAATGAAATAAAAAATAAAAAAGTGAAATGAAAATAAAAAAAATACTATTAAATAATATAAAATAAAGTAAAGTGAAATAAAATTAGAAAATTAAATAAAAAAAAAAAAATAAAACAAAATAAAATAAAATTAAATAAAATAAAATAAACTAAAATAAAATAAAATGAAATAAAATAAAATAAAATAAAATAAAATAAAATAAAATAAAATAAAATAAAATAAAATAAAATAAAATAAAATAAAATAAAATAAAATAAAATAAAATAAAATAAAATAAAATAAAATAAAATAAAATAAAATAAAATAAAATAAAATAAAATAAATCAAAACGAAATAAAACAAAAATAAAACAAAATAAATAAAATAAAATAAAATAAAATAAAATAAAATAAAATAAAATAAAATAAAATAAAATAAAATAAAATAAAATAAAATAAAATAAAATAAAATAAAATAAATCAAAACGAAATAAAACAAAATAAAACAAAATAAATAAAATAAAATAAAATAAAATAAAATAAAATAAAATAAAATAAAATAAAATAAAATAAAATAAAATAAAATAAAATAAAATAAAATAAAATAAAATAAAATAAAATAAAATAAAATAAAATAAAATAAAATAAAATAAAATAAAATAAAATAAAATAAAATAAAATAAAATAAAATAAAATAAAATAAAATAAAATAAAATAAAATAAAATAAAATAAAATAAAATAAAATAAAATAAAATAAAATAAAATAAAATAAAATAAAATAAAATAAAATAAAATAAAATAAATAAAATAAAATAAAATAAAATAAAATAAAATAAAATAAAATAAAATAAAATAAAATAAAATAAAATAAAATAAAATAAAATAAAATAAAATAAAATAAAATAAAATAAAATAAAATAAAATAAAAATAAAATAAAATAAAATAAAATAAAATAAAATAAAATAAAATAAAATAAAATAAAATAAAATAAAATAAAATAAAATAAAATAAAACGAAATAAAACAAAATAAAATAAATTAAAATAAAAAAATAAAGCGAAATAAAACAAAATAAAATAAAATAAAACAAAATAAAATAAAATGAAATAAAATAAAATAAAATAAAATAAAATAAAATAAAATAAAATAAAATAAAATAAAATAAAATAAAATAAAATAAAATAAAATAAAATAAAATAAAATAAAATAAAATAAAATAAAATAAAATGTGTTTTTTGAGAAAAATTTACCCACGCGCTGCAGGAACCAGACAAGCCGACATATGTTTCGATGATACTGGAATTACATCTCTTCATGGACTTTTCTTCCCGGCATTGTGAGAGTCTAACTCACAACACTGTAGTGACTTGTATGCTAGAAGGTCTAACACCTTAGGCCACTACCCAGCTTGAAGGTAAACCCTTCTCAGTGTCCATTTATGCATATATTTATACTTCCATATAGCACATTTCTCTAATTTCAATGCTAACTTATATGAAAGATTTGCGAATTTTTAGGACTTGGTGTGAAACCTATGAAAGAATTTTCTATGCTTAATGCACGAATATTTTTTCATTTAAACATTTAAACTCTTTGTTGCTTTTGACTTGTAGTCTATTGCTGTAAATACCGACGGTATTGTGAAGCAATTTTCGGGATTGTATGAAAATGTGTTTTTTGAGAAAAATTTACCCACGCGCTGCAGGAACCAGACAAGCCGACATATGTTTCGCTGATACTGGAATTACATCTCTTCATGGACTTTTCTTCCCGGCATACAAGTCACTACAGTGTTGTGAGTTCGACTCTCACAATGCCGGGAAGAAAAGTCCATGAAGAGATGTAATTCCAGTATCATCGAAACATATGTCGGCTTGTCTGGTTCCTGCAGCGCGTGGGTAAATTTTTCTCAAAAAAACAGATTTTCATACAATCCCGAAAATTGCTTCACAATACCGTCGGTATTTACAGCAATAGACTACAAGTCAAAAGCAACAAAGAGTTTAAAATAAACTAAACTAAAATAAAATAAAATAAAATAAAATAAAATAAAATAATGTATTTGGGGACTACTGGACACATTTTTGTAACATTATTTATCTTCAACAGCCTTTGCCACTGCTTTCCGATTTAGAATTGTAATGATTTTAACCTAAGTATACAAATATATACTTCCAGATTTACTAACGCAAATATTTACTAAAAGAAAAATAAATAATATGGCTTCGGAGCGTGCATGCTCTGCCACACACGTTTATAAAGTTTCATTCAAACACGAAAGTGTATTAAATATTTCCAGATTTACCCATTACATTATTTCTAAGCTCTTTTACTGCATATTTGACAGCTTGTTTGCGAAGCAAGGTCATTGCTAACGTGACTGTCATAATATGAAAGTTCACATACAAACTAACAAACCAAAGCATGCGTAAATTCGGCTTAACGTTTCATTTTTATTAATGTACATTTTTCAAACAAAAACAAATGAAAATTATTGCTATAAGCGTAAATAAATAAATAAATAAATGTAAAATTATGTGTGTTGATTATTTGTGAAAATATTTAAAATGAAATGCATATTTGCAATGTAGCAAAATGCTTTATTCGCCTGCAAAATACAACGTTTTAATTGAAATAAATTTTATTTACACCCAGTAATATTTTTTAATTATAACAATTATAGTTACGATCAGTGTTTTTATTGAAGGCGGATAGATATTTCGTTGGCTGTTGAGAGGTCTTGGGGAGAGATTGTATGTGGTCGAGGTAGAGGAAGAGTTCGAATGCTTGAGAAAATAAACGGATGTCAAAAAAAAAAAATTATAGAAAAAATAATATATATAAAACAATAAAACAAAACAAAAAAATAACAGTAATATAAAATAAACTAAAAACAACTAAAATGAAATAACAAATAAAACAAAAAAAAGGACGTGTGGCACTCGGGGACTGCCGCGGTAAAGCTATTGCATATCACTTTTTATCAACTTATGCAATTATAATATTTATGAAAACTCAATGAGCATATTTATGACTTTAGAGTAGTACAGCCTTGACCTGTTAACAGTATAGCCTAAAAATAGTCAATAACCTATTTTATGTAGTGTACAGATCCAATTTTAATGTAATGTAATGTACAGCTCCAATTTTATGTAATCGGCCTGCTGCTAACATCATACGCCTAAATGTACGCAACGCTTATATTTATTTTTTGTCAAGTTGCGTTGCTAACGCCGAACCTTTTAACATTGAAAAAAGTCCGTTACTACGAACTTTTTTAACATTAACATTTTTTTCATTTCACTCCCACCGCCAAAGCCTGCGATAAAATCTATGCAATGGCTTCAAATCCAATAAAATAAAATCAAATAAAAAAGGAAAATTAAATGAAGCAAAATAAAATAAAACGCCGTTTCTGCTTCTACCCTCGCTTAAATTGGTATCTTTTTTGCTGTTACTTCCTAGTTATTCTTTAACCCGAAAGCTGACTCACCCACTTGTGCTGAGCTTCAATCCATCCCCACTACAGCTCGCTAACAGAGTTTAATTACGTTTTCCAGTTACATCACTTAAACTCAATTAAAACAACGCTTCTTTAGAATTTCTGGAATGAGCGCGTTCATCCCGCAATTTGCTTATTGCTAAAGCTTCCTAAGTGCGCCACAATCAAATCAACGACGAGTGCAACAAATCGTTAAACCTGTCTAAGTACAGAGTTTGTAATTTTATTGGACTAAAAATGCAATTCACAAGAGGCACCGAGCTCGGAATTTTGAGATTCCAGCCTACACACGCAATGCACATAAGTTCGTTTGCTGCATCCAACAAGTACGCCGGCATACTCACTGAATGATGTTTTCAATGAGCGTCCATCATCATCATATGCATCCCCATAGATGCTCATTGCTGCCTGCGGAGAAACGCGTACGAGTATTTACAGTTAGTTCACTTTGTCGCCATAGTTTCACGGCGTTCATTGCGCGTTGTGTGCAGTTAACATTTAAGTTTTACAAGGCTGTTAACAAGCAGTAAATTTGACCGCAGTAATTGCTGCAGTGGATGAAATCCACCATCGCCATTAGGTATGACGTTCACAAAGTAGCAAAAGCAAGCC